>JAOYMR010000019.1:96029-116153 GCA_025802075.1 Tenebrosternarchus preto | reverse complement strand
GCCATTTTCTGGATTTGTCCGTACGCCAAGTTTCAGTAAGAAATCCACGCAAGTCTTTGTACATGAGGCCCCTGGTCTCTAGATGGGAAAACAAACAAACAAAACACAGAGCTAAGTTTAAATCATGAGATGGTTGCTGAGATTACAGTCCTAGCAGAAGTCAGGAAAGAATTACTGTTGCACATTCCCATTGCATATTACCTGGTTTAAGGTTTCAATGTCAGTTCCAGCTTAAGACACAATAGGGACAAAAGCAACAGTGACATCGCTCTGACCCTCAGTGAAGACCTCATTTCATTTAAGGTGGATACCGATACGTTTCATGAAATCATTGTTACAGTTAAAAACTTTTCCAAAGACTTTCACATGGAATTGAATTGATTCATACCCTATAACTGAATCATAACAGAAAAGGGTTGTCCATGTTTATCTGTGTTCAAATGTTTATGTGTAAAGCTCACCTTTGTCCAAAAACCATAACACTACCCACTGGAGATACTGCACTGCAAACTGCTGGCAACAGTTTAGAGAAGCGTAATGCTAGGGTTAGTATCATAGCAAATGACCTCCATTTGCCTGTCAAATATATAAATACATGAAAGGTGATAATGGACTCTGTCTTTTTGCTGAGTGCTCAAAGTTAAATTAGCTCTTATCAGTATGACTGTGAAAGGTTACAGTGAAATTGTACCATATCCAGAGGTAGAACAACCTCTCTGTGAGCAAACAACTCCATCAATATGAACTACAATGTATATATAATACAGTTATAAATGGAAACAGACAGTGTGACTGTGTTTTATTTATATTCTGTAATAAAAACCATTACTCACCTTGTAGAAGGTCATCTCTGTAAAAATAAATCATTTTCATAATAATGTGTAAAGTATTGTGAACACATAAGATATTGTCAGACTGTTAGTGTTGTAAATATGTCTAGATTCACAGCTGGTAGCTGGTAGAGTTCCATTTACCATAACAGGCAAGAATACATGACAAGAGTGCTGTTGTCCCGCATGGAGCAACCTTCACTCATATCAGTGTGTGATAACATCAATTAAAATACTGAAACCCGTCATGCCCCATATTAAAGTACTAAAAGTCAACGTATCCATGATTTTAACCATTGCAAACTTTTACTTTTACTTTCGGTATTAGACTGTGGAAGAACCATTTTGATTTTTGGAAGTTTTTGGTATATGCACAGACTACATGTGTATATGTATATGTGACTCTCCAGGATGAATAATATGAAATTATATCGAGATATTATGCATTCTATAAACCTGTGATTCTTAGAAGGTCGTATTCGTCTCTTTGTTAGTGCAACAGATCTTATCCTGAAGCAAAAATGACCAGGTTATCTTTGCGCTGATACGCACTGGTCGTTAGTATGAAACTGAAACTGTCGTAGTACATGTGCCTATGAATACAAATGTTCTCTAGTTGGTGCAATCTTAAATATTATTAAACGTCTGCTTCGGATGTCTTTTTTCATTTTAACTGTTTGAATATGGTTCTTTGTTATTAGACCTCAGTTTGTAGTTTGATACAGTCAGTAAAAATTCAGGCGTTGGAAAAAGATTCCATCCAATCAAAGAATTCCTGTAATTTACTTCCATCTGCTGGTGAGACAAAATATTGCATGTACAGTTTCTGCATTAAGGGTATTATTTCAGTTTCATCAGTACTGGCCGTTAAATCGTTGGTACCATATTTTAACCTAGTTTAGATCTAAGTCTCTTTCAAACCTCTCATAGAGCTCGATTTCATTTTGACAGTCTGACCAGGTCGTCTGACCAACCCAACAATTTATCCAATCAAAGCTCACATTCGCACCCTGACGCAACAATGAAAGGTTAAAGTTGACAGATTTGCGCATGACAATTGTAGCCGGTTTCCTCTCGCGCCTCTACCTCCCCGCGGAAGGTCCTTAGCTGAGCTTCACCATGGCGAACGTTGCTGATACCAAATTATACGACATTCTCGGTGTGTCTCCTTCTGCTTCTGAAAACGAACTGAAAAAGGTAACGAAACATCCCTATTCATTGTTTAAATCACGAGATTAATGTAATATAAACATCGAGTTCGTGTTCTTTTGTATCAGTCAGGAAGGCTGCAAGCTACCTAACTAGCCTAGTTCAGTGGATCACGCTAGCGGGTACCTGTGTGGCCTAGTGGCTGCGCTAAGTCATCAACGCCGCTTTATGCGGGTGTTTATCTTAACAGTGAGGGTGTTTGCCATGAAGGTAAAAGGGTAACAATCTAGTTGATCTGCTACTAGTACGTCATCTTTACGGAAACCTGATACGTAATTTAGCCTTACGTTGATGGTTAACTACTTGTTTTGTGTTTAGCTAGCTTGTCGTAGCAGGCCGGGGTTGTGTGTTGAGATTTCAGCCTCGTATTGTGTTCTGTCCTTTGTGCTCTAATTAAAAACAACAGCTAACGCGACTAGGTAGTTGGATAGATACGCTTTATATAATAAAACAAGCTGATGGATATCACGAAGATTGTGAAACGTATAACGGCTAGCTAATTATTTAGTTAGCTAACTAGCTAAACGACGTCATGTGAAACGCGTTGTTAGCTAACCTAGCTAGCTAATGCGCTGTTGAGCTTTTTGCTAGCTAACGAAGTTTGTTGGTCCACATGAAACTGTATAAAGTCGAACGTGTTTGAATAATGAACTGGTACTGGGTAATACAAATTTGTTCTCATAACCTGTAGCAGTGTTGTCAACACTGGTTTGTCGTTTATAACACTCGGCTTTTTTCAATTTACTAACGGCACGCTAGCTTTTTTAAAAGCTTACTGACATGACGACGGTACGCTGTTTACGGTTTACAGCTACCTGGTACGTTAGTATTGGTTACCTATGCCCAGTTCAGACGAGTAAAAGAAGACAATAACTTGGTTGGCTACATAACTATTTTACGCCTGACTAGACGTTATTGTAGTTGACGAGCTGAGTACTTAGCTGTTCTTTCTTATGGCAAGGTATGTTCTGACTGTTTTTGGTTCTTGTATTTCATGGGCCTTAAAATCTTATCAACATATTTATAACTGAATATTTTGTTCGCCATATAGAACGATGTTAATTCTTTTATAGTTGTTTTTCACACTCTGACCCTTCGGAACTTAATTACGTTTCAGGCCTATCGGAAATTAGCAAAAGAATATCACCCTGACAAGAATCCAAATGCTGGGGATAAGGTAAGCAACATGGCTTTTTTCCTTTGGGAGATGGGCACTAACAAACTGAAGGGCACTGCAATTTGTATGAAATGCAGTCTAACAGGAAGCTGACACCAGGGAGCTTTAGAGCTCCCGCTGGGTCTGAAACTAGCTGTGGAGGTCTAGTAGTGGCTTTTGTACACACACTTTTGGCTTTTTTAAATCCACTCTTGTGGGGATGATTTGAGGATTCCCTTTTAAATGTGTCCCATTACAATTTAAAATTGTGTACCCTATTCTTTTAGTTCAAAGAGATCAGCTTCGCGTATGAAGTACTAACCAACCCAGAGAAGAAAGAGCTCTATGATCGCTATGGGGAACAGGGCCTGCGAGAAGGGGGTGGAGGTGGGCCTGGCATGGACGACATCTTCTCCCACATTTTTGGCGGTGGCTTGTTTGGCTTCATGGGAGGACAAGGCCGCAGCCGCAACGGTGGGCGTCGGAGAGGAGAGGACATGGTCCATCCTCTCAAGTGAGTTTGGTGTTTGGTTTGGTGTTGTCGCGTTTATGTGGAATGTGTGGAAATAAGACATGATGGAAAATGGCTGCACTGTTCATTTTAGAGTAGACCTATTTAGAGATCTGTTCATTTTAATGTAGACCTATTTAGATCTGTTTCATGTATGATCTTTTACTCAGGATTTTATATATTTTTTTTTGTATTTCTTTTTGTAGAGTATCGCTGGAAGACTTGTATAATGGGAAAACAACAAAATTACAGCTGAGCAAGAATGTTCTGTGTAGCACTTGTAATGGGTAAGTTGGCTCAGATGAAATTTGTTGGGTGTTGGCTTGGATAAGTTATTTGCTTATGCTGGCAGTTGGGACTGGTGTTATGCTTGGCATAAAATGTTTCAATACTATTTTGGTATTCTCCTTTGACTGACGGTGAGTAACATGCTGTGCTTTGCTTGTGCAGCCAGGGTGGGAAGACTGGCGCTGTGCAGAAGTGTTCAACCTGTAGGGGGCGTGGTATGCGCATCATGATCCGACAGCTGGCTCCTGGCATGGTCCAACAGATGCAGTCTGTCTGTACTGACTGTAATGGTGAAGGTAAGAAGCAGATTCCAGAGCTCCGACTCCTGCACCTTCTGGTCTTTCCTGTTCTGTGAACCGTTTCGCAGCTGCTTCTGTGTGTAATGGGGTGTTGGAGCAAAGTA
The DNA here is from genome assembly GCA_025802075.1 of Tenebrosternarchus preto. NCBI lineage: Eukaryota > Metazoa > Chordata > Actinopteri > Gymnotiformes > Apteronotidae > Tenebrosternarchus > Tenebrosternarchus preto. Next base: position 111,756 of record JAOYMR010000019.1, on the reverse strand, counting down.
AAACTTACCAAAGGTCATGAACACATAGGTGGGTCACCAGAGTTCTTCCCATAAGAGTTCCCTGTTCATGTAATGTCGGGCACTGATAAATGTCACACTGTCAGTCCATATGAAGGCACTGTGTAAGATGTCTTTCATGGGTGCTGTTTAGGGGAGGTGATAAGTGAGAAAGACCGTTGTAAAAAGTGCGAAGGGAAGAAGGTGGTAAAAGAGGTGAAAATCCTGGAGGTGCACGTGGACAAGGGCATGAGGCACGGGCAGAAGATCACCTTCGGAGGGGAAGCGGACCAAGCACCTGGCATGGAGCCTGGAGATATCGTCCTTATCCTTCAGGAGAAGGAGCATGAGGTGACCATCATGCATTCATTCCTCTATTACTTTAGGTCAATTGAGTAATGATGCTTAAACTCTAGCACTTTTCCTAAAGGGTTGGTTGGATTCTTGTATCAACTAAATTGGCACCTCCACTGTATTCGAGTTACAAAGATGTGAAATCTTGCCTATGATTTTTGTTTATGAATAGATGGTAGCTATTCATAAACCAGGTTGATTTACAGCTGAATAATTTGTTCTGGGGCAGGTATCCACGCTTTCTTTGGTTGCCCTTTATGAGCAACATTAACTGAACTCCATTCCAGTCCACACACCCAATTCTGAACTGTTCAGCACATTTCTACCAAAAATTAATAGGTTCCTTAACCTGAAAAGTTTGTTCTCAGTTAGAACCAAAGAACACTAGGTTCAACGCGAGCCTATAATAAAGTATGCTTAGTCTTTTTTTTTAGTTTATATAACAAACTAAACTCTTGTTAGCTTGCTGCTTGTGTATACTAAGTTTTGCAAATAAGCATTTTACACACCATCCATCTCGTATGGAGTAGTTTTCTCCATGCGGAGAATAGCAGCGAGAAGAAACGGCCAGGGTTCAGAAGTGCCTCTCTGCTATGGTAGGTGAAGGAGTTCTGGGATTGAACTAGTTTGACCTTACAGCAGAGAATCTTTGGTAGGTAGCACAGTAACTATAGAAACAAGTAATATATTTTGGAACATTGGCCATAAGTTCTATCAGTCATGCTAACCCCACCCATCACCAGTGTGTAATTTGCAGGAGTAATAAATTAAGGCTGTCTAGAACTACAACATTCTAGACCAGGTGCAATCCTAATCCAACCCCAATCCTTACCCTAGCTGCTCTACCTACTCAGGCTTTGCAATTGACCTGCTGATCATGTGTGGGGTTAAAACGGTCGTATGAAATATTAATGTACATTTATCAAATCTTACCTATAGCAATGATTTGTCTAACTTGCAGAATTGCTTCATATTTGAAAGGCTCACCAACTTTCCAAAAGTAACCATTATACTGAGCCTGTGAAGAGGTCGTATGGTGTGCTGGGATGTCTCAAGCTTTTAAATCACCAGTTACATGTTGACATGGTGGGTCCCAAGGCAGTGAGCAGGTGGCAATTAGATTGCGTTCTTATGCTGATGGATGCCATCTGCAGTGGAGAAGTTTGACAGGGAAGTGAGTGCTGAAAACGAAGCGTGTATGTGATTTTATATTTAAAAGGTGTTCATGAGACTTGTTAGCTGACGAGTTTGTAGGGGTTGATGACACAAGCACACCCGAGTCTGTGGTCCTGTGTTCTAGATAACCCTACACAGGGAAGCCATTTGTGTTGCAAGAGGTCATCCATTCTGCTGTTTCCCAAGCTTCAGCTGCTGTTCCACTGTCACCTCCAGACCAGGTTTCTAAAACCCTCTTCAGATTAGCCTGGCAGGTCATGTTACTGACACAAGACCGGGCAGGGTTGTGGAAGAGGGTTGGCTGTTTAGAAAAGTCACCATGGTAACATGGTAACCTAGTGGGAAGCACATTTGATGGAGAGGATCTTTTTCTATGGCCCCTCTTGCCTCTTCCGTACAAAAATCAGTCTTTCACTCTTAATCAACTGCTGTAAATGTAATGCATAGAGTATGTATCTAGTCATTTTCAACAGCAAAGCCAATACTCAGCTTGAGTTGAAATTGTAGGACTAGGCCAAGACTACATGGATCTGAGTTTTTATGGAGTTCCAGAACACCATGATCTGTGTTCAGTAGGAAAACTAAAACCACCTCTCATTTATGATCTCTGTCTAGACATTTAAAAGAGATGGCCATGACTTGCACATGATCCATAAGATAGGCCTGGTTGAAGCACTTTGTGGATTCCAGTTCACCTTGAAACACTTGGATGGAAGGCAGATTGTGGTGAAGTATCCTGCAGGCAAAGTCATTGAGCCAGGTGAGTGGGTCTCTCCCTCTCTAGATGTGGATATAGATAGTTGGAATTTGTAGATCAAGATAGTTAATGGTTGTGGATATGCACCTTACAGGTTCTCTCAGAGTCGTGAGAGGTGAGGGCATGCCACAGTACCGTAACCCCTTTGAGAAGGGTGACCTGTTTATTAAATTTGAGGTGCAGTTTCCAGACAACAACTGGATCAGCCCAGAGAAGTTAAAGGTAAGCCTCACAAAGATGAGACTGGCACCCGTTTATGGTTCCTTAGTAGGAAAATGTTGGGTGGGTGTATCCACTTTTGTTTTTTAAAATGTATGCACACAGCCACACCCTTTACCTGTCAAATCTACATGTACAGGTGCTGGTCATAAGAATATCATGAAAACATTGATTTTGGTAATTACATTCAAAAAGTGAAACTTGTATATTTATTCCTTTATTGAATAAATTAGAATAATCTTTTAAATGTTTTTCTTTTAACTTTGATTATAACTGACAACTAGTGAAAATCCCAAATACAGTATCTCAAATTTGAATATTGTGAAAAGGTTCAATATTGAAGACACCTGGTGCTACACTGTAATCAGCTAATTACTCAAAACACCTGCAAAGGCCTTTAAATGGTCTCTGTCTAGTTCTGTAGGCTACAGAACTAGACTGAGAAAAGTGTACAAGCAATAGGGGTAACCGCACGCTGGAGAGGATTGTGACAAAACCCCCACATTTTTGAATGGGAGATTCATAAAGACTGGACTGCAGCTAGTCAGTGCTTCAAGAACCACCACGCACAGATGTATGCAAGACATGGGTTTCAGCTGTCACATTCCTTTTGTCAAGCCACTCTTGAACAAGAGACCGCGTCGGAAGCACCTTGCCTGGGATAAAGACTGGTCTGCTGCTGAGTGGTCCAAAGTTATGTTCTTTGATGAAACTAAATTTTGCATTTCCTTTGGAAATCAAGGTCCCAGAGTCTGGAGGAAGAGAGAAGAGGCACAAAATCCACGTTGATTGAGGTCCTGTGTAAAGTTTCCACAGTCATTGATGGTTTCGGGTGCCATGTCATCTGCTGGTGTTAGTCCATTGTTTTTCTGAGGTCCAAGGTCTATGTAGCTGTCTACCAGGAAGTTTTAGAGCACTTGATGCTTCCTGCAGCTGCCTGCACACGGTGCCAAAGCTACCAGTACCGGGTTTAAGGACCATGGTATCCCAGTTCTTAATTGTCTAGCAAACTCGCCTGACCTTAGTCCCATAGAAAATCTATGTGGTATTGTGAAGAGGAAGATGTGATATGCCAGACCCAACAATTCAGAAGAGCTGAAGGCCACTATCAGAGCAACCTGGGCTCTCATAACACCTGAGTAGTGCCACAGACTGATTGATGCCATGCCATACCACATTGCTGCAGTAATCCAGGTCAAAGGAGTCCCAACTAAATATTATGTGCAGTACATGCTGTGCAGTACAGTTGGCTGACATTTCTAAAAATCCTTTGTTTTTTTGTATTGGTCTTAAGTAATATTCTAATTTTCTGGGATACTGAATTTGGGATTTTCATTAGTTGTCAGTTAAAAATAATCAATTAAAAGAAATAAACATTTGAAATCAGTCTCTGTGTATTGAATGACTAATATACAAGTTTCACTCTTTGAATGGAATTACTGAAATAAACTTTTTCATGATATTCTAATTTTACGACCAGCATCTCTATGTAATATGCTCAGGTACGTGCACACATGCACCCTCTGTCTGTGTCTCTCTCTCTTGCGTGCTGAAGGAGCTAGAGGACCTTCTCCCTGTTCGTTCTGATCCTCCCGTCGTCTCTGGGGACACTGAGGAGGTCGACCTTCAGGACTTTGACATCAGCCAGAGCTCTTCTGGCAGCCACCGACGCGAGGCCTACAACGACAGCTCTGATGAGGAGGGGGGGCATCATGGGCCTGGGGTGCAGTGTGCCCACCAGTGAGCCTGGCTGTCCCAGGGCCCTCAGAGGGGATAAAATGTTCCACTTGCACATCAGAGACAAAATTTTTTTTTTTTTTTTTTTTTGGTCTTCCTGTCTGATTTGAGGTCTGCCTTAAATGGCAGTAGACCATGTGATCGATTGCCCCTAGTGAATACACACATCCCTCTCGAGTCCCCCTACATGAGCAGCCTCACATCAGATGGGAGGAAGGTCATTTCTTATACTTTGAGTAACTTGCTTTGTCATAGTTCATTTAAAAACTAAACATGCAGTTTTGGCATTGAAACCAAACCTATTTTATTTGAGAAGGGCAAGTTGGCAAAAGAGATCATTTTGAATAATAAAAAAAAATACACCTTGGGGACAATGTCATCACATTTTTAGGTTTGTTTGTATGCATCTTTGCTTGATTTTTACCACTTTCTTTGTAGATTTTTATTTTCTCCTTTCTATTTTATGAATTGGTTAAACTAAGCATCGTGTATAAAAAGTGATTGTCATTTAAGCTTTATCAGCTGCTGTCACACATCAAGTGTGGTTTATTATAAACTAGTTGATTTTAAAAGAATCAATTGCTTGTATGTCTTCAGCCCAGGTGCATGCTGGGAAACCTTTGGTCCAGACATCCAAGCACAGTGGCACACCAAATGGAAGGTGGAGGGGTGAAGCTGTAGACGTACACATTTTGTGAAAGTTTATGAAGTTGTTAAATAAAACTGCATAACTCTCAAATGTTAGATTTTCCTTTCTTTTGACATGACATTGGGTTTAGTGAAATTTGTCCAGTACCACAACCTCTACCTTTCTCCAGACACAAAGCCCTAGGCAGTATGTTGCAGGTCTCCAGTGTTGTGTTCCATGTTCTTGAGCTGTTCGTCTACAAGTTGTACCTTCAACCCAGTAGTAGCATTCTTAAGACAGTAACGGCTATCCTTACTGCACCACTCACTCACCATAGTCCTCATTACACGCTTATCCAAAGCAACAATTGTGACATCTTGAGCAATTGAGGGTTAAGGGCCTTGCACCAGCAATCTTATTATTAGTGTCTTAACCAGTGAGGTAACTACTGTAGTATGGTCACATCACTAGAGGAATATGCACAATAACCGACATTAGGCCATTTGACTTTTATTAGCAAATTATTAAAATAAGCATTTATCATTAGCTGCATCACTGGGTATTGTTCATTCTAACTTTGTTGCAGAGGTATTCCATCAGCTCCTGAAACCCAAAGGCAACTCATCATAAAGTGTCAGGGCAGTGTGCGCAATCAACATTACTTGTTGCACCAACCTTAATCTTCTGCATTTGGCACAACGCCACGTCGTCCAGAAGTTCAAGTCTGAGATCATCTTTGGTCTCCTCCGAAAGAAGCAGGGTCTAACATACGAACAGAACCGTCACGTTGGTCAACGTATTTCAAAGAACCGAGGGCTACGCTTACCTCTCCATGAGATGTTGTAATCGTGGCTGTGGCAATCCCAGAAAGATCGTCGCTCAGTGAGCGACTCGTCACTCTGCAGCGAATCGTACAAGCAACATGAAGACTTAATCTTGCAAAAACGTGTGGCCAAATAATAACCCGTACCTCGTTTTAATGCCGAGCAGATGCGCTTGATCACAGAGTTGGACAACACGACCATGTGATCTTTTTGCACGAGTAGTTGAAGCGCATCTGTCAAGGAAAACGGACATGTACTTAAAAAAAAAAAAATCCAGTATTAAAGGGTGTAGGCACCAAACTTCACTCTACGCTAGTAAAAGCCATATACAAGGCTGTTAATGTCAGTCTGCAGTTATCTTGGCCTACCTGAGGCTCCCAGTGCTTTTACTACTTTTCATTTCCAACTTGGCTCGTCTCTGTAAACAATATTTTTCACATTTATTTTACATTGTTTCACTGGAAGTAGTTCTATAAAAAAACCCCTCTCCGATGAAGGCTCGCTACCTTGGAGGTCTCTTCTGTCCTGAGCAGAGCCACAGCAGTCTCTTGTGCTGCTGAATTACTCGCCTTCCCTGCGTGACAAAAGTAGACACTTCTGCAGGACTATTACACTGTGGGTTTACATGTTTTGAAGCCATGACTGTTCACCTTTTTTACTGGGCTTCCTGCTAAGTGGCCTGCTGATCTCCGGAGACGCAGACTGCAGCAATAAACAGTTCGGTGAACCATCTCCAATCGCTTTAAATAAACGTGAGGTGGCAAACTTACCGCGATCGCAATTGTGACCTCCCCGACAGAGGTTTCACGGGCTGGAAGCGAGGACGAGATCGTTTAACAAGGAAGAGCCGCCCCCCCTCTACCACACACTCGAAAAACTAGAAGCGATTTAAAAAAAAAACAAACAAACAAAAAAAACACCTACCAGTCATGAGGTCTTTAATCAGCGTAGTATGGAGTGACTGAGGTAGTTTCATCATTTCTATTTTGAATGCTCGGTCAAGCGTTGCCAATAATTTGTCTAGTTTGGCCTCCATTTCGTTTACCCGTTCCTGTGCTGTTCACGACAAAGCAGATACAAGTGTCGATCACGCATGCAGACTACTTAGGTAAACAATCCTATACGATTAAAAAGGGAGACATTAAAAAACAACCTTCTTTCTCAAACTGCTGTATGAACAACTCTTTCCTTTTCTTGAGTTTGTCACTTTGGTAGAAGTCCTGATTACCGTTGGAGTTTTGACTCGCTTTGCGAATTTTGCGCGCAGCCATGGTGCTGACATATTCCCCGTCAACGTCTCATTTGTAGATGCGCCTCGACGTGACTGGTAACAGGTGCTAACGGTTATTTTAATTGACAGTGAAGCGTATCATAGTAGTCAAGATCTCGTGGTCCATTCCAGTCTCTACTTGTTCCCTGGACCGAGCTCCACAAGACATTTGGCCATTTTAAGAGATTCCAGAGCATAAGCATGTGGATGTCATTAGTTTAATTGTTCATCCTTGTTTCCTTTCTCCTTCCTCTGCGCAAATAAGGAAAAAGGGTTTATCCTTAATGGTGTGACTCATGGTGTAACGGAGTTAAAACAGAATAATTAAAAAAACATAAAATATCTACCTAGGTGAATTAATAAAAAATTGTTATTGCTGTAATAACGTTAATGTTTAATTATTTTCACACTATGTACAGATGTGTATAAACTAGTGAACTAAACTACCTGTATTAACATGATAGATCGATTGTATGAGTCATCCTCTAGATAGATAGATAGATAGATAGATTGATAGAATACATTACATACATCTCTGAACAAAGCTCACTGGAGTTTTATGGATCTGCTGATATCCAAAATGTGCACCCTCCCTATGACTTTGTTATATTGGGAAATCGCAGTGATAGTTTTGTAATTGGTCAATTAAAATATGAAATACAGAACAGAATAAAGTGGACGGAATCTAAATGCATTTTGCAAAGTGTTGCTGTGCCATGGTTTTTAAACTGATCCAGATATGGCTGCAGGTGGAGAATTAATACTGTAGGCATACCATACTTAAAATGCTTCATTAATACTGTAGGTATACTATACCCGCTGCCATAAAAAAAAAAAAAAACGCTTCATTAATACTGTAGGTATACCATACTTGCGGCCATAAAAACGCTTCTTTAATACAGTAGGTATACTATACTCTCTGCCATAAAAACGCTTCATTAATACTGTAGGTATGACATACTTGCTGCCATAAAAGCACTTCTTTAATACTATAGGTATAACACTCACTGACATAAAAAAAAGTTCATATGTAGGTATAACATACTCGCCACTGTTACATGCAATATGCACTTTTTGAACTTGCTGAAAACTAAAGTACACACAAGTAACTTTAATTACGCACAATTGCACTACTCTGCATCTTTTTATATTTCTATATATATGTATACATATATATTCTAAATTTATTAATTTTTTTATTTATCTTTTATTTAGTACTAAGACTCTTGTACCCTATTTAAGACTTACTGGTGAATGGAGGAACAGCAAAGTAAGAATTTCATTGTTCTGTGTAACTGCCTGTTTCTGCTGTACACATGACAATAAAACTCTTGAATCTTGAATAAAAACACTTTATTTATACCATAGCTGATTTCTAAAGTGTGATTGGGTTCTATTTCACGAGCTGGGGAGGGTTGGGCAGAAGAGGCACCAGCCATCAGAGCCAGAGTGAAAATGTTCAGTTCCAAGAGAACAACTACACAGGGAATAGTGTATGAATCCCGATTACTGTAGCTGTAGCCTAGTGGTGTTGGAGCTTCTCATTTACAAGGTTTCAGGGAGCGCTGTACAGCTGCTGACGCTGTGCCCTGACCCCCAGCTCACAGAGCTGGGATATGTGAAGAAAACACTTTGTTGTACTGTACACATGTACATGTGGATTAAGGAAACTGCAGCTGATTAAACCCCTTCATACAGAACTCCCTGCAACACCGTGCTCAAGACTTATTCCACATAACGCAGTTTTGTACAGACATTTGCCACCTGGCTCTGTGCACGGCCATTCGTTTTTCTGTGAGCACCAGCGTTTCACTATGACATAAAAAGGGATGTGCCATTTCACTCAGGCTGCATGTCAAGGCTTCCACGCAGCTAGAACATTCACATGGGTATTACACATGTAAAATTAAACTTATATTCCTCTAAGAAAGGCAGGGCACAACCCTCTTGACAGTTGGGTAACGCAGTGATGTGGCACATGATGGTGGATGTTTCCACTTGATCAACAGTTCTCTTCACCTTCAACATCATATGAACTGTTATTATGGAATTACATTGTGTATCCCAATGAGTTCACAACAGGCCATGGAACAAATCACAGTGACAGACGTACAAGAAAATTCCTTCAATTCGTGCAATTGTTTTATTAAAAGTAATGAAACGGGTTAACCAAAAACAGTGAAAATGATATTTAAACAGTCTTTAATGCATCGTTTCATTATTAATTAGTATTTACATAAGAACGGATGTGTTAACTCACCATTTACAGATGTGAAACCTGCTAACAAAACTGACCAGCCATATCAAAAGCAGTGAATAAAAGGTAAAATTCAAATACATGGTAATCTTATAAACTCATCATGACTAAACCCATTTCACTGCAGTCGAGGAACATAACGCAGTAGTGTACATCAATGTTGGCAAAATTTGTATCTTACTTTTGCATATTTGTTCAGTTCCTCCTTTTTAAGGAGAGTGAAAACAGAGGGTGAAGTTTCCCCCAAAATCATCGTAAATCAAAGACCATCTTTCAATGATAGAGCGAGTATTACACTGAATACAGTCTCTCCTTTAAGATTGTTAACCCAACAATAATTCTGCAAAACAGTCCTGAAATCAGTACCAGAAAAGCCTGTGTAATTTGGCACAAACAGCGGGCTAGGATGTAAGATGGTGATCTGAAGAAAATGTGGTAGCTTCATGAACCAGGTTCATGTTAGTTGAACAGCTTAAGACAATCATTGATCCCATATTCCAGTCCTTCAGGGCATGTTTGAGTTTTATTAACTCCAGTTATTGCAGCTCAGATAGCCCAGTTCATAAACCACTCAAGTAACTAACATGAGAGCTCTCTATGCACAGTCTTAGTCTTCAAGTCTAGGTTGAAAAGTTACTTTGTTTAGTCAGGCATTTTGTGAACAGTTTTTCACAATAACTTTATTTATAATAGAAGGTGCCGATATAGGGGTTCTGTGCGTTTAACATGCAACACAACACCATGAAGCTGTGAGATAATTGTAACACCTTCACTTCTCCTTCCATTTGACTTTAATGCTCGAGTTTTAGCAGATGCAATGAGAATGGTTCACCAATAGTGTAAATGCTAATGATGAAAAGCAATTAGGCACCAAATAGCATTATGCAAATGAAATGCTGATTGTGCCTGGATTCTCTTCATTGATGAAATGCTTTGTTTACTGTGACTGGATTCTCTTCATTGATTAAATGCTTTATTTACTGTGACTGGATTCTCTTCATTGATGAAATGCTTTATTTACTGTGACTGGATTCTCTTTATTGATGAAATGCTGATTTATTGTGACTTGGTTCTCTTCAATGATGGGCACAACAGCATAATTGGTTAAGCTGAGCTGTTTCTACTGATTTTGTACTGATTACATGCTACCAATATTAATTCCTAACGTGACAAAGGAGACTAAATGAATTCCTACAGCAGAGAAGCATTTCAAGATACCGTCTCACCCTAATTTGCTTTGCTATGACCTGAATAAAAATATTTTTCATGGAAACCCCCCCCCCCCCCCCAGTGTGCTTTGCCCAAACACACTCCTCTACACCGCACAAAGGCCATGGGAAGTATATGTAATACTGAGCAAGTTAAACTCAAGAAAGTTTAACAAAAAGCACCAGTGTTCTCCATTTGAGTCTTGTTTAGACATTGTGTTATATCTGGGAGAGGTGAGGCCGCTTTCACCTGCAATTAATGATCCTTGAAAAAAATAATCTAAAAACATGAATTTAAAATAAAAAAACTGAATGTAAAAAAAAATAAACGGTAGAAGAACCATGCCAAAGAAAATAGTGAGAGAAGTGAGACATATCTCTGTGAGGAGCTCTTGAAGGTTCATGCTCTGATGGTTTACTGTCCTGGACAAAGACTGAAATAGATCCCATCACAAAGGCACCAAAGAAAACACAGCAGTTCCTCTCATGGCCATTTTTCATGATGAATGAGTTTTCTAGAAAAATAATTGGTTACTTAACGCTACGGTTACTCCGAGATGTGCGTGTTACATAAGCAGCAGGCGTGGTAACAGCCGACGCAGTGCGTCCGGGCGCTCATTCGGACGCCTCACACTGCACCTCGTCCGAGTATTCACTCAGGAACTTGATGTGGAAGTTGTGCACTTTCTCCAGGAGCACCTTTAGCTTCTCTGGAGGTGGCAGGATGGTCATTCTGAAATGTGTTATACAAACACACACAAAAAAACCAACTGTAAGACAGCAAGGGAAAGAAGCAATGACGAGTATAAATGACTTTTTCCATTCAGATTTTTGCTTTTAACAGTTTTTCTTTTAAGAAATCTAGAAAGTAGTTTGTAAAATATTTTTAGTTTGTCAAAACACCTGTAAGAAAAGAGTTATTATATATATTTTCAATTGTAATAGGGAGCAATGAAAGAAAGGGCAGAAATAATGGAATATAAAATCATTATAAAATGCTTTTTGTCCTCAGCCGCATCATCAGGTTTGTTATGATTTTTCTTCTTTCACTTTTATCTGGACGAGCTTCATTTCACCTTGTTCTTGTGGGACTGTACATGGTCACTGCAACTGTCTTCATGTCCAGTCTATAGTCCAGTCTGTCCACTAATGTCTATAGTTTGTTGGTCTCATTTATAAAAACACTGAGTATTTATAAATCATTCTGTTGGTCCAGGATTTTACACCAGACAAAGTACTATGCCACAAGACACCTTGAGCTGTGCACTCCTGCTAGTCAGTGTAAATCGTTCAGTTTTTACAGTTACAGTGTGTTCTACTCTATTGTGCAACATTGGCATTTAATAGCCTAGTATTTTACTCCACAGAAAAGGTATAGTTTGAACTTTTTATATTTAGCAGTATTTTAAAAAAAAAAAAAAAGAAAGCTATGTCAAAACTGTTGAGAACAGAAACTGTTAAATGGAATGCTAATGTTCCTCATTCCTGTGGTTACTGTGGAAACCAATCACAAATCACCATCGTTACCACCACAGCAGGTTAGGGTTAGGGTGCAGGTGTGTGTGTGCGTGCAGGTGCATGTGCTCCTGGGCTCTGCTGATTTAATCCCAACCGGAGGAATGGGGGTCAAACTCACCTAAAATGGTAGGTGCCCTCCCTCTGGCCGAAGCCACTGCCCGGGACCACGCAGATGCCAGTCTCCTCCAGGAGCCTGAGGCAATACATCATATCTGGCTGCATTCCGAGAGCCTGCAGTCATTCAGCAGCAGAGTCAGAATCTCACCTCATCTGGATTAACATGGACAATGGACAAGGCCTCTGAGGTGAAGGGACAGGACATACCTGAGCCTCTTCCACAGCCCTGGAGGGGAAGAAGACCCGGGGGAAGGCGTACATGGCCCCCTGCACTGGATTACACTTGATTCCAGGCACAGAATTGAGGAGCTGCTCTGTCAGCTTGGCCTTATCTGCCAGAGCCCCCAGCACGATAGACTTCTCCTGCAGAAATACAGACAACAGCATTGGCGAAAGCCTACATGTTTATTTAGGGAAGGAATTATAGTAGTGAAGGTCAAGAGCACAAACTACCAGTGCACCCAAATGTACATGTGAGCGCACACATAAGTGCACATACGTGCAGTTCTTTGAGTAGATGTTATCTCCCTGTAGAGAAAGCTAACTCTAACCCCAACTTGCTATGTGTTACATGCAGAGCTCCAACATCTGGACCAAATCACATCAGTCAGCTGCACAGAATTTCTGCATGTTGCCAGGGCAACCATGCAGACCTACTGACCTGGTGGAACTGTGCGTGAGAGGGTTCGTCTGGCTTCGGTGGGTTTACAATCACGTCCATTGCTGCCTGGCCGGCCACCGGGGGGCACAACCTCACAGACAGCATCTTCACCAGCTGGGCCTTGACCTCCGGGTCCAGGTTAACCACCTCCATGAAACCTCCTCTGAAACCACACCTGTTGATGGAGCTGTGAGTTAGCTAACATGTGTAGGACATCGGAATACGAGGTGGAGGCGAAACTTCTGAGGTTCAAACGGTAAACATCATGCTGAAATAAAAAAAAACATCCAGACTGTTTATTCCTGCAGTTTTAAACGTTCGTTCTGGTGGTTAATAGAAGGCAGCAGTAGCATTCTGAAGGTTATAAAATCACAAAAGCACAGCTGTTGCATTACAACTCATTTCTGTTGAACCTTTCTAGAAATCACTCTTGCCACAAACTTAACAGCCAGAACTTTATCTAATTGAATGATTTTCTAAATATACACAATCCTGCTCTTTAACTGGACTTTAATTTAAATTTAAAGCAGCATTTTGTCCTCTTGAATTGCTGCTGTGAGTGAAAAATGCTATGTAAGTAAACTCCACTTGTGTTGTTTTAATGTAAAGACTTCAGTCCTGAGTCGGCCCTTTCCCTGAGCTTGGGTGGGTGGGTGGGGGAGATAAACCCTGCCATCCTGGTTTAGTACAGAACCAGGAAGATGACAAACTGTGCTTCTTGCAATTTTACAAACACAGATGATATCCTGTGCAAGCTATTGTACAACTGAACAGGGGAACATTGTAAATTGTACACTGAACATTGTACAAATGAAGGGTGGGGGCAGGTGGGCACTGGGGGGAGTTCTGGAGGGTGGAATTTCAGAGGCATGCTGACTCAGCGCAATACTCACTCTCCTGTGTAACCTTTGGATGTGGAGTGGAAGGAGGCCAGCTCTACACTGTTAAAATACTCTGAACCCATCTCATACAGAACCTTCTTAAACGAGTGGAACTGGCAGTCTGGGGCATACACGTTGTCCTGATACACCTGCAGAGTGCGGGACAGACATGTTAGCACAGTTCTGGGTGGAACAGGAAGTACAAAGAAACAAAACTTTGCAAAAGCACGAAGATTAATAAATGGTTGAAGAAAGTAAAACTCTTTACATACAGAACTTGAGTTCTAAAAAAAAAAAATCAGGAGAATTCTGCAAGGTGAACTGGAGCAACATGCTGTTTACAGGCGATCGTCACACACACACAGTGGTGAACAGCCGTCACCTGCCTTTCAAACAGCAATGACCCGGGAGTTACGCAAGGGAAAACTGAGCTCTCATCTGTCAAAATGCTTAGAGTGGAGAGAGCCTTTAGCAATCATCTCGGGGTCTTTTACAGCGTTAGGGAGTGACCTATGATTCTCGCAGCAGGAGACTGACATGCTTCCCACTTGAGTGTGAGGAAGCACCAAGGCAGGAAGCTCTTGATGAACAGGAGAGGAAGGTTCTCTTCTCCTCCTGGTCGCTCACTGCAGATCTCACAAGGAACGACCATTACCTCATCGGCCAAAACGAAAAGATTCTCCTCATAGGCGAAGTGCAGGACGTCCTCAATACACTTCTTGCTCTGGACTTGACCTGGCAGAGAGACAAATATTTTTGGTACAGAAGTGAAACTGAGACGTAACTGCACACTGAGCATTGGGCCTTGTGACTGGGGTACCAGTAGGGTTTCCGGGGTTGATGATGCAGAGGACACGGGGCTGGCAGTGCTGCCTGGCACGCTGATACGCCCGCTGCAGCTCGTGCACATCCAGGGCCCAGCAAGAGTCCTCGTCCAGGTAGTAGTTGACCTGCACGGCGTTCAACTCTGCGATGGCGGCCGAGTAGAGCGGGTACTGTGGGATCGGGACCATCACGCCAGTACGGCTGCGGCCCTGTCCTGACGCCAGCAGTCGCAGAATGCTCTGGAAAACAAACAAACAAAAAACTCATAACAATACAGTCAGGTGTTCACCAGTTATTACAGACACTAGTTTCTTGCATGTTACTGAAACAGAGTAAGCATATTCTGGGAAGCTTTCACATTTGTTCAGATATTATAGGAGACATTTGCGCTGACTGGGTTGTGGTTCCCACAGGGCTGCTCCTGATCCAGGCATCTAAAGGCAGGCTGAGTTTGGCTCTGTACCAGTCTGGGGGTGTATCTTTAGCCAGACCTGCCTGGTTGAACTAACGGGCCCCTTAAGCCCAATGTGCTGAACCAGAACTACACTCACCACAATGCCATCGCTGGCCCCAGTGGTGAGGAAGATGTTGTCCCAGTTCGCTGGAACCCCCTGGTCTCTCTGCTCAATGTAGGCGGCAACGTCCTGGCGGATACAGTCCACCCCTTGGCTGGCGCTGTACGACCCTGACAGCACACAAAAGTCACAAATTAGACCAACAACCTTTCAGCAGTGTTGTACAAAACATCCTCTCTCCCCCTCTCTCACATGCTCACACACACACCAAGGCTTTGTCCTCCACAACCCTGCAGGATACGCCGTGCTCTCCATTTGGCATCCTCAGGGAAACTGGGACTGTCCAGGAGCTCAGGGAAAGTAGAGAGAGCCACTACCTGCAGACACGGTTAGAGTTGAGGTCAAGGTCAGGGACCTCCAGACAGGTACACAGACAAATAAACACCTCACTCACACACAGATAAACTACTCCAGTACAGATCAATTGTATTTGTGATAAACTGATAAACTGTATTTATCCATATTATCAGAGAGCACTGAACTTTGACATAAGGCTTATAGGTCAACACAGGGGCGAGAGAGGGGAATTTATATATTCAGTCTCACACACACACACACACACACACACACACACACACACACACACACACACACACACACACAAGCTCGGGTTCTCTACCAGGGGATTCAGTTTGATGGTCCTGTGTAGTGTTAGAAATTCGGCTTTCAGGAACCAGGAGTCAGGAGACTGGCGGCTTCAGAGTTGAGTTTATTGACACACAC
>JAOYMR010000019.1:75847-95064 GCA_025802075.1 Tenebrosternarchus preto | reverse complement strand
ACAGCAGACGGAGAGTAATTTACATAGACAAAGGTGTAAGATGACCATTTGCCGGAGAAGGAAGTATATTTCTCTCAGTAGTAATGTTAGTATCTAAGCTGTTCCCAGGACGGCACTGTTCCAGAACCTCTCCATTACTGACTGAGCACCATAAACAAACACAGATAAACCTCTCAAATGCAAAGGAGGTAAACATGGACTACTTTCCATGAGGCTTTGTATCTCTCTATATTTCCGAGTGTCATAGTAGCTTCATTCTTTGTCTCCCTGATAATCTCACGTGCAGTCACACAAAAGTGTAATGAAGTACACAAAGCGCCAGACAAAGACGTTTCGGACAGAGATCCTTCATCAGCGGTCAAGAAAAGTTCTCCTGAAGTTCTAGGAGATGAAACAAGCTAGTTAAGATGTTCATATAGGTCAGTTCTTGTGACCATTGTCTTCTGAAACACAGACAAACAACAGTCCTTTGTTAAATGTGTATAAAGTGAAGAAAACTCAAAATGGCTTTTTATAACTGTAGTTTATTGTAGTCTAGGGTTGGAGCCGTAGTTCACCCTGGCTTGGCCGAGCAGTGAACTTAAACATCCTTCAGACATTTATGAGTTGTGCATAATGAATGAAACTGATCTATCAGAAGTCACACTGCGCTAAAGAACAAAAGCCAAAGCGGGTGCAGAAAACCAAACTCCTCCTCAGAGCCAAAACAAAATGGTCCCTGTTCAGCTGCACTAACTTGAGCAGTTACAGTGGAGGAAAATTATTTGATCCCTTGCTGATTTTGTAAGTTTTCCCACTGACAAAGATATGAACAGTCTATAATGTTAAGGGTAGATTTATTAACAGTGAGAGATAGAATATCTAAAAGAAAAACCAGAAAATAAAAATAAAATATATAAATTTATTTGCATTTTGCAGAGAGAAATAAGTATTTGATCCCTTTAACAAACAAGACTTAATACTTGGTGGCAAAACCCTTGTTGGCAAGCACAGCAGTCAGACGTTTTTTTCTAGTTGATGATGAGGTTTGCGCACATGTCAGGAGGAATTTTGGTCCGCTCCTCTTTGCAGATCATCTCTAAATCATTAAGATTTTGAGGCTGTCATTTGGCAACTCTGATCTTCAGCTCCCTCCATAAGTTTTCTAAGGGATTAAGGTCTGGAGACTCGCTAGGCCACTCCATGACCTTAATGTGCTTCTTTTTGAGCCACTCCTTTGTTGCCTTGGCTGTATGTTTTGTGTCATTGTCGTGCTGGAAGACCCAGCCACAATCCATTTTTAATGTCTTGGCAGAGGGAAGGAGGTTATCACACAGGATTTTACGGTACATGGCTCCATCCATTCTCCCATTGATGCAGTGAAGTCTTCTTGTGCCCTTAGCAGAGAAACACCCCCAAAACATGTTTCCACCTCAATGCTTGACAGTGGGGTCGGTGTTCTTTGGGTCATAGTTAGCATTTCTCTTCCTCCAAACACAGTGAGTTAAGTTAATGCCAAAGAGCTCAGTTTTTCTCTCATC
Source organism: Tenebrosternarchus preto (assembly GCA_025802075.1). Lineage (NCBI taxonomy): Eukaryota > Metazoa > Chordata > Actinopteri > Gymnotiformes > Apteronotidae > Tenebrosternarchus > Tenebrosternarchus preto. Next base: position 93,544 of record JAOYMR010000019.1, on the reverse strand, counting down.
TGACCACAGCACCTTCTCCCAATCATGCTCAGAATCTCAGAAGGTGTTCATTGGTAACCTTCAAATGGACCTGCACATGTGCCTTCTTGAGCAGGGGGACCTTGCAGTCACTGCAGGATTTTAATCCATTATGGTGCAATGTGTGACCAATTTTTTTCTTGGTGACTGTGGTCCCAGCTGCCTTAAGGTCATTAACAAGTTCCCTCCCATGTAGTTTTAGGCTGATTTCTCACCTGGTAGGAGATCAAATACTTATTTCTCTCTGCAAAATGCAAATAAATGTATATATTTTATACAATGCAATTTTCTGGATTTTCTTTTAGACATTCTATCTCTCACTGTTAAAATAAACCTACCCTTAACATTATAGAGACTGTTCATATCTTTGTCAGTGGGAATATGTACAAAATCAGCAAGGGATCAAATAATTACTTCCTCCACTGTAACTCGCCGAGTGGCTACAGGGGCTGGTGGGTCTGCATAAAAAACTGTTTAGAGGTTTTATGGGATTAACAAACAAGTCCCTGGCTAGGGCCACTCACCTGTCTGAGGAATGTGATTGGCTGTTGCCCCATGGCATGAGCATCTCCAATGTTGGCTTTGATGACCTCGGTGAAGGGTTTCTTACCACCCTGCCATAACAGAGACAGAGGAGAGTTCGTCAGTGTAAACCTAAGTACCTAACTACACACAGAGCAGTTAAGTTCACATAAAAACAGTATTTGGAGAGTTTGCTGTGGACCAAACACATAATAGACTATGAGGAAGTTACTCATTAGTAACATACAAAAGATTTGACCCTTTCTTTCACAGGAAGTTACTAAGGTGCTTGTACAGTCTCTAAACTCCAAAGTTCACACGTCACTCCATTGCTGGGTTCCCTTCATTGGCTTCCTGTAGCTGCCCGCATCAAATTTAAAACCCTGTTATTTGCTTACAAAGCCAAAAATGGACCAGCTCCGTCCTACGTGATGAGAATGGTGAAAGCCCGATCCATATCTCGAGTACTTCGAACATCAACTACAGCTCTACTCTAAACACCATGAGTCAAGTCCCATGGAAGACAATCTTCTAGGCTATTCTCTGTCCTGGCTCCAAGATGGTGAAAGGAACTTCCACTGACTGTCCAGACAGCAGAATCCCTTGCAATCTTCAAACACAGACTAAAGACTCGCCTATTTATAGAATCTCACAGTGACCATTGATCCTACACTTAGTGAACTCTACACTACTGCTGAGTAACTTAAATACTAGCATTTATTTGTTATTCTTTGTTACTGCCCTCATCATTCTAACAAAGCATATACCAGGATCAGCATCGATTCCTGTATATTAGCAGTTTTCTAGTTCACAGGTATATTGAATACTATCCTTCTTGCTGAATAGGAAACATTCTGCCAGCCAATGACAAAGCAGTTTTGCAAGTCACTCTGTGCAAGAGTGTCTGCTAAATGTCTCAAATGTAAATGCACTCATGACACAAATGATCAATTTACATTGTAAACACAACAAAAAAAGAATGGCATACATGGTGTTACACCATAGTGTGGAGCTGTATATGGTGTATGTATTGCCAAATGTTAAAGCTATTTATTAAACTGAGTATTAAAATGAGTCAATAACTTCAGGGTGCTGAGTAGTTAAACTGAAGTTGTTCAAGTGGGCAAATAAACCATTTATTTAAATTATACATGTTAGATGCAGCATTTAAAACAGTACAACTTTGGTATTAAACTGACAAATGATTATATTCTGTCACCGATTTCATATCTATACATTACACCCCTCAAAAACTACCTTGATCAAATTTTATTTTTTATTTAAATAACAGTAAAATACTTTACTCTGAAGAGTTGTTTTTTTATGACATTCACAAATTATCCAGTAATACAGCTAAAGACATTGATCTTAAAGGACCAACATTAACATCAAGCATTTACAATAGCAACTAGAGTCCAAATTCAAAATGGGCAACAGTACTGGAACAGCACACAGAGGTCCTCTCCGAGCTTACATTTGTTTCCTGTGAACAACCATGGCGAGCATATTTGTCAGAATAAAGTAAATCACCACAAACCTCCTTTTACATCTTGCTCCACTAGTTTACAGTGCAGAGAAGACAACTTCGTGATGGCAGGGTGAACAAAAAGGCCACATTGATGCGAGTAACTTGATAAACATACCAGTTACCTGACTTCTTTCAAATAGTTTCATCTCTCTATATATTTCAAGTATAATTGATTGAAAAAACAATGCTGAAAATTACAAGCAGTTATGTAATTGTGACACTCTTACCAATACCTGTCCTTAATTAGCCTTAATTATATGAAATACATGCCGCCAAGATGATGCAACATGCAGTCACAGCTGAAAGTTTTGGGGCAGTTCTGTGTTATGAGAGTCCTCAGGACGGTGGTCTCCCTCTGGTCCTCCTTGTTTTTCTTTTTTTTTTTGCATGTTACTGCAGAGATAATGTCAACAGTGGACTAGAGCTGCTCATCAGTGACTAAATACACTGGAGTAGAGCAGTGGTATGCGGAGGGATTTTCGGTCAGGTAGAACAACTCTGCTGATTCAGCTTGTGTTTATGGTTGTAGCACACTGCGACTGCCAGATCATTTATTAGGGAACGGTTTAAAATAGGTCAAGCTTATTAGGGAAAAGGAAATCACAAAGGAGAACATACTGGCTGTATCACTGATGTAAGAGGAAAGTGTACATTGTTTGAAAGCACTCGGAGCTCATCTCCTGCTATAACATTTAAAACATACAACCCCATCACTTTCTAATTACTTTTTCTCTGCATAGAACTACTTCCATCTTGAACAGATGTTTGTTTTTTTTGCTTAAACATTAAGGACAGGCTTTCTAGATATGGATTAGACTGAAACTCCAGTAAATGACCGATTTATTATTTTTTAAAATTAGTTTCAGACACGTTGCACATTTTTTATCGGTTCACGTCCATACACAAGCAGTTACTTTCTTGCGGGGTGGCAGCGCCGCTCCCGCTCGGTCTCTCAACACAAAACCAGCAACTCAGCTTTTCCAAAGCGCATCTCCGGTGGATTCCACGTGCAAACAAAAGCGACACGCTGTCCGCAGTGATGTGACCCATTATAAATAGAGCGCAGTAAACTTATGTCAGCTGCTAAATGTTAGTGTGGTTCCCACTACTATGCATCCTAAGATACGGCGCATCCTAATATGCGTTTTTATAACATGCATAATATTTTGGCCAAAAAGGTGTCGTGTATGACATTCTGAAGTGTTGTATGCAGTTGGTTAGCAGCGTGGTAGCTACGAAAAACAGACACAAACAGATGAAATACAGGTAACTTGAAAGACTGCATTTTCTGGATGGAAGCCCTTCGGTTGTTTTTATGCTGCCAAATGAATCAGGCAAAACTGACTAAACAGGAATCTGGGACTATCTGTTTAGACATTTTAGTAATAGTATCGTTAGAGTTAAATTACACTATATCAAATGTAACTAAAGACAAACTAAGACAAAATGCGATCACCTCTTGCAAGAATCTTTCGATCTCCCCGGCTTTAATGACGATTGGCCCTCTTACAGCATACTCTACGGCTTTTACTTGCGGGTTGAGCGTCTCCATCGTTAGCGTCTTTTCTCTGATTTTACCATTACCCGTCGTTGCTGCTACAGTCGCTTCAGCCGTACTATAACGCTTAAGTCCGTAAGGGCCATCTACAGACGCTTCTTGAGACTTCCGTCGTACACCGGCGCGGCATGGTGATTTCTTGGGCGATGTCTTCACAGATGTCCGCGATAACGCCGGACATTGATCAAACGCTCCAGATATCAATGACCGATTGGCAAGGGAATGTAGTCTGTGCATATCAAAATACGGACGTTGACCAAGTGATGCTTAACTAAATAACTAGCTAGACTGGTCAGCAGAGAATCTTGTGTCTCAAGTAATCTGCGATAATATATATCCCCGATATTCAAAACAGGAATGATGCGCACCAACGTAGCAAAAGCAGAGGCACAAAGACGATTCTCTGTAAGATATATCTCAGGTTTCTTAAACGACAAAATGCCTTCAATGTTCTGGTCGAGGTAGCAGAATCCCCTGGTTTATAGCTAGAACATAAGTATGAAGTACGGGCTGTTAACTACTCGTCCTCAGCTGGCTAGATACACCCGCCAATCTTCTATTTCATAAGCTCGCCGCAAGTGTAGAAAATTTAGCTGGGACTGATGGGTATTGTAGTACTCACTCATTCTTAATCTCATTCTGACTTATCTCCTGACGTCATAAGAACTACAAAACCCACAGAAAACATGAGATAGACCGTCATACTCGAAGGGTGTTTCATCAGCTGAGTTTTTCAAAGGGTGGAGGAAGGCTAAACATATGCCAGAGTTCATATTTTTAAACAATAAAATTGTCATAAAGATAGACAATTTTTAAAATAACAATTTGGACAAGATTTCAAAGCAGCTCTGTTTTTTCTTAATTAATGTAGTCTGGCTGGCTGAAAATATTCCATGAACATAGCAATTAAGAAAAATGGTTTTATATCGAGAGTGCATATTTAGTTCTTGTGGATCCATTGAGGAAGATACAGAAGACATGAAAGAATGGATGGAAACACATACAAATGAAACACTGACATCTTGCGGACGAATAGGTTAACTACTAGCATCAGCTACTTATAATTTTCCAATCGTGTAGTTTAAAATATAAAAACAATGTTCTAAATATGTCTTGACTTTTGTAAGAATTTTACAATACGTTTAATTTTACAGCGGCTTGGAATGGGTAATTCAGCAAAGCCACTACCATGTAAACTTTGCATACCAGATTAAACAGGTTCCATGTAACAGGATTTAACAGGTTTCATATAACAAAACTGAACAGGCTCCATGTAACAGGATTTAACGGGTTTCATGTAACAGGACTGAGCAGGTTTCATATAACAGATATTTAGCATGGTGGTCATTATTACAGCTGCTAGACTAGACTTTTCCTGCACTTCTGAAAGAGTCCGGCAAAAGACTCCAAATAGACTAAAGCAACAGTATGTTAGCAAGACAAAGGTTAGGATATCAATTACTTGAATCCTTTTTTATTAAGTTTTGTAAAAGTGAAGTCAGATGAGTATTTGCAATTAACCATCTTCTATTTGCAGTGTACTGGAAGAGTTTTCATTATGCCTGTGAGATACAGATACAGTAACATGTTTGGATTTTTGTGATATTTGCAAATGTCCCATTACATTTTTGTAGATGTGAAAAAGTAATACAATGTTTGAATTTCAAAAGATGGGTATCATTATGTTTATTGTGGAGTAAAGAGTGGTTAAAGATGGGTATCACTATGTTTATTACGCATTTTACATTTTCATGTGAAAGTACATGTAAGTAAAAGACCTAAATCACTTATTATCACTGGAACCCTGAGGATACAGTCATGTAAACATTTTAAAGAGTTGTTTTGGCAGGTTTTAAAAGAGATTTTATAACAATGCAAATGGCTTTAATTTTGTAATATATTTGCAAATAAAAACTGCATCCAGTAATTATGAAAATGGCCCAGAAAAATAGCTTTGGGCTACAGAAAGAAACCATCCATCAGGTGCTGGAGGACTTTTTTCAAGATGGATGTGAGTTCATCAATGCTGGTAGAGCTGCGCAGAGGAGAAAGCCACACTCGTCCACACCCTTCAATCAGTGACACTCCGCTCCTCTCCTCTCTACACTTTAACAAAAAGTGCATTTGTATGAGTAAGAATGACTATAGCTTTATGTTAGAACAAAATTCGTGAATTATGAACCAATCATAAGATCATATGTGTTATCATATATTTAACACAAAATATGCTAAATGTATTGAAAAAGTAACATAAAACATTTTACTGCATAAAAAATTGAGAGGGGCGTGATAGTACATAAAACAGCACTTTGGGATAATTTTATCCTCCCAAAAATAGTCGCATACCACTCAGTAACACAAGACTAGTTAAGGGCAGAAAGTCTCAAAAATAATATTTATTCTCCGTGCTGTTTTACATTTTGCTAAGTCACTGCATAGTAAATTTAGCAGGATTTATTGCACAAACACATGCACTCTTAGTTCATTTGGTAAGTTTGTTTTGTGGTTAGGAGTGTCCATCTCTGTTGAGAAAAAGTAGTAGGTCTCCATTTATGGAGCACGGCGTGGAATGTAGACTGCTCTAAAGTAAAATTAATGAAGGTCACGTTTTAGATACAGATTAAAAACAAGCAACTATCTTTCTCGTAATACGCACCACACAGGCGCATATTCCTGAAAGAAAAAAAATTGTAAAAGCAAACTGCATGTGTACCCTAATCTGTGATTTAATTTAATTATGCATACGATACATAAATCCGCCATTATACATACTGATTGCATAGTTGCTGTGAAATTTATTTGGCTTTCATTCGGCACTCATTGTTCCTGTGATCACGTGACTCTACAGCCGTCTAACGCATGCTCAGTGTAGGTCACATACATAGAGGAAACATTAACACGATATTCAACGTTATTGTAATTTTTTTATCCTCGCGCTGGTGTTTTAAGACGCATGTGCGCTGTGATAATGTAGAAAAAACGCATCGAGGATTTTCTTTCGTCACCCCCAGGGCGCGTGGTGAGGGATTCAGGGAGGTTGATGTTAGTTTGGCAAAGCCTGTGTGTTTCCGAGCTCTGCGCAACGCGATCAGCTGCACTTATTGTTGCCTGTAGTAGTAGTTCGAGTACGCTGCCGGGGTTGCAAGATATACCGTGGGGGTCAAGAGATATTTCTTCTACCGCGCAAGACTTTTAAAATATGTCTACAAATAAAGTCAAGAAAGTAAAAATGGCTACCAAATCATGCCCTGAATGTGACCAACAGGTGAGATTTTTAAAATTAGCCGGATATTTCGATTTCTCAGAGGAAGTTCTAAATACTGAAGTTAAGACGTACTTCATTCTGCGGTAATTAGTATATGGGTCGTGCAGTATGTAGTAGCAAAGTTCATCGTTAAATGTTTGTAACACTGGTGGTTTCCAGGATGTAGCCGTCTGTTTGAACTCGGCCGTATATTTTGTCGATGCTGATTAATAAATAACTATACATTATATTAATCACCGAAATGAAGGTATTTAAGCCTGTATCGGCCTTTAGCTTCATCATTATTGGATGGTTTTAATTTACAATACAGTCTTTGTAGCCTACGTGTAAGCCATTCGCTCACGTTATTGGATTTTTTCTGTATTGTAGATATTCAATATTTAAGGCTCTGTACAGTTTGTTAGTCAAACACAACTTGATAGAATTTATATAGCCTTTTGGAAGCTGTTGAAATTGGTGCATATCGTGAACTGTTTTCTAAATAATTCAGTTACTCTTGTCGACTGCGCTGTTCATTGAATGACGATAGGATGGTTTGTCATATTTTCAGGTCTTTTAATTTTATAGCTATTTTCATTGTAATCTATGTGAATGCTCCGCCCATGCAAGCTCAGGATTCTTTATGTTGCATACGCTTTGATCGAATGCTGTTTTGTCCTGTAATTTCATGAAAACATGTAGTTTGTCATTTTTGGTGGCGTCACTGACTTATTACGTGAAGGACACATTTTTGGATTTATAAGGCGCAAGGCGCGTGCCATGGGGCAGTTCTCGCTGTTTACTTAGGCTCAGTAGTTTTAATTTCTAGTGTTAACATAATTTTTAGGGTTAACATAAAAACTAATAGTACAGGCTAAAGGCGGAATAATGTGCACTTATTCTGCACGTTTTCAAACGGGCAGTACATTTGAATGTGTTTTAAATTGCACTCATATGTCTTTCTCCTTTAATCAGATTCCCGTAGCTTGCAAGTCCTGCCCTTGTGGTTATGTATTCATCAGCCGAAAGCTTCTGAATGCAAAGCTGAATGAGAGATCTCCCGCTGCGATAGGTAAAGAACATTTAGAAAGTCAACGGTATGACAGATGAATATGTTGAAACTGTCTGCCATTTTGTTTTTGAATTTTGATCTGTTCCAAATAATGTTCCAGGACTTTAACCACATTCAGAACTTTTATTCTGAAATGCTGGCCTAAGTGCGGATGCCTCCACCTCTTCCAAAAATATACAGTGAAAATATAAAACAATAAAGATATCAAATTAACTAATCAGAAAGATGTAAGACACTAAATTGAAACTACACAGGTAAAGATTAATTTAATTGAAATTGCTCTAAAGTGTCTGAATGCTTTTTAATTTGCACAACAGCACATTTTGAAAAGTGAGATTAGATTATTAATTCATTTAATTCTGTTAAGTTTTATTGTGTTGCTCCAAAATATAAAGTGCCTGTCATTCAGTCACCATGGCAGCAGTTTGTGCAGTTGTGAACACCCTCTTTCAGACACAAGGTTTCTGATAGTGTGTTCTGTACAATGGGGTGCACAGTGTAGGGAATCAGTTTAGCAGGGTAAGAGAAGTAGAGATGGGGAGACTGGGGGATGGGTACACTGTCTGTAGATCTCGCTTCTGTACTCTCATATCTGTACATCTCACTCGTGTAGATCTCACTGCTGTACTCTCCTGCGATTTTGCATTTTTATTCCCTGGCAGTATAAATTACTTTGCCTTTGTTTATCAGACTAGAAAGAGAAAGTCAAACTTTAAATGCAGCTCAATAGAACCATAAATATGTATGTTATGAAATTTTTGAAAATGGCTCAATTTGTGTTTGTTTACCTGAGCGAGATTACACTGCAGGTTTACAAGAATGCCAGAGAGTACATCACATTTACAGAACAGATAAATGTGAGACATATGAATGCTTCTTAATAATATAATAGAAGTTATTTGGGTTAATATATTGACCAGTGAGTCATGAAAAAGGTTTTTGAATGTTCAGTTAGCTGTGGATCATATTTTTGGTGTTGTGTTGTTTAACTGCTGGGTGTGCTGCCTGGGCTATGACAGGAATGTTCTTTACACGTACTCTTGGTGTGGTGGCTGTAACTCTGATAAACTATATAATAAATTACATCCCTTATGTCAGGGGAATCAAGTCCAAATTAATCCCCCTAAAAAATTCAAAGACGGTTGTGCTAATTAATAATTGAGGCTGTGGCTAGGGTTAGGGTTAAGGCTCACATTTATTATGGTTATTCATTGCTTTATTTATTTGAAAGGGAAGTAACCTATTAATTCATGCTAGTTTTACCCTTGCAGAATTCAGGGTTTCATGTCCACTTCTTATTCTCAAACCAGATAGACTAATTCTTCATCCCACTGCTCACAAAGCTAAAAATAATGTTCCATGGTTTAAAATAGGTCAAAGCTTGTTTTTAGGCTGGCCTGTCCTCCTTTTGTTGGATAGTCTAAAGGCTATTATTGTTCAGTTCAGATGTGGATTTTTTTGTAACACTGCACAATTACATGTAGAATTAAGAGAACAATATTAAATGCAGCTTGGGTGTAGTCTGCACTAGAAAATATGTCATCTTGATAAATTAGACAATGGTCTTAATTTTGTATCGAGGTTAGTGTTAACCCATAACGTAAACGGGTGGGGAGGGGGGGATTTGTTTTATTATGATTTTGAGCAAGTCACAATCTAACAGTTGCATATTAATACAGGGTTAGGGTTGGTACAGGCTTATCCTTGAGATTTGTCAACTGAAATTGATCAGCTCTGAAATCGCTTGTGGAACAGAGCTGTTCTTGTTGAGGCAGGTCACTGCCAAGTTCAGGATTCCTGAACTGATGTGTCGTCTTAATAAACCACAAAATACTGAGCGGAGAGCAGAGCAGAGTCAAGAAGACGGGGGGTGAAAAACTTATGTTTAGAAAATATGGGACTGTGGGCAAATTTTATTTTGTTAGGCACTCTAGATAAGAGCATCTCTTAAATGTAAATGTAATTATTGTTTACAGTCGTAATGGTGGAATACTGTCAATGTACCAATATGCTGGAGGGGAGTGAACATTTTGTGGGTTTTTTTTGGGGGGTGGGGCACAATGTCAGAAGTATAGTTGAGTATTTCATCAGGAAATCTTGACAAATTTCAGTTGCTTGTTTAAATACCTACTGGACCATTGAGCTAGGATCCCTGTGCTGCTCTGTGCTCTCCGTGTAGTGGTGCCATCAACACACTTTGCCTCTTTACTGTTTCTCCAGCATTCAGGGTTTTTTTAGCCCCTTGGTTCCCAGGAGTCCAGACCCCGGTGCTGGTTTGCCACGTCCCGTGACGCTCAGTATGAGGATAGTGGAAGCCTATAAATACCTCAGAAAAGTGCAGGTTGCTCAAATGAGAACTTCAACCCCCATTAGAACAGTCTTTAACACGGAGATGTGGAGCGGCAGTGTGCTTGGAGCAGTTCCTTTGTCTTTCTCCTGCACTGATATGCTTTCCTTTGTATTGCAGATGGGGGGATGGTGTGAGAGAAGTGGAGGAGAGTGATTGTTTGGATTTATAGATCATGTGTGTAACTAATGTACAATAAGGGTTTAAAGATCGTGTGTGTTCCTATAATGAGGGTTTAAAGATCGTGTGTGTTCCTATAATGAGGGTGTGTGTGTGTGTAACTATACAGAAATATCTCACATCCTGCTGAATTAGTTGGTCTCTTCCTACAGACAAACTGGACGCAAAAAGAAGGCGGACAGAAAGAATAAGAAGAGAGAAAATCAACCTAACGTCTACTAATGATATGGAGAACAGGAGGCGGTCCCGCTCCAACAGCCAATCAGACCAGATCAGGAGAGGGCGGGGTCGACCAAAGACTGTAGGCCTGAAGAAGCAGGAGGACGAGAAAGGTAAATTTTGTACTGGTCACTGGTCTCCAGTAAGTATTTTGCACTTATTTATCCTTCAGTATATCGTATGTTTAATAAAAATGTTAAATACATACGTGATGTATAAATATTACTGGTTTCCATTAAAAAATAGTCAAGAAAGTGTGTGTGTTGAAAAAGTATACTTGGAAATAAAAAGTCCATTGAAAAGTCTTTCAAGAGACGATACATAAATATATATTCATCTGGGTACTCAGAAATAAATAGAATTTTATAGATGTGTGTCTCTTGTCTCTTCAAAAATGTAATATTTTCTTGACTTTTTCAATGGAAAGATGACTTATTTCTGAGTATTCATAGTTATAATGCGAGTCATCTTGTTGGATGTGTTTTGTAATAGATTTATGTTCCTCTTCATAGGCATTTTAATACCCTGAATCTTTTATGTCTGCAGTCTGTGTGTCATTTCTGGAGGTGACTCTGGAGTCATTCTCTCGTTTTTGAGTCACTCATGCAGATTTGATACTTTGCTCATCTCTGTTCTCTTGAAACATCCTCCTGTGTTGTTGCGGGACCTGCTCTGGGGAGTAGCTGCAGGATGTTCTAGATGATGGACATTCAGTGAGGCTTCCTAATTTTGTATTTAGGACTATTCACTTGCTTTTAGTTTAAACGTAGCCCCTCTATAAAACAAATTTGCACAATGTTTTACTTTTTTTTTTTTTTAAATTTGATAAGTATGCACTGTGGAGCAGTAATCACTAGGTTCATTTATCGTGTGTGTGTGTGTGTGTGTGTGTGTGTGTGTGTATACACTGTGGAGCTAGGGTTAGCGTTAGGGCTTCCTGTGACTGATTTATGCTGGAGACCCTTAGTTTATCCATCACAGAATGATGCTCTGCTGTTTGGAGTTTGGTCTTGTGTCCCCAGGTACTTCCCTGCAAAACAGCGCTCACAGGACAGGACAGGGTTCCTCTCACCTTGCGCCATCTAGAGAGCGCTTCCCTTTAAGGCAGTTCTGTCCTGTTTTTTTATTTTGATGGGTGCATGTCATACTTTGTGTGGTTTTTAAATGTTTTCATCCTTCCCTCTACATTCCATATTTTCCTGTTGGTGTATTGTTTGTTTTTCAGAAAAACAGGAAAAGGAAGTTGATATTTATGCCAACCTGTCGGACGAGAAGGCGTTCGTCTTCTCCGTGGCCTTGGCCGAAATCAACCGCAAGATTCTGGGTCAGAGGCTCATCCTGTAGGGGACGGAGTCACGTGACGGACACGCTCAAACCAGGAAATCAGGACTCCTACTGCATGGACCTGCGGGTGAGAGCCGGGTGGAGGGGTTGGTGGCGGCACTGCTTACCTGCCCACTGGACTCTCTGGCTGATGGAACTGTGTGTGTGAGTGCACCTCCTCTGCATACATGATTGAGGACAAAAATGTTATTCTCAACAAAAAGAAGAGTTGTCTGAACATGGACAATGTAGGAAATGTCTGTATTTATCCTTAAAGGTTTTAAACGATTGGTGTTTTTCTGTTTTATTATTTTTCACTTTTAACTAAATTGTGATTTATTTATTTTTTTATTTACTCATATGAGTGACTTCTTATTCACACACATTCCAGTGATTCGATCCCATTAAACGGTGTGGCTGGGCACTCAGGACGCCTGTAGGAACTCGGTGTCAGACTTGTTAGAACATGCGGTTCTCCCCAGTCAACAAAATAAATGTTTAAAGTGAACTTCAGAATGCTGTCAGGGGTGAAAGATCAAGGGTAAAAAGGTCATGGACTTTTTTCAAGGAACAATGAATTTTCTGAAATGGAGCTCAGCATGCAGATGACTGGTACTGTAACTGTCAGTATAAGCTGGTTTATTATGGATTTTATTATTTTTATATTATTGCTTTGTCTTGCTCTTGTTTTATAAATGCATCACTGATGGAAAGGGGAGGAGGTCCTGTATGCCTGTTTAGTTCTTATTTATTATTCATCACCTAATTTAAGTGCTTTTTCTGTTTTTATAGGTGTTTTATTTCACAAATTGTAAAAATATACATGTATTATAATACTGGAGTATATTAAATGATGAAATACTGTAGAAGTTTAGTTCCTATGTTGTAAACCAACCATTTTAACAATGATCAGTTCACTGTTCTCTTCACAGAACTCGTGTTTTGGTTGAAGAAAGGACCACTTCCTTTTCTGATTCATTCCTGCATAAACGGCACTTCTCTGTTAAAAGCCAAAAACCTGTTATGACTGGAAGCTGTAGGGGTTTGCTGCCTGTTAGTGCATGCTACTAGTATAAGTCTTCTACACCAGAGCCACAGCTCCATAGTGCAGAATGGAACCTTTTGTGTTTTGAATGTCACTTCCCCTTTGAGTCGGCTGGTGGTTTTATCGATTACAGTTGCCTTTTAAAGAACAGTAAGGTTATAGAGCGAGCTTTAGACAGCTCAACAGTATCTTCTTTAAGTGAAGGGGAAAATGAACAAAAGCTGAAATCACTTGCCTTATGACTCGGCAAACACTGGCATTTAACTGAAGCGAAGCTAATGGCAGTAATTATTGGCGTTTCTGTAATCTAACTGCCATCATTCTGTTCTTGAACTAAGCTATTTTAAAATGAGTGCGAGTCACTCGGCCACCTGTTTGGACTGTCAGTTTCTCCAGAACACAGATGTTCTTATTTCCACATCTCTGTTGCCAGGCAACCACCTCTGGAAAAGCTGCAGTCCAGTGTACAGGGTTCTTCTGTTATTCAGCATTTCAGCTGTGAGAACCAACAGCTTCAGTGTTATTCTTTTGGTGAACAGCACAAATACACAGTGGTTTGGTGTTGGTGGTCTGGTCTTGTGCTTGTTACTCTGCTCTGTTTCTGATCGCTGGTATGCTGTAACCATTTAGCAGAAAGTGCAAGATGGATTTGAACATGGGAAGCAGGTCAGCTCTGATTCATGTTCTTTGAGTTATATGCCCACTTGCTGGGTGATCATTAGTGTCCTGGGTTAAACTTCATTACTGTCCCGGCTTAAACATCCTGGTTTAAGCTTTATTAGTAGCCTGGTTTAAACTTCATTAGTGACCTGGGTTAAACTTTTAACCCATTCAGGGAAGGAGGGAGAGCAGGAAGAGGAGCTGCCATTATGCTGATCAGGTAAATCAATTAAAATATCTCTAACTTGGATGTGAATTTTACTATGATGGAAAAAAGTCCAAAGCAGAAAAGTATTTAGTCAGTCGAGTTTGCTCGCATGGATTTTTTGTTTATCTGTGGAGAGTTGTGTATAACCTGTGTATTTTATGGCTGGTGTTATCAGAAACACAGCAAATGCTTTGCGACTCCCTTTTGCTCCAGCAACCAGGAAGTTTCCTGCTGCTGCTCCACACTATGCAATAACTTCTTCCTAACGCTCCCTAACTCATTGGTATGTTGGACTTGCACATTCGACGGCTTAAAAAAAAATCTCACCTGACTTGTATGAATGAGTTGGTATGACATGAAGCGTGTCACTGTTTTAGCAGGTTTAAAATGCACAGGTGAAGGGCTGAACCTCTAGACTAGTGAGGATGGGGTTCCTCACTGCTGGGCTGCTGGAGGTGGGGTTAACCCATAGCCTATTAGAACCCTTACCCTAACCATTGTAGCCCTAACCCTGGCAGTGGTGTTAACCCTTAACCTAACCATATTTTAACTCTCTGGATGAATAATAGGTGCACTGGCCCTGGGAGGAAAAACAGACAGATTATTTCTTTCCTGTTTACACCTGTGTTTTCATAATGTTGAGATGCTACGAAATGATGTACAGCAGGGCTGAAGTCTGATTTCTCTGTGAGTTCTGATATAATTATGACGGGTCATAACATCGTTATTCTCCCTTAAATAATTTATTTAAAATATTTTCTTTCTGAATGCAATTTTGGTGTGCTGGTTTGATATTTATATTTTTATCCTTCCTGAAAGTTGATTTCTGTAATTGATCTCTTATGATCTGTCTGAAACTACATCCTTATTTCTTTGTGTACAATTGTTTAAAATAGGTAATTATTAATACTGTAAGCTTTTAAAAAAGAGAGCAGATCATACTTTTTTTTCTTCTTATAGCACTTGTTTAATAAAGTGCTTTACAGAAAATAGAATGCAGAGAGCAGGGGAGCCCAGTTCTGGAGCTCACACATACCTGATTCAACTCAGCTGGCATTAATCACCAGGTTTAGTAGGTGTGTTTAAGCAGGTCAATCGCCCCACGGGCTAGACACTGGCTTTCTCGCAGCAGGGTTTAGCGGCACAGTTCACTACTATTAAACACACGTGATTCAACTCCTCAGTCACTCCTGCAGGACCTCTGATGCTACTGGCATAAAGGAAATAATAAAATAGGTAATACACGTTATTAATAACCTCATGAAGGTATTTGACAAAATATAATAACAAAGAAAATTTAATGCATTTAAATAATTTAAAGAATTCAATGAAAAACAGTGTCATTGAAGGAAATATCATTGACTAGTTTAAATGTTTTATTTTATTAATTAATAAAACTAATAAAGTGAAGGACCATTTAAAATCACTATCACCCATCAAGGAAATAAAAGTGCTGCTACACTGAAAACCAATGTGCAAAGATGAAAAGAAACATCTGTTCCTGTTTATAAACTGCTTCTATTCCACTTTTCTTAATAGTAATAATAAATTTTATTTTAAAGCGCCTTTCATAACATCCAAGGACACTGTACAGGATAAAGTAAAAATAAAAGTAAAAAAGGTCAATAAAGCAGAAAATAATGATGGAACAATTAAGAGGTGGGAAAAGCAGTCCGAAACGGGAGTGTTTTCAGTTCAGATTCTTCCCCTCAAATGGAGCCAATGTTTTTTAAAGAAAAGGGCACAAGTGAATAATCTATGGAGCATCGTCACCTCTTTTTATAAAACGCACTGCTCAAAAATGTAAAGGGAACACTTAACAACACAATGTAACTCTTAAGTCAATCACACTTCTTGACACACTTGATTGTGAATCAATTTCACCTGCTGTTGTGCAAATGGGACTGACAACCGGTAAATAAAGGAGTGGTTATACAGATGGTGACCACAGACCATTTCTCTGTTCTCATCCTTTCTGGCTGATGTTTTGGTCACTTTTGTGTTTTGTCAGTGCTCTCACTCCTAGAGGAGCATGGGGTAGTGTCTACAACCCACAGAAGTTACTCAGGCAGTGCAGCTCATCCAGGTCTGCACATCAGTGTAAGCTGTTGCAAGGTTTGCTGTGTCTGTCAGCGCAGTGTCCAGAGCATGGACGGGATACCAGGAGACTGGCCAGTACACAAGGAGATGTGGAGGGGGCCATAGGAAGGCAACAACCCAGCAGCAGGACCACTACCTCCTCCTTTGTGCAAGTAGTCCCTTTGGGGGGCCGCACAGCCCTCCATGTGCTATCCAGAGATACCCTGACTGCCATTAGGTACCAGAATGAGATCCTCAGACCCATTGTGTGACTATATTTTGGTGCAGTGGACCCTGGGTTCCATCTGATGCAGGACCATGTTAGGCTTCATATGGCTGAAATTTGTCAGCAGTTCCTCCTTGAAGGCATTGATGCTATGGACTTGCCTGCCCGTTCCCCAACCCTGAATCCAATCGAAAACATCTGGGACATCGTGTTGCATCACAGACTATCCATGAGTTGACTTATGTTTTAATCCAAGTCTGGGAGGAGATCCCTCAGGAGAACACCCGCCGCCTCATCAGGAGCATGTTCAGGCGTTGTAGGGCAGTCATACAGGCACGTGGAGGACACGCACACTACTAAGCCTCATTTTACCTCGTCTTGAGGACTTTCCACTTGAATCAGCCTGTAATTTGATTTTCCACTTTTATTTTGAGTATGATTACAAATCCACTCCTCCATGGAATAATTTTGATTTACATTGATAATTTTTGTTCTCAATGCATTCCACTATGTAATGAATAAAGATTTAACAGGAATATTTTATTCATTAAGATTGTTTTCCTTTATTTTTTGAGCAGTGTAGTTAATTTTTTTTATTTTGAATTGACATACTTCATGTAAAAATCTCAGGAGATTGAAGTATTTATACTAACCACAAGATGGCAGAAAAATCACATTGTGTATCTTTGGGTTTGCCTTATAGTGTCTGATGAGAAGCGATTTTTAAAATAGGGTGGCGTGGAGCCTTAAAATTTTAGACGGGGCCTTCTCAGCGATGGAAACAGTTCCAGTCCGTTATCTAATATAATATGTAGTGTTAAATATACTGAACAAGTTAACATGTTTATATTGCATGTTTTATGTTTAAACCTCAATATATAAATCAATTAAGGCTTGTGTACTGTTTTCATTTATTTATAGCCTAATGAATTGGCTTTTTGTTTTGATTGGCTTGTAGCCTCCCAGGGAACCGACAGTGGTGTGGTATAGTAAAACTTGGAGGGAAGAAATGCACCTCATTTCTGAGAACAGCAATGGCAATGCGTTTAAGTCATGTGACCTGGTACATGATAACCTTCCTGTCCTGATGGCAGCCGACTCACTTCATCCAAGAACACACACACACACATTTCAGTATTCAATAACATTTAAAGTGTTTACACAAACATGGCTTTTGTAGTGCAAGAGGGTATTGGTACTATTTCTCCTTACAATTAGCAAATTCCATAGAGCTACTAGTGTTCAGGAAAATAAAGTATGTAAAGGGAAAAAAAATCAAGCCTCAAAGCATAATTGAAGGATTGCAGATTACAGATACCATCGTTTGGTGCACATGTGAGCCAAGCCAAAAGAATCCTGAGGATGCCATTGTAGCCCCACGTAGCACAGCTGATAGATAGATAGATTCAACTTTATTGTCATTACTCAGTACAAGTACATGGCAATGAAATGCAGTTAGCATCTACCA
>JAOYMR010000019.1:41000-56992 GCA_025802075.1 Tenebrosternarchus preto | reverse complement strand
AGTGTTAGTTTCATCACGTACATATAGAGTGTTAGTTTCATCACGTACATATAGAGTGTTAGTTTCATCACGTACATATAGAGTGTTAGTTTCATCACGTACATGCTGTAGGGTCTGGGGAGAGTTTGCATAAAATAACACCCCACCTTGCATCCAAAAATGGAGATTTAACCCTAAAGCTGAACTTCATTTTAAAATGTTTTACAAGCTTCATAAAAGCCATTCTAAATAATCTACTGTGCAATGAAAAATTCCGTAAGTCTAAATCCATAGAAACATACATGACAATGTCATTGCTTCTAGGGAAAGAAGTGTTTGATGGCGGTATAAATGCATGTCTCTTACTCCTTGAACTAAACAGAGGACCTGACTGCACTAAACTGGAAACTGCTGTGCTCTTTCTGACTTCTAATGTCAGCGAGATCAAAAAAGAGATGCAGATGCAAGTCAGTGAAAACTGGACATCAGAGAGCAAAAGCTGAAAGCACTCAGTAACTCCCCAGTGAAAACAACCTAGAGCAAGCGAGGATGCACAGAAAGCACCCCCAATCACAGAGGCAACAACAAAGCAAACGGGAGTTAGAGCCTGTATCTCCTGTCCTTCTCCAAAATACACACACACACACACACACACACACACACATTCTCCAACACACACCCCTAACCTGTTCACCGTGCTGTACATCAAATACTACATATCAGTGTTTCCCAGGAGCTCTACAGCACATGTGTTTTCCCTGCTCTTACACACATAAGTTGATGCATCATTTGAACAACAAGACCTTTAAGTCAAAGTTAGAATGATTTATATGGCACTGATTTATATAGCACTTTTACAACACACATTGTCACAAAGCAGTTTTACAAATGTTTGGGTCCACATCCCTAATGATCAAGCCAAGGGTGTCAGTGGCAATGAAAAACTCTCTGGGCAGAAACTAGAACAAAACCTTAGGAAGACCAAGACTCAAGATCATCCCCATCTTCCATTGGGCAGCTCAGCGAATAAACCGTCCATGTTTAATTACATTATGTTTAGTCCACGTAGCAACTCCAGGTTAGGTGTGGGAGTCTCAGCTACTCCAGTGTAGGTGTGGGAGTCTCAGCTACTCCAGTGCGTCCAGGGTGGGTGGACTGGTTGATGGTAGCATCAAATCCTCTTCTGGCAGCACAGGTTTGTTTACTGGTAGCAGTAGTTCATCTACAGGTGGGACCAGGACATTTTCTTAGATGTTTTGTCGCCGATGAGCTCAATATTATGTAAATGGAAAAAAAAGGCAGTTTTGGTAACATTACATATGTGATTGTCAAATGAAAGATTAGTCAATAGTAACACTTTTTACAACAGTTTTGAGTGTTACTGGAAATCAAATCAAAATCAGATTTATTTATAAAGAGATTTTTACAAAATGATTATATCATGTTTAAGTGTTACTGGAAAACTGTCAAGATTTAGTAGAATATTAGATAATTTGCCTATTGCAGCTTTGAGTCCAAGCAGTAACACCTCAGTTTTAACAAACTGTATTTAACTGTATCAGCTGTGCTTGAGAAGAGGAACCATTAAAACATACAGTATAGAAAGTGGGATGATACCATGTTCTTATAAACCAGGACTGTATCCTGTTCTTATAAACCTGTACTATAAGACTGTACTGTGTTCTTATTAATCAGGACTTCATCATGCATTGTCAGAATGGGAGTAGCTCACCTAAAATGGAGTCATTTGCTTAAGGGCTCATGTACATATTACAGTATCAACAATGAGGACAATATAGCAATAACCAATTAACCAATAACCATTAACCAATAACCAATTAACAAAATAACCAAAAACCAATTGCTATGTACCACACATTCTTGGTCCACAGGCTTGAGAACCATGCAACCCTCCAGTGTGATGATCCAGTTTACACTCTGCTACTCAAAGCACTGCTTATGTTTAAGTGTGTTGTTAGCAGTCCGGGTTAACTTGACCCTACTCTTACTCCTGACCCCGTGGTGAAGTGAAGTCTTGGGCTGCTCACAGGCTTGTCAGAGGGAGAGAGCTGTCATCTTCATCATCTTCATCTTCATTGAAAAAATGACACTCAGCTAGTGACACTTAGAGCACACAGTGCCCTTCACCGGTGCAAAAATGATTGCTTTTTATTGTAACATAACCACACTACAGAGGATGATTTTATTCTGTTTCTTCTTGCTTCTTCACCCACCTGTTTTTGGTCTTTTCTTTTTTTCATGGTGTATCCAAACATATTTGGACATGACTAAACTACACATGTACACAAACACAGAACATATAACGTTAGTACATACACATAACTAGACTACACACATACACAAACACAGAAACTCTGTGATGAAGTATATTAATGGATGAAAGTGTTCCATTTCAAGCATATCAGCAGAATTACTATTAAATTAGTTTTTAATTTGCTGATAACTGTTTGCCAACCTTTTAGCAACATATAACCATTTATTACCAGGTTGGAACAAGGTTGTTTGTTCGGTTTTCGCAAAGAGCTGTAAAGGGATCTATCACATGATATTTCATAAAAGTGCTCCTTTAATTGGTCCTAATGTCTTCCTGTGTGATTTGTGTTTTTCCAGTTTAAGTGGCCTATCTCCATTTCTTGGTGAATCTGACACAGAGACCATGAACAACATTGTTCATGCTAACTGGGACTTTGACACTGACGCTTTTGAGAATGTGTCCGAGGAAGCCAAAGATTTCATCTCCAGGCTGCTGGTTCCAGCCAAATGGTACTATTATTATTTATTATTCAATGGCACACTCTTCTACCCACGTATCCCTGTCCAGTACCTTGAGTAGCTAATGTTAATGGCAGTATCCTTTCTATTTCTAATACAAGCCTTTCCATATTAACATTCTTGTTGTTATTTTCGTTATTTAACAGCTCGGTTTTGTCACTGATGAACATTCATGAGACCGACAACACACACTCCGCCCACATCACACCAACTTACACCCAGGCACACCCTCGTTCAGACGACACATGAACACACCTCCACACAGACACGCCCACACAGAAACGAGACAGGGGAGGTGGCCTGGGCGGCCACCGTGTTACTCGTGAATGTTCATTAGTGTTACTCGTTTCACTTGTGTATCGTTAGGGTGAGCGTGTATATAAGTGTGTGCATGTCACTGAGTGTTTGTCGGTCTTTGTCCACATGCTGTTGAAATATCGTTCACATTTGGTAAGCGTTTATTGTTATTGTTTGTGCCTTAAACAAAACCGAAAATAAACGGTTTTTACTTAAACGCACGTAGAGTCCTGGTTCGCTTTTTGGAGCTCTGTGGTACTCGCTAACGTTACAGGTTTCTCAGTTTTAATATTGGCTTTCTGTCCCTATTCTGTCCTGGACGGGAGGTATGCAGTATCTGCTCTCTGTCCTACCCAGTATCTGCTCTCTGTCCTACCCAGTTGGCATGTGTTGACCTTGGAAAGCACATTGAAATCGGAAATGAACCCCCCCCCCCAGCCTGACACACTCCTTCCGCTGGTGACAGCGTATACTTAGTGAGAGGGTACACTTAGTGACGCAACATGCACCCACACTGAACATTCTTCACTTTTCACAAGGGTGATAATGCTATCTGGTGACTAAACATGGCCCCTTGTCTCTCTCTCTGACACACACACATATTCTCACTCTCTTGCTCTCTCTCTCTCTCTCACACATACACACATTCTCACACTCTCTCTCTCTCTCTCTCACACACAGGGCAGCACAGCATGAACATTAATTTAAATGCATATTAATTATCCATGAAAGCTCTGCAATTTGTGTTTAAAAGAACCAGAACAAAATACGTGCACCAGTCTTTAGTCACTTATTGATGGTTTAAAACAGTTATTTCTACAAGCACAATCTGAGCTGCGGAAAGCCACACCACATGCTTGAACTGCACCAAAAGGTCAGAGTTCATTAGATGTTTTGAGAGCATTATCATTCATGACCTGCTGATGGCTTACAGCAAGGATGTTGTTGGAGTCTTAAAGAACACTTACATTTCTGGATGGTACCAATATTACATTAATGGTAATGTAATATGTTTTATGTAATGTAATGTTTTATATAATATGAGGTAATATAATGGTAACGTTATAGTAGTCATTTGGTTAAACAGGCAAGAAAATTCAAGAACAGGTCATAATTTAGTACATTTGCATGTAGCAATAAAAACATTTAGTAAATTATCGATAAAGATTGATAAGATAAATTAACCCTGATTAACAGGGAAAATACCATTTATTGATATTATTTTATCAATGATTGTGTTTATTCATTCTCAAATGGGGAAAGGTTTGACGTGTATATTTGTTTACCACAAATTAGATTATCACATGTCATTCACAAGAGTTGTAGCTAAGTATACGATTACTGACTCATCAGAAAAAAAGGAAATCCACATAAAACAAATAGAGTGACATGTTAATGATTACCAGAGGTATGAAATGCACTAAAACATAAATATAGCAAACAAACCTAACCAAACACCAACTGCCTCTGCTCCCACTCCCACCCCCACTCACCAACTGTCACACACGATGAACAGTTCATAGTCCTGTACACACCACACATCAATTCTGTTCTTCATTTCCAAATGATTAAAAATGATGGCTTTGGTTTTTATAAGGGTTTTGCTTCTTTTTCTTTCTATTTTAGTGACTTGAAAATGCAGAATGTTTATTTCAAGCATGTTCGTAGTATAATTTTTTAGTCTTGTGTTATACTATTTGTAATTTGTGATATGATTAATTAATGTATCTTAATGTATTATTGCCATTTCTGCAAACACAGAAGAGCTCAGACACACACACACACTCCCCACGTGACACATTTAAACCTGATGCTTTTGCTGAATGACCACTAATTGGATGTCCACACTGAGAGACTTAGTGCTCCTAATTAAATAGACCAATTAAACAGATCTGCTCTCAGATTATCATAATTGAACTGGTATCAGAAATGAGTACAATCTACTGGTGGAAGTGTGGTCTATTTAATGTTGCACTTTTGTTTTTATTCTCTTTTATTTAATAACCTACTTTTCTTGTAAAATATCTGTAGCATTAAAACACATCCACCTGTCACCTCAAATCACACTATTATACCCATGCAGTTTAGCTGAATATGACATCCCAGAATATCGATTTCTCAACCTGTTGTGGTGTTTGATGAGGAAACCATAATTCAGCACGCATGCTATTACACACCGAGTCTGGTGTTTCACACTCCTAATGTCTCCTCATGTCTCATTTCCCCCATTCCTAATGTCTCCTCATGTCTCATCTATCCCACTCCTCATGTCTCCTCATGTCTCATTTCCCCCATTCCTAATGTCTCCTCATGTCTCATCTATCCCACTCCTAATGTCTCCTCATGTCTCATTTACCCCACTTCTAATGTCTTCTCATGTCTCATCTATCCCACTCATGTCTCCTCATAGCTCATCTCACACACTCCTCATGTCTCGTGTATCACAGCAGTCGGCTGAGTGCGGTGGGTTGTGTGAAGCACAGCTGGCTCAACAGCCTGGAGGACAAAGCAAAGAGATTCAGGGTCCGACTCAAATCGCACCTGAGGTTGCAGCGATACCTGGCTGCTCACCGCCAGTGGAAGGTACTATTGACTTCAATGTATACTGTGATAACTTGAGCACATCCACCTACTCTCCAGCTGTATCAGGATTACATTTTTTTAGTCTATAGACTATAATACATCGTGGACTCAACCCATCACTCCTAAAACTGCTAATCAGCTGATTGATAGCACTGGACTCCTGTCCATTGTTTATGATGTCATCTTTTATTGGCCTGTTTCATGAGCGACTTGGTTTTGATCAGGACAGATTTGATCAGGACAGTCTTTTAATGTACAATAACATACTTTTATGTAGTAAATGTACTCAGATTGAAGCCAGGTCACCCATGAAAGAGGCCACTGGAAATATTACACCCTGAGCACTAGTCAGTTAACTGTTAGGTACACAGAACTAACCAACCATGCTTGGACAGCCAGGATGTAGGCTGCAGATTTAGAGTAGTTGAACGTAATACAGTGATCACACTCAATGTTAATACGGACATATGCACATATATGCTGCCACTTTATGTCAGTTAGTTGGATTGAGTGCAGTTTCCTTTGACGACCAGGTCACAAATAATCGATTTTTTGCAGAAGCACTTCTATGCTGTTGCAGCTGCCAACAGATTGAAACGGTTCCAGCAGAGCAGGTCCATCATCACTCCATGATTCTTGTGGAAACACAGGACTGAGAGTGGGGATGCACTTCTCCACCTCCGAGAGAGCAGAGCTGGATCTATGACATCGTTCTCCATGAGGAGGTTCTTCAAAGAGCGCAATGTGTGAGGATTACCAGGCAATCCCCAGAGCACAAACTGCAAAACAACTCCAAGAACTATCAAGTGGCAAGGAAATGTTTGTTTTAGTGCTTTTTTCCTTGTGCAATGTGTGACTGTTATTTAACTAGATCGTCACTCAACTAAGACATCTTAGTTTAAAAAAAAAAAAAAAAAAAAAAAAAAAAAAAAAGTTTGGGAAACAAAAAGCATTTAACATTTAATTAACATCAGTTAATTAAAATGTATTTGCTATGCTGTCTCGCTAGGAATGTGTGGAACCGCAGCATGAAAACATTCTGAAGTTATTCTCCCTTCTGTGAAGGATTCCTTTCCTTTTGTTTGGGGTCTATTGCTTTGCCTCAGAATGCAGAAGCCTCCTTTTGTTATAAAGATTTAAGACGTTAACTGAGGTTAATGCCTCTGCCTCTCGTGATATGCTAGTTTATTTGTGCAATATATACATGTGATCTCTTTTGGCACTGTAGTTTAGATGGGAAATTTACTAAACTGCATACTCTGCATATTGGGACAGTAGCAAAATGTACCTGTTTTCAAACGTCACCTTCTAAACTGAACTAAAAATCCATCCATTCAGATGATGCACACATTCTGAATGGATACCACTGAGATGGGAAGCTCCCATGAGCATTACATTGATATCCAGTCTGACTAATTTATACGAGAAACCTCCACATGACAAAAAAAAATGTACAATAGAGGCATTAATAAAGTATATTTCAAAAATCACTCATAAAAGCAGATGTTATGCAAAAGGTTGAAAACGGTCGAGACACTCCTGGCAGTGGAGTGAGCAGAGCAGGTGCTTTAACCGGCTGCCCAACCTCGTTACTCTTCAGAAAGGGAGCATGCGGCCTGACGGCCAAGCAACACCTCATTCTGCCTGCATGCAAAATATTGTCTTCCACATTCATCTTAGAAAACCTTTTTTTATGAAGTTGAGGCAAACATGGTATAAGAGGTTTGTTAAACCTTATTATAAAGGTTACGATCTATAGATTTTCAGCATTGAATATGCTTATTTAATCCAATTTACATTGGATTTATTCAGTTTACTAAGTATATCATACACTTTATTCTTAAGTGAGTTGTCACACAATGTTAATTACATGCATGGTTTTATCAGATTTTAAATACACCTCTAATAAAGTATTCTGAATGTACATTTTATTTTTATTAAAACAATGTTAAATTCAAGCTCACCAGTCTGACACTAGTAAGCGCACTGCAGTAACTAAGAACTGAATCCCTCACATTACCAACAGAACACTTAATGCAAATGACAGCCGTATGTAACAAAGAGCTTGATTAAAAGCGCCTTACCCTGTAGCGTTGAATTATTTCAACCCTACATGAACAATACATTAATCAAGGTATTCAGTCCCACACTGTGGAAGTGCAGACAGTACCAAGACAAACTAGATTCATCTTTAACACATTTAATGCAATTGAACCAGATAAAGTATCTGTATATCTATACACAGGTCACATTGGTCCCATGCATTTTACCTGACACACTAATCGAAGGGGTAGAAAAAATATCTTTAAAGGGGTGTTAGGTGGTTAGAATAAATAAATAAAACCATAACAAATCAAGGTGCCTATGAACTGGGTTTAGGTGGTTCAGGCTTTCCCTCATCCTATGAACTGGGTGCGTGGTGCTGAAGTGCGCTCTCTAGGATTTTTCGTTTCCACTCTTCATAATTTTGTCTGCCGTCATGCTCAGATTCCTGCCCAAACTGCAGCACCTTCTGTTGCTTTGGCAACATTAGTAGCGGCTCATCTGGGGACAGAGACAGAGTTCAGTGTACAGCTTTGTTCAACAGTGAGGACAAATCCTCCATCACATCATACAGCACGACATGAGGACAGACATGATTTTGCTTTCAAAACATGCAGTGACTTCTGGTTGTTCAGACTTTGTAGTGGAGAATTTTCATTGTCTATGTAACAGTTTCAAGAAATTCTCCATCATGGCCATCAAGGAACATGTAAGAGTTATCAAACTAAGCAGGAAAATACTAAACATTCTGACATGCAAGACTTCATCAGTCCAGACACCACATTGCTGTTCTTCCGTTATGCCGCACTACAAGGCCAGCTCCACTTCCCTGACGCTGGAAATTTGTTGGCATGGACAAAACGTCAAAATCTGTATCTGTCTGAATTAATGTAGTCTGATCCTGGTGTAACAACTTTTTCATAAGTGAGCAAAGGTAAGGAAGTCATTTCTCACCATCCTCCATCTCTTGCAGCGTCTCTGTAAGAGTCTTCTGCCTTTTCTGTGCCATTTTCACAGGGCCTTTCACAGAAGACGGGTCACCTACAAGGGGTTGGATAGCATAAGTGGGAGTAGATGTAAATCTTAATGCGTGTGTGAAAGGCTGCTTTTTCCCATGCCTTATAAAAAACCTGCTTATACATGTTCAGAAATGTAGGTTTAATAAAACCTACTATAGTCATTTGCTTTGGAGCCAAGGATTATAGTCCAAATAAAACCGATTAATAATATTTTTTAAACAAAAATCTCAAAGCAGAAGGGTGGAAAACAATGAATGAGCAACAAATAAAATAACTGTTCTGCTTCTTTAAGTACCAAAGCAACAATAATAGACATGAATGCAAATAATATTGCATTGCAGAATGTGTTTAAGACATCATCCGCTAGAACATTTTAGCTGTGTGTAAAGCGTGTGAAGTGTATAAAGTGACCATTACGTCACTGAAAAATGAGCTGTACTTCCGCCTGTCATACTTCACAGGATTAATCAGGTTCTCACACTCACTGCAAATCTCCTGTCCAAACTTCAGAAGCTGGGAGCTCAGTCTGTCAAAGATGCCTTTCTTGGCTCCAGAAGAGGACACCAGCTTCTTGTCAACTCTGATTTTCATGCACCTTCAAAGTAAATGTCAAATCTGATGTTATTCACCCCCTCCCACCTGACTAGGGCAGAGAACCCATACACACAGCAATAAACACTGGGATAAAGGGTTAATCACTCTAGGTAGCTGGTATATTGTACAATTAATGTTAAAATATTTACTTGCATTGAGAGAAACTATGAAAACTGCAAAATTTCCCAGTAATTCAGAACAGAATCCTGTGATTACAGGACATTGCACCATTAGACAATTGCTCCCTGTTTGTAAAGTTACAAGACATCATAAATTGAGAACTGGTTGCCAGACAGCTACTTTGCTATATTGTTTTATTTTCTTTGCAATATGTAAATCTTTAGCATGTAATCCATGCAACTTGAACCTTTTTTTTTAATTAAAAACCATGCTTTATTCATTTTGTGACTTCAGGCATTTGTTAATCACATTCCTTTTAATAACCTTTTTAACTTTTGTGGATGTCCATGAACACGTGAAAGCTTGCTGCAAAGTGAAAGTATTATTTATAATAGATGCACATTTTCTATCTTATAAGCATTTAAATGTGCTTATAGCAGTAACTAGTAACTGCAGAAGTAGGAACTGTAGAAGTAATTAGAAACTGCTGTAGTAGTAACTACTAGTGGTAATGGCAGGTGTAGTAACTAATAGTATTAACTAGGCTGTTTGGGAATTTGGTTTATGGTACCTTTTAGGAGGTTTATATCTATTGTTGAAGTCTTCAATCTTTAAACTACCTGTCCATGACTATGAGGAGTGTGATATTCTGGAATCATGATAAATTGTCCGCACATCACATCCAAACAGAGAAATCTGCATAAACAGCACCAGTATGTATTTACAGCAACTAGGTTCACCACTGAACGCTGCCTCGGTCCAAGCACAGCCTATAATCACACCACATCAAGCCTCATCATATATAGCATATTAAGGATAATATAAGAGGAAGAGTATCACAGGAAACTGTAACTGTGTCCTGAACTGTGTAAGCATCATGACCAAGGGTTAAACAACTGTGCAAGTATAATGCTCAAGGGTTAAAAAAAATAAAACTGCCTATAAAAGGGAAGTGGGAGTTAGACTGCGGGTGACTCAATAGCTGCCACTTTCACCTGTACTGTAAATGAAAATAATACTTATTTATAAGTTATTAAATTTAAAGTCCGTTATTTACTGGAGTCATTATTACAAAGCCCCAATACCAATACAAGCATTGCCGCCATTGCTCAAAATATAAAGCAAATTATATACACTACATAATGCCTACATGCTTAGCAAAAGGGCAGTTTTTATGATGGACATCAGTAGCAAAAACAAGGTGCCTCTGTACTTCCACTCACTCACTTGCAGGCTGTAAATAGGGCAGCAGTGGTGAAGAGAGGTTGAGAGAAATCCAAATCTTGTTGCTGAGCTGCAGGTAGACTGGCCTCGTACCTAAAATACAGAGCAAAAATCCCATCGTCACTGATCTGTTAGAATCACATGAACCACCTGGCGTGCACACACTCCTCAATCACTTCATCAGAAACACTCATCAGACACAGCTTGTAGATGTACAGCTAGAGACTATAGACCATCTGATGTTCTGCACATTAGCCATTCTTCCAAATGTTCATCAATGTGCAGCTCCTGGACACAGAACTGCTGCAGGTTTGATATGTTTAGGACACAGATCTTCCTCAACTTGCCAAAAATACAAACAGGTAAAATAAAACCTACAGCAACAACGCCTTACACAGCACGTTGCCCACAGCAGCAGCAACACAGCTTCACTGGTTTATTGATCACCTTCGGAGCATCAGAAAGGATTTATCATTTTCAGTGGGAAGACATTTCAATACAAATGGTCATTGCATTAATGACATCTGTTTGCATTACCACTTGTTGCTATGGCAGCAATGAAATAAGAAAACTCAAAGAAATTATCTACACTCATAGCTTTCAAATTATGCTTTAAATATCAACTTTTTCTAATATAAACTTGTTCCTCATTCTACAAATTCAGAAGCACTTTCCTTGTACAGCTGATGAAGGACCTCTGTCCAAAACATCCTGTTTCTTTGGAAACCTTGTGTAGTTCACACACTACATTTCTAATCTCTCCCTCATTCATTATATGCCAAACACTGGTCTGTGTTCATCTACCCCCAACACTGTACCTTTGATCTCTCACAGAGATCAGGGTGATAAAGGCACAATGGTCACTTGGGTTGTGCTCCACCACAAAGGATCAATAGTTACTGTCCATGACTGTCTTACTACCAGCTGTGAGACCCTGTGACTATTTTCAGGTGGTTATTTTTGATTAGTCGGTGGTAGCAAACCTGGTTCTTGGACAAGATAAGAATGAAGGAAGTCTGGTCCAGGGGGAGAGCTGCAGAGAGACTGGGGTAGAAAGTTGTGAAGAGGTATGGGGATAGTGAAGCTGGAGAACAGGGTTTTGGAGCTGGTGCACTGAGGAGTTAGATTTGGAAAAATCCTTCCCTGGGCCTTGTTCCCTCTCTCCATCCATCTCACACACACACACACACACACACACACACACACACACACTCTTTATGTATCTATTAGTTAACATTCAGTGAATATTCTTTATGATTCAACTGCTATTCTTAACATGTATTGCCTCATTGCAACATCTAACCAATTGTAATGTGCAACTAATTGACTTGTAATATTTAAAAAAGCTTAAGATAAAATTTGCATGAAGCTAAACTCTTCATGCAGCATTATGATTTAATAAGAATTCATTAACTAGAGTGATAGTTATTGCTGATACCAATTCCTTGCAGAGTATCCAACCTGCAGTGCACGTCCAAGTTAAACCACACATTAGGAAAAGCCGAACTGTAAACCTCTGACAAAGCAGGCTGTTTTAGCATTAATGAACTTTGTAAAATTGGTTACACATATTCTCATGATGTAATGCTGGGATTCTTCATAACACATTTGTAATTATAACGTGGAGTCAGATAAACTAATAAGTTTTACATGCATTAACCCTTTGCCCGCTCCTACTTCTGTCGTTGGTTGTAGGTAAGCGGGGTAGGGGGAAGTAAATATAGTAAAAACCCCGACATACATATGTACTTACACACACTTAAGTGTAATACGGGTACTTATATATACACAGGTAACGCATACTGGCAGTAAATGTAGGCTGAAGCTATTAAATCCTAGAAGTGTTGAACCGTAATTGCATTCTTCGCTAAACATGTGCACAGGCTTACCGCCGAAGGATCTGAGAGGCCACGTTTACTGCGTCCATACATCCATATCGCACAGCCAGGTCTTCGAGGGCCAGGCTCGACTGGAGGCCTAACATACACTCCAAAGACTTCAGGCTGCTTTGGTACGTTTTCTTATTAAGCCCAGAGAGTTTGATGGCATACTCCTGTTCAGTACAAAATAGTGACAAATGTAAAAAGTTAATTGTTTGTCTCAAACACTGACATGCATAACCGTACTGAAGTCAGAAGTTGCACCTTGTCGAGTGGAAACTTCATTGATGTTGCTGCCAACTCGAGGCAAATAATCGCGTTGCTAGTGGCTGTCCCACTCCCGAGAGCGGTACACTTAACTTGTGCCAACCGCATGTACTCCTCTGCCTGGCTGCGATAGGCGACATCGGGGGGAAGAACACAAAATGAACATGGATCTACATAGAGCTGGCTATGTAACTAGGATAACTAAGTAACTAAAATCGCTACCCCTAGCTAGCCATAGATCATTGCTAAATACCGAGAACGAGTTCTCGTTTGCTAGCAACAATGCACATAATTACAAGTCAAAACAGGACATGGTTTTCAGATGTTTTTGTGTACAATTTCATACCTTAGTATCTTAACAGACGTTATACCCATTTTAGATGCAAGCTTACAAAATAACTCTTTGTCCATTTTGACGGCTTTGCTAATGAACGTACTGCTACCGAACCTCTGCAACTGTGAGGTTTCGCGGGAAATGTTACTCCCGAAAGACACTTCTTCTTCTCTGATAGGTCAATCTCGACGGGGCAGTCGGCGTCATCTTTATGCAGAAAACGACTTATTTTATTTCGGTTTAATTAGTTGAAACTTCATAAAACGTGATTTTTAATACACGTTCTGTAGCATAATTCAACATATACATTTGAACAATATGAAACCGTTTTATAAATGGTTAGATATTATCTGTTATAGTTTGTTCCCCATTCAGCTCCAAATATTTCTAAAGGTAACTATATATTTTTTATATTAGATTAACTCTATGCTTAGTGTACAAATAGTGTTCCAGGCTAACACATAAATGTCAGCATGTCTATGATTCAAAAACTTATCTGTGGCTCAAGTGGTTCAGCCAATCAGCGCGAGCTGGTTTCAAGCAGTCACATGACTAAGAACATTTTCAGGGGGGCAGCTAGTGATTGCTGATATTTACTTGCTAATCATGGTAAGTCAAAGCAATGTAATACGTATTTCCCCTCGGACCATATAGCGTGTATCTGGTCTTAACGCTTCCCTACTAGGTTCACTGCATCATCTGTTTCAACAAGACACTAACCTCTCAAGCACTGCAGTTTTGCGTGCAGGTTAGCTAGGTAGTTGGTTAGCATGCTAGCCTTAGCTCGCTGTAATGGCCCTAATGTTACAGAGGCCTACTAGGCGAGCTAACCAAAACTGTTTTAGGTTCCCTACTTATCCGACTTAGTTTTATTGATTACTAACGTTTATCTTGAACTGTCGGCCTTTATGTTTTTAAACGTTTCCCCTTTCTGAGTGAATCTTGGCTATCCCCGGTATGTTGGCTAGCTAACTGTTCTGTTAACTGCTCTGCCCTCGAGTTGAGCTATCTAGCTAGCTGCTAGCTAATTTAGCAGTAGCGTTGTAGTTATCCCGACTGTCATTACCTAGCTGAGGCATCTATTCTCTTTTGTTCAGAACATAAAATGTTAGCTAGTCATGTGGTGGTACTTAATTTGATAGATTTAATAGTAACTCGACGTAATACATTGCTCGTGACAATGACTTGCGATCCTAATGGCCAGTGTAAAACCAGCTAGCTTCCTAACGGAAGCAAACTAGCTAGTTAGCTAGCTGTCATTTCTGTAATTGAGCTCATACATTCTTACAGCAAGATAGCTGTAGCTAGTTGGTGAGAGATGCATTATTCGAACTACCTGGTGTTTTCATGACTGTCTAGAATAACAACATTTAATTTATTGCTTTTGTGGTTAGTAGGTTGTTAGGAATTGGAACGTGTGCTTGATCGCTCTTTGTGTTTGCCATGGATATGTTTGACACTAAAGCTGAACTCGGACCTGCCTGCGTTTCTCATCCAGTTGAAATGCAGCTTTTTAACGTCACATTTTGTCACGAATGCATTGTACAAAATGTCTATCGTTTATAAATTAATAATACCATTCGATTAATTTAATTAGTTTTCTAGCTGACCTGTAAAATCGAGACATTCTTCCTTTAAACCAATTTCCTAAATCAGTCTCTGAGGTGGTGTTGGCTGAAGTTGCTCTTTGCTCTTTAAATCATTCATGTATAAACTCTTTTGAGATGTGCTCCACTAATCCCTTGCTGGACTGTTACCTAGCCTACGACACAGCACTCACCCCTGGATGAGCAGGAGAAGCTCCTGGATGAGGCTGTTCAGGCAGTCAAAGTGCAGTCGTTTCAAATGAAACGGTGCCTGGTAAGTCCGACAGTTTCTCATATTTCTGGTCAAAATGTTGACTGATATACTGTGGAAAACTATTCAGATTGTCTCTCGATTTTATGCACAAATAATTAAGGAAAAACTACACATCAACATTTCAGTTCCCCCACAGTTAGGAAGTAACACAATGCACATAAACACTGGATTTACTCTTATGTAGCCTTATGTAGTCTTATTATGCAGTCTGAAACAGCAGGTGTTTTGTTTAGTGTGTTTGTGTGTCAAGAAGATAAGTTGTTTTAGAGGGCAGTGTTGTACAAATCTCCAGAACAGGAGGAAAATGTTGCTTCATTTTTAACTTCAAAAGTATTCATTGTATTTAAATGGAAAGTAATAGAATGTAACAAAAATGAAATTCACAGAAAGCTGCTTGCCTTTCTGTTTTTGGATATTCATTGGAATATTTCTCCTCTCAGGACAAGAACAAGCTGATGGATGCTCTGAAACATGCCTCAAATATGTTGGGGGAACTGAGGACTTCCATGCTTTCTCCTAAAAGCTACTATGAACTGTGTATGTGTGTGTTCTTTGTCTCTGCTCATTACACCCAACTCATTTACAGGACCGTCCCCTGTATCTGAGTTGTCCAATAGGGAAGGTCCCCTGTACCAAGTTGCTCAAGGGTTTAATGGAAGCAGTCATCAGCTGGATTAAACCCATGAGTTTGTTTTATCCAAGTCCTACAGCTGTTCAGCTTCACCAGCTACTGAAACCATGATGCACAGTAATAAATAAAACGGCAAAGTTTGGCAGTAAAAGTTCCAGTTGCTCCTGCCGTCTGTAGAGGGTTCTGTAGTGCTTCGCTTTTGCTTCTCAAGATGTTCGTTTTCTGTTGCTAACCTTGTCTTAGACATTCAGCAGAGATGCCACTGGATTTGAATGAGTTTTTACCCCAGAAATACCCCACCAATTTTATAATTTTTTCAGCTGTCAGTCACACTAAAAACATGGAAAACCTGTAGCTTTATTATATAT
>JAOYMR010000019.1:29340-40756 GCA_025802075.1 Tenebrosternarchus preto | reverse complement strand
ATATAATATTGGTGCATCATATATTAAACTTGTTGCTCTTCCTTGACTATGAAGTGTGATTTTTATTTATTGATTATTTTGGGCACTTTGTCCCTACACAGACATGGCGATTTCAGATGAGCTGCACTATCTGGAGGTCTACCTGACAGATGAGTTTGCAAAAGGACGCAAGGTGGCCGACCTCTATGAACTTGTTCAGTACGCCGGGAACATCATCCCTAGACTGTGAGTACCCAGATAATCAGGTATTATATACATATAGATACATTACATAATAATATAATACATACATATACATATAGATATATTACATAATAATATAATAACATGCAAAGTGTGGTTGGTTTTCTCTTGATTCTGAAAATGCCTCTTCATAAGCATGTGTAATTGCAGTTGTCTTTCTCTGTAGCTAGTTGATCTTGTTAGCCATAGTGAGAGAGAGGGAGAGCAAAGTAGCTTTTCACTGATGGTGGAGGGAGAAATGCTGGTTGACTGCCTTGTTGGAGAGGGCAATGTAGCTTTTTACTGACAAGGGGGAGAGTGTGTTTTTGCAGGGGCCGATTATCTTTTATAGGATGGGGCTGTGGATGTTTGGAACGTTGGTCAGTTTTAAATTCAGAAGAATAAGAGCATGTTCTGACTTGCTCATCAAGACTGCATAGACTAAAAACATGGCTATCACTGGCTGCCTAATATAAACATCTTAGTTGTTGGCTTTTGTGCCAACTTTATTCACGTTATTTGCCTGAAGACTGCTATCCACCTTCGTTGCTGGCACTTAATCCCTTGCTAATATTTTCTTTGTCATGTTTCCTTTTGTCTCTCAGGTATTTGCTGATAACAGTTGGAGTGGTGTATGTGCGCTCCTTCCCTCAGTCACGTAAGGACATCCTGAAGGACCTGGTAGAGATGTGCCGTGGGGTGCAGCACCCTCTGCGAGGCCTGTTCCTGAGGAATTATCTGCTGCAATGCACAAGGAACATCCTGCCTGATGACGGGGAGCAGGCTGAGTAAGAGCCAGTGCATGTGCCCAGGGCTATGGTTGGGGCTACGGTTTTGTCTATGGTTTTGTGTAGAGTTTATGGCTTCTTCTATTTTAACTTTTCATAACAAAATGCCTTTGTGAGAAAGCAGGACATGGAGCAAAACGTATGAAGCACTTATTAACTGCATGCTACTATCACAGAAGCTCAAATTATGTAATTGGATCAGCTGGAGTGAGCATCTAAGGAAATGCCATAGTTACAGAAGCAGTGATGATTCTGCAGTCCTTTGAACCCCCAACAGATGGGAAGTTGCTGTTGAGTGGGAGAGGAGTGTAAATTAGGCGACATGAAAGAGCCTTCAAACCACAGAAAGAAGTGGATAAACAGCAAATATTCATTCATTGTAAAGAATTAATGAAATGCACTTCATGTCATTTTGATTTCAACTAAATATGAGCAGCTTTACTTCCTCAGATTTGCTCATGAGACAGTTTCAAGCTTATTTATATACTTCTTTTTACAAAACTTCACAAAGCAGCTTTGCAATTGTGTGGTCCAGATTCCTAATTAGCAAGCCGAGGATGATGGTGGCAAGGAAGATCTCCCTGAAAGAATATGAAGAAACCTGGGAGGGTCAAGACTCAAAAGGGAACCCATTGGGCAGCCCAACTAGTTTGTTTTATTATGTCATTTTTAATCCAAGTAGCCCCTTCAATGTAGTTGTGGGGTTTGTTACAATAGAGACAACCCTCCCAGGTGTTTTGTTATTAACCCTCCAGGTATTTTGTAGTTAACCCTCCCAGGTGTCCATTATTGGCATAATCTCTGCAATAGTTTGCAACAGAACAGAATGATTTAGGTAAATCTGTAGAGATGAAGACCATATGAACTGTTTGATACAGTGAAATAACCAAAACCCAAAAGCGTCGGGGTTGGTCAGCATCCTGGATTAGAGCTGGGAGATTTGGAAGAGCTGGAGCTTTATAAGAGGCTCCATCCCAGGATTTAATCTTACTGACTCTGGGAACTAAAATACCCCTTTTCATTAATAAGGAATTGGAACCATTCCATTTACGGTTCTGAGAACCATGGTTCTATTGAGTACTGGTCACGTTTACATAGATTTTTATTGAACCAAAAGTGCATCATCATCAGCAGAGGGCATGGCACAGTGCACACAGGAGTAGTAACAAGATGGAAGAGTGCATAGATGACCTGTGAGCATTTGAAGTTTGTTTTTGCAGGTGTTTGTCTTGCTCTGCTGCATGATACCTCTCATTTATTACCTGCTACTGTGAGTGAAAACCCTGTTTGCCATACAACTTTTCTCTCTTGGACCCACCCCTGCATGCCATCGTGGTTCATGCTGTAGAACCTATGATTCCAACTGGAAACAAACTTTTACAGTTCATGAACCTGTTTATTTTTGGTGGAAACACACACAATGGTTCTAAATAAGGTTCGCAAAGCAGATTGTTTCAGTTTCCTCAGTGGTGGAAAAGAATTAAGAGAAACCCTGCTTTTTGAGGGTGCAATAGGTGAGGTGGGTTATGATGTGCAAAGAGTTCATTAGATACTATGGGGCTAGAACATTTAGAGCTTTATTTGTCAAGAGATTTTTTAAGCCGTTCTGAAATTTAACTGGGAGCCAATGCCTAGCTGAAAGTATAGGAGTAACACGGTCGAATTTTCTAGTCTTGTTTAGAACCCTGGCTGCTGCATCCATTTAGAAGACCATTATAGAAAGCGAGTCTTGAGGGGATAAAAGCATGGGCCATTTTCTCTGCATCTGATGAAGAAAGTGTATGTCTCCATTTAGCAATACTACGTAAATTGTAAAAGTCAGTTTTAACATTACATATGTGAGTGTCAATAGACCAGAGTCAATAATAACAATAATTTTGGGTGTTATTCTAAAGTTATCAAGATTTAGTAGAATATTATTAGATATGTTGGTTCTGGCAGCCTTGTGTCCAAGCTGTAGAAGCCCTGTCTTATCAGAATTTAGAAGGAGCAAGTTGGTTGTCAACCAGTTTTTTATTTCCTTTACTCATTACTCAGTTTCGTCAGTTTTATGGGTATCTTCAGGATTAGCAGATATACAAATATGACTGAGTATCGTCCGCATAGCAGTGGAAGATAATACCATGGTTACGAACAGTGCCTTGTAAACTTGTGCCGAATGGAAGCATATCTAATGATGATGATGATGATGATGATGATAATAATAATAATAATACTAAAGGACCCAGTACTGATCCTTGTGGGACATGAGATTTTACTTTTAGGGCTCAGAGCATTCATTATGTAGAAGAACAAATTGATGGCGATCTGTTAAAGTTTAAAATCAAGAGAGTGCTTGTCCTCTAGTGCTAGTGAATGTTTCCAGCCTGTCCAGTAAGATGTTATGCTAGAAGGTGCTGAAAGCAGCACTAAGGACTAAAAGTACTCTTTATCAGAGGATATTAAACATAATTTATGACTTTAGTACAGTTTCAGGACTGTGATTTGGTCTAAATCCACACAAATAGTTCATAGATGCGATTTGTCTTCATTAAAGTATATCATTGACACCTGCTTTTTCTAGTATTTTTGATATAATGGACAGGTTTGAAATTGGCCTATAATTGGAAAGCTCACTAGGATTAAGACTTTGGTTTTAAATTGGAAATTTTAAAGGTTTAATGGTTCAAGAACATAATCTAGAACCAGATAAGAGTTCATTATAGAAAGTTTGGGTTCTGTACCACAGGGCACTAATTCTTTGAGGTGGAAACATCTCAAGTATAGATGAGAGAGATTTGGTTGAATTAATCAGAGAATAAAAATAAGATTCCTTAAAAAAATAAAAATAAGAAATCTGAGCCACCCAGGCACCTGCCAAAATGCATTTGCAGATGAACACCATTTGAAGAAGTTGATTTTATTCCTAATATTTTCAGTCTTGCTATTAAATTCCATTTCCATTTTTTTACTGCTGCATTGTTGTGGAATAAGGGATTCACTTTCATGACTTTTAGTTAGCTTAGCTTAGCTTAGCTACAGTATTACATTTGACCCTGGGGTTTTTTCTTTTAGTTACCTTAGCTACAGTATTACATTTGAGCCTGGGGTTGTTTCTTCATGTGTGATTGCTTGTTTAAATGTATTTTTTTTCTTCGAGATGGCACAACCAAGATGTCGTATTCGAGATGGCGCAACCTTGTCTAAAGTTGTACGAAACAAAAATTTTTTTGCTCAGTTATTACCCTAGGCTTACCCTAACCCTAGATACACTGGTGGATTGATGTTTGTTTAGTTGTTTTATTGATCATTTAAAAGACTTTGTTGGAGTTGATGTAATAGTTTTTCATTTGATGATGAAGTGGCTGATAAATATCGGTTAAAATGCACTTCAAGTTATGAGATGAAGTGGTCAGATACTATCTCACTGAGGAATTATTGCTACGTTATCTATGTTGATGGCAAGAGATGGGACTAAATTATGTATCAGGACTCAAGTATGGTTACAGTTATGTGTAGGCCCCACCACCTTCTGAGTGATACCCATGGAATCGGCAACAGACTGAAAGAATTGTACATATTTTTAATGTGAATATTGAAATCACCAATGACAATTTCATTATCCATTGATGATGATGTACTCGATTAAAAGTATGAAAATTCCTGCAGAAACTAGGAGTTTGGATCTGGGGGGTGATAAACTGGGGGTTTGGACCTGGGGTAATGAACGGTAATTAACATAAATTAGAGACCTTTTCCTGGTTAAGGACGAGTTGGACACCATTGAGAATAAGGAATTCAAAGGAGTCTTGGCGTTAGATTTTTGGAGACACCTGTGTCTCTGTAATATATTGTGCCTGCAGCACCTACACAACCATTAGGACTGGTATTATGAACATGGATACAGCCAGGAGGACAGGCATCTTATAATCATCAGGTTGAGGTTATAGTTAAACAGAGCATGCTCAAATGAAGGTCAGTAATAATATTATCAACAATTAATGGTTTAGATGGCAAATATATCTTGTATTTAATTATCCTAATTTCAGTTAGCAGACTATTTTAGGAAAGACGAGAAACGGAAACATTCTCAGTGGAGTGAAACCTGCGTCTTGGCGCAGCTCGCAGACAGTCAGTTTGGCCTGTTGGTTTGCTGCCTAGAAGAGTGGTAAATCTTCACGGTCTTGTCCAAAAGCGGCCCACAGCTACATTTACTATGCATTTATTATGCATTTTATTTAGAAAAACATTTTGCACATGGACTCTGACCACTTTCTTAGGCGCTCCCATCTTATAGGTACACAAATACAGGTTTTAAGTTTCATATTTCCATGCTGAGTGGATGTGAGGGTGACAGGTGGTTCCCACAGCAGTGACAATGACGTGTTAGCTGGACTGATGGTATTAGGCGCTGCAGTATTGATGTGTGGTTGTTGTTGTTTTTTTGTTTTGTTTATTTATTTATTTATTTATTTTTAAACCAAAACAAAATTGCTTTTGGTGATTGCTGAGTTGAGAGTGGTCTTCCAGCCAAAAAGAAAAAAAATGAGTTGGAGGTTTAGCACAAGATGGACTATACTCTGAAACAGTAAGCCATGAGGTTTTTCTAATTAAATGTTTTTTTAAAGAAATGGGTGTGTTTTGTCACATCCAGAGATTTCCTTGTTTATTTATATAATTGCTATAGTGCAAGAAATCAAGTTTCTACCAAACTGTAAGCAATGTTTTTAAGGAACAGTATACAGTGTGTGCATGCACAGAGCAATAAACTGGCACAGCAAATACCATCCAGTTTGAGCTCTATTACACATGTGCTCATGATATTGCATATGAACACACTGAGCCCAAAGGCAGTAAGCCTTAGAAACATTGCTTTAGGAATGTGTATTTTTGTTTTTATGTTTTAAACAGGGAGGAGATGACCGGCGACATCAACGACTCGGTCGACTTCGTCCTGCTGAACTTCGCCGAGATGAACAAATTATGGGTGCGGATGCAGCACCAGGGCCACAGCCGCGACCGGGAGAAGCGGGAGAAGGAGCGGCAAGAGCTCCGCATCCTGGTTGGGACCAACCTGGTCCGGCTCAGCCAGCTTGAGGGCGTCAACGTAGACAAGTACAGACAGGTCTGTTTCGCTCTCGGGTGGCTGCGCAGAACTGTGGCATAGGTTCCATGGTCCCTTCAGGAAGTGAAGGCTGGCTTTATTAGTACACACAACAGGAGCTGTTCCTTAAAGCATGTCACATTTTTTTTTAAAGCAACTTTCCTGAACAGTTTCAAAGAAAACTTCCAGCAAGGTCCTCAATAATTATTTTTTGTTGAGACATTCAGTATGATGTCAGATTATTCAGGTACTGCAGAAGAGCTGTGGGTCACTGCTGGCTCGGGGATTGTCATTATTAACACAGAAGCGCAGGTTTATATGTGTTGCCTTGGTCTAGGTTGTAGGCAATTAATTGGATTTGATTCAGGCTTTGAGAATTTCATTGTATTATTCTTTAATGATGGCTATAAATGTGAACTTTGTACAACAAATTACAGACAGTAAGAATGAATGGCTGTACCTAACTAAGCCATGCTTTTATTGTATTTGGTATTAAATTATTTCAAAAGTCTTGGCTGGTGTAACTATTATGCCCTATATTCAGCATGTAAATACATTTTGGCATGTTTCTGGTATGAAAGCCTGGGAGAAACAGCGCTGCAGTTTCATTTACCCAGACAATTGTGAAATGCAGCATTTATCTTTGTGATGATCAGGAATATCTACTTGTTTGACATCCTTGGTTTGTACACTTCTTGTGGATGAATTGTCCTGCAGAGTGGTATGTTACATTAAGAAAATGTGCCTTTTCTGTCAGCAGTATATATAGGGGTAGGGTTAACCCTAACCCAGCAGTATATAGGGGGCTACAGATAAATTTCAAGGATCACATCGATCACATTTCTTACCATAGTAATTTTGCTTGCCGTGATCTGCTGACAAAGTCTTCACAATAGCCCATCATGCGGTTCTAATGCAAGACTTGAAGTGCACCCCTTTTAGTTTGGGGTGATTCTCACTGCTTGTCTGAATGCTCTGGTCCCTTAGATTGTGCTGCCTGGAGTTTTGGAGCAGGTGGTGAATTGCAGAGATTCTCTGGCACAGGAGTACCTCATGGAGTGCATCATACAGGTACAGCCCATTGCCATAGAAACCTCTCCCCTGCCTCATTTCATTGTGATGTCATTTCAATGTGATTTATCTTCACTGCTATTTCCCCATTGGTTCATGTTCTCTGTAATTGCTTTAGGCACTTGTTGAAACCAGAGCTCTCAAATAAGTGTGGAAATACTTTTGTGGTGTTAAGTGCTTTCAGAAAATGGTTGAACATGTGTGGGTCTATGCATGTGCATGCACATTTGTGTCTGTGGAAGCACTCCATGCAGAGACTCACGGCGTTGTGTATATGTTCTGCTCTACTTTAGGTCTTCCCAGATGAATTCCACCTCCAGACTCTGAACCCTTTCCTCCGTGCTTGTGCTGAACTTCATCAACACGTCAATGTGAAAAACATCATCATTGCCCTCATAGACAGGTGTCCTACACATACACACTTGCATACTCGCACCCACTTTGCCCATGCTCCAAACTTTTTGATATTTTTATCTGTTGGAGTCTCACTTTGTGATTGCGCTGTAGGTTGGCCCTGTTTGCCCACAGAGAAGATGGACCTGGAATTCCTTCTGAAATCAAACTTTTTGACATTTTTTCACAGCAGGTCGCTACTGTTATTCAGGTATGTTTGATGCTTATGCCTTTCTGCCTGTACGTGGGGAGCAGTAGTGTTAGAACATTTAAAGCCTGAGAGGTCAGAGTGGTTGGTTTGGTTTTAACATCAGAGTACTGCCTGCAGCTGGGGCTGCACCAATCCAGCTGCATTTCCAGAGGCAGCCTGTGTTCACAGTGCTTGTTTAGTTTGAATCATAATTCATGCAGATTAAATGGACCAGTCTTTTTCTTCTTTTATTCCTTTGTTGTTCTTTTTCTTCCTTTTCTTTCTCCCTCTATCTCCCAAGGTATTTAAATGTTTATTTTTTTATCTTTAAAAGTTTGAAATTTCTTTTTTCTGCTCTTTCAGTCTCGTCAGGACATGCCGTCGGAGGATGTTGTGTCCCTGCAGGTCTCCCTTGTGAACCTGGCCATGAAGTGCTACCCTGAGCGGGTTGACTATGTGGACAAGGTCCTGGAGAGCACTGTGGAGATCTTCAACAAGCTCAATCTGGAGCAGTGAGTAGCTCCTTGCATCAAACTGCCCTGTCTTCAGATACTACAGTGCTTTATGCAAAAAGCTTCAAGTTAGTTAGCCTTACATAAAGCACTTCATACTGGAGTATGAAATTCACGTTAGCCAGCCTTACACAAAGCACTTCATACTGGAGTATGAAGTTCACATATTAGCCAGCCTTACATAAACCACTTCACACTGGACTGTGAAGCTTCACATGTTGGCCAGCCTTACATAAACCACTTCATACTGGAGTGTGAAGCTTCACATGTTAGCCAGCCTTACATAAACCACTTCATACTGGAGTTTGAAGCTTCTCATGTTAGCCAGCCTTACATAAACCACTTCATACTGGAGTGTGAAGCTTCACATGTTAACCAGTCTTACGTAAACCACTTCACACTGCCAGTGCTTCTGTGCTGCCAACATTTACACTTGGATGGGTTACTCAACATAACACGAGGATCGGAGGGGTTATTCAACATAACATGAGGATTGTCCAAAGTTAAGAAATGGAGCATGTAAGAGACTAGAGGAAACGCACACTTCTTACTGTTCACCCCAGCATGCCAACAGGGAAATCTTGACTGACCGACCCCCCCCCCCCCGCCGCCAAAAAAAAAAAAAACTCAAGTTCTGCTTGGCTTTGATTACAGGGAGAGCTTCACTCCCCCGCATTTGCACACAAGCTGAAGGTCACCTCTGATGTTTTCTTTTCTTTTTCTTCTTTTTTCTCTTTCTTTAAGCCTTTTGAAATGCGTTGAACAAAATGCAGTACTCCGACCTTTTGATGCCTTGTTCAGACATTCAGTTACCTCTTTACTACTGAAAGCCATGGCGTGAACACAGGCTTGGAGTCCTATAGATAACTACATCTAAATGACCAAGTCACGTAAGGGTGTTCTGTTCAACCTCCTGTAGTGCCTTTCTTGTTTGAGATGCTTTGATTTGAATTTTTGCTCTTTCTTAAACTTGTTAAATTCTGGTTTTCAATGATGGAACGTTTAGACGTTGCCGACAAGGCTTGAAAATGACTGATTACTCTTCATAATCATAATTTTAAAATTTTTTAGACAGTTTCACAGATTTTCATAAAAAAAAATATATATATATCAATGACTTGGAGAATGAAATTTAAGGAAAGAGCTGGAGATGTGCTGCTGGGAGGTAGTAATAAGAGGATTTATTATATCCTATTAAGAGTAATAAAAGGATTTATTACATCCTATTAAGAGTAATAAGAGGATTTATCACATCCTATTAAGAGTAATAACAGGATTTATCACATCCTATTAAGAGTAATAAGAGGGCTAATTACTATTCTGTAAATTCAATAGAGCAAGTTCAGAAGGAGTCGACAAACTAAACTGCAGCTCAACAGTGTCATAAACAATCAAACAAATACAAAAAATCCTTATACAAAGTCTTGGACATGAATACAATATCAAATCATGTAAATTTCTGGCTCAAATGAAAAATAAAAAAGAATTTGTTATAAGGAGCACAGGAGAAAAAAAACTAGATTTTATAAAAATAAAA
Source organism: Tenebrosternarchus preto (assembly GCA_025802075.1). Classification (NCBI taxonomy): domain Eukaryota; kingdom Metazoa; phylum Chordata; class Actinopteri; order Gymnotiformes; family Apteronotidae; genus Tenebrosternarchus; species Tenebrosternarchus preto. The sequence continues at coordinate 30,960 of JAOYMR010000019.1, read as the reverse complement.
AAATATAGAGATCCCCAAAATAAAAATTTACAGAAAATTATACACCCCTGAAAAAGGATCCACTTCAAAATACATTTGCTCTTTTAGGTATACAGAATTACCTTAATACAGAACAAGCAGAAGCACTGGACACAAAATTAACATCTAATGGACGGCTCTCGGATACAGTGGCTTTCATGCTCAAGGGTATTTATATAGAACGTTTTACAACATCGTCACAAAGCAGCTTTACAATTGTATGAGTCCAGATCCCGAATGATCGAGACAAGGGCAACAGAGGCAGGGGAAATCTCCCTGGCAGGACGGGAAGCAATCGGTTTGTTTTATTACATTACTCTATAATCCACGCAGGCCCTTTGGTGTGGTTGTGAAGTGTGTTTCAGTAGTTAGTGGTTGGTGAGCATCTCCGACATAACATCGGATCATAAACTGGTGGCGTTGGTTCGTCACCTGGCAGTGATCACACAAACCAGACTGGTCACGTGATGTGACTAGATGACATCACAATCGCAAATTACCAGAAAACTATGACTGCAAAGACTGTTCCATACCTGAAGAGCTCTGTAAGAGAAGGCTCTACCCCCAGCTGTAATATTACTGACTTTGGGAACAAAAAGGGCAGCGGTCGAAAAAAAAACAAGGCACTCTACTAGTAGTCAGAAAATTGCTGGTTCAAGTCTACCTCTGATGATTTGCCACTGTTAACCTTTAACCCTCAATTACTCAAGATGTATCCAGTCACAATTTTAAGTTGCTTTGGATAAAAGTGTCAGCCGAAGGCTGTAAATGTTTAAAAAAAAAAAAAAAAAAAAAAAAAAGACCCTGCATTTTGAGAATGCAGTAGATGAGGTGGGTTATAATATACATCAGAGTTCACTCAGGTACTGTATGGCCAGGCCATTTAGAACTTCATGTGTCAACAAGAGAATTTAAAAATCATTCCGAAATTTAACTGGTAGCCAGTGCAGAGTTGAAAGAATAGGAGTGGACTGCAAACCTTAATGGTTTTTGGACTTGGATGGACCTTTTGGACCTAGACCTAGAGAAGAGTTCATTATAGTAAGCATAAGTTCAATACCATAGGGCACTAATTCTTTAACCTAGACCCAGAGAATAGTTAATTATAGTAAGCATCTGTTCTACACCATAGGGCACTAATTCTTTGAGTAAATTGCAATGGAACCCGATCAAGTGTACATGAGCTCCTCAAGGGATATTGGAGAGAATGTTTCCAAATGTTTATCTGAGCTAACCAAGCAGTTGCCAAAATGCATTTGCAGATTAACAGGATTTAAAGAAGTGCAGTTGATTTTATTCCTAATGTTTTCAGTCTTGTCAGTAAAAAGATTCTCTAAATGTATTACTACTGCATTCCTTTGCGATAAGCGATTCACTTCCAGTGTGACTTTTAGTTGGCTGTATATTGGCATTAAATAGGAATCTGGGGTTGTTTTTATTTTTTTATTAGAGATTAGAGATGCCTGTATTTGATGAGGCTGTTTTCCAAAATACTTTAAATACCCCTGATTTAGTACTTTACCATTTAACCCATTTATGCCCAAATTTTTCCCAGACATGCAAATATGCAAATCATGTGTTATTAGCAACCCTTTGAAATAA
>JAOYMR010000019.1:10696-29240 GCA_025802075.1 Tenebrosternarchus preto | reverse complement strand
TCTTGGAGGTCTCTCAGACTGGCCAGTCTGGTCACATGAGGATGTTGGAGGCTTTTTGGTCTTATCTATTGGGTGGCTAGAAGATCTTGGCCCTTTAACAGTAGACAGTGGTGAAGAAGAGGTTGGCTTTTGTGGTTGCCTGGAACATTTTGTAAAGGCCCTGTACTCCGCATTTTTAAAGGTGATATATTGCAATGGGGGGCAGGTTGGGGTGGGGGGGAGGGGGAGTTCACAGTCGATTTTATTCCGTTCATCATCTGTCTCCAACAGTTCAGCGTGTGCATTTAAAATTCTGGCTGGCAAATGGCCCATCTCTCCCTGGTAGTCCATATCTGAACCATCACTATCACAATCACTTATAATAGCATCTTTCTCATTTTGAGGTATGATTGCAATGTTGCATGCCTTGTCTGGGCCATCATCTATATCCAACATGTCAAGGACTTCACTTAAAGTCAGTCTAAAATTAAAAAAAATGTAGGTAAGATGCAACAAGAATTTTGTTTGTACATTAAGTATGTGTGCATACAGATACAACTTTCTATCCCACTGGTCACAATTGTGACAGTTTACATGTTTACTCATTCTGAAAACACACCAAAGACATTTGACTAATTACAAATGCATATATCATAACTAAACAACTTGGAGAGCATGTGTACAAAAATATTTTTTTTCTATGTTTATTTTAACATACTTTACTAACCTTTGAGGCAGCCATCCTCTTCTCAAGATGCAACCAGGATGTAAACTGCTCTGGTCATGTGACAATTTACTCAAAAAAATTTGATACTGCCCACATTTAATTGAAACACTGTAATATTTCAATATTTCCTTATAGAGTGTTGGGGAATTCCCCAGTAACATTTTTAGAGGCTTATAATTAATAAAAACATTTTCGGTCACAATTGTGACCGATGGGTTGAAATGGGTTAAATCTCTAATTTAGTAGTTCTCCATTTCCATTCTAGGTTTTATGCGGTTTCAGACATGTAATCATTGTACCAAGGTGCCATTTTTTAAAATTTGAGCTGCCACAACCTCAAAAGTTGTAATAAATGACCTCTATGTCCTCGGTTGTTCGCTCAAGTCCTTCTAGATCCACAGATGGATCAATGTTTAAGGCTGGTAATTATCAATAACCACTGCTGTAGTAGCATATGTAATAGTTTGGTAAATTATCAATAACTGCCATTGTAGTAGCAGATGTAATGGTTGGTTTAACTTGATAGCAGGGCGACTGAAGAGTATCACTGATAACATTTACATTCATGGTATTTGGCATTTATACAGAGCAATGTACAAAGAGTCCTTTGTTGTCTCATAGAGTACATCCTAGCCAATAAGTAGGTTAGAGTTCAGTAGACATTTGAACTAGATCACTGCTAGAATACAAGAATCGTGTTGGTCCTAGTACTGTTCTATTAAACAATGATAAATATAAATACAAATGGGTACTAGAATTTAAGTTACTCTGCACTGGTAAAAGCAATGAAAGTACAGCATCAATGGTCATTGAGATACTCTACAATAAAAACAGTTAATGATAAAACGGTTAAAACGCACTTCTAAAACTTATAAGAAAATGGCCCGATATGGGATCGCTTTGAGGAAGGATTACAACGTTATCTATGCTATTGCCAAAGTGATGGGGGTTAGGTCTAAAGTATTGTTATATTTATGCATAGGCCCCACCACATTCTGAGTGTTATAAATGGAATCAAGAATAGACAAAGTTTATTCTAAAATAATCAGATTTTTAATGTGAATATTGAAATCACCAAGAATAAATTGCTATGATGGATAAAAAAAATCCTGGAGGGAGATAAACAATAATTAACATGAAGGACATTTTAAAAATGTGACGGTTTCCTAGTTAAGGATGAGTTGGACAAATTGAGAATAAGGAATTCAAAGGAGTCTTGGGGGTTTTTTGGAGACACCTGTGTCTCTGTAATATATTGTGGCTGCAGCACCTCCACAACCGTTAGGACTGGTATTATGAACATGGATACAGCCAGGAGGACAGGCTTCTTATAATCATCTGGTTGAGGTTTTAGTTAAACAGAGCATGCTCAAATGAAGGTCAGTGTAGTGATGTGAAGCAATATTTACCAATAGATTTACCAATAACCCATGGAATATCAGCTGCATACACTAATCGGGACCTCATTCGTATGCAGGGAAACTGCTTATGATTAGGCACCCAGGAAAAGGAATCAACTTGATGAATAAATGAAATTTATTGAATAATATGAGTAATGAGATTCATAGTTTACAGAGATAAATGATAGGAAAATGGGAATTTTGCTATATGCAGAGATAGGCAGTCTGCTAGTACAGTAAACACAATTATCAACGTAGTGACAATAGCGAATAACGCAATAATGAAACATGGATAAAGTTATGCAATCAGTGAAAGATTAAGGGAATAGGATAGTTAGACTATACAGAGAGTAAACCTGAGATCACGTGAAACCCGGGCAGGGATTAGATCAAACGCCTTAAGGAAGAGGGTAGTTGAACCTTAAGATTTAACTAAGCTGACAATAACCGAGAGTAAGGTAGATACTTCCAAATTTAAACTGACTTGGTAACCACATCAGAAATCGATACAAAAGGATGCAGGCATACTGTGACAACCCCAGGGGTTGGGACCAGAGAGTGGTCCGTGCGTGCGTGCTTGTGTGACTGTGTTGGTTCTTTAGACCTGAAGTCTTTTCGGATGGTTGCGGTACAGAAGAATCTGCTGCAACGGTGTCGTGAGTCAGTCCTGACAGGAACCGCTCCAGTATAGAACTGCAGTTCAAATCCTCTGAAGAATGTCACGGGTGTTTCTGAGCGATCTTGCCGGAGAGTCGAACGGCGGTATAAAATGACTGAATTAGTAAGCGGTGCTAGGCGCTCTAGATCTAGGATGCGCCAACTGGTTAAACAAAACGTAATAAACGAAACGAACACTGCACAAACAAAAGAAATGACAAATATTCGTAATATGTTGGTTCTATCTCTCGGCAAGCTGGGTTTTAGAGCCTGAAAAATCACGAGATGGTTAGAAGACGTCTGATCAATAAGGAACCAATACTTCACAAAAGCTGTTGTTTCTTTCTTCGGAACGTATTTTATACTAAATTTGGGAGGGGGGGTGGCCCTAAGTCTTCCTTGGCAAGCAATTCGCCAACCACTAATGAATATTTAACAAATTTCTCCCCACTTCGGTGACTAGACCACTCCATGGATTTCAGGCGGGAAAGGTAAAGAATGCATTAAATTACAGATGGTGTTGGTATTATACGTTCACACACGCACACCTACCCATATGGATCGCATTGACACTGAGTAGCACCCCATCATTGGCAGATTAACTTTGCTCAGTAACATTATAATATGAACCAATAGAGCAAATTTCAAACAGGCTAATATTATTCATTGTAAGACAACCAAGACAAGAATAAGAAGAGTAAAGTACAGAAAACATAAGAATGCATATGTTACTCATTCTAAGTAATTACTCCTAGACCTAACCTAAGTGATCATGACTAAATTACTATCACGCTACTGTGGTGCTTGTATACTATTATCTTATTACTATAATTTCTACAAGAAGGAAAATAGCCCTTTATTACATGAGTATATGTTTGTCACTAAGCATTACTGAAGGAATAACTAGGTCAGGGACTATTTAACACAAAGTGAAGAAAGCAACAATATAAAGGTTATAAACAGTCCAGCTCATAAACACTAACGATTCACTAGAAGCTCCAGGATGATGCAATGTGTCCTTGTTCTTATTCAGAGGTGTTGTGCTCCTTTCTCTCCCCATGATTTTTGTGGTTCTCTTCTAATCCAATTGATGACACTATAGCTCCACTGTTCAAAGTAGGTGAAGAAATGACGACCAGATGTTTAAATGTTCCGAATCATATTTTGTACCGAAAAGGATACCTCTGAAAAGCTCTCACTGAGAGGAATCCCGTGGTGTTTTCTTTATTCCGATAATGTTATGGGAAAGGGTATTTCCAGTGCTTATGGTTCCATGGCTTATCCTGAGATCCTGAGTGTGGGTGAAGTGATGAGCTGTACTGATAAGCTGGGCCTATGTGGTGGTTGTGCCTGTCGGTGTCTGGGACCACAGGTCAAAAGGTTGAGGAAGGGTGCATTCAGGATGCATTACCTACTACATCAGTAATAATGCCATTAACAATTAATACTTTAGATGACAAATATATCTTATATTTAATAATCCTAATTTCAATTTAAGGTGGATGTTGGTAACCACACCTTCTAGTCTAACATTTATTATGGTTTTAGCACAGACTATTTTGGGAAACACACATTCTCAATGGAGTGAAACCTAGGTAGGTTCCACAGATGGTCGATTTGGCCTGTTGGTCTGCTGTCTGGTTCCTGCTCTGGTTAGTCACTTCCTATTAACTGCTACACTGTCACTGTAGAACCTAGGGCTATGCTTGCAGAAATGAGAACAGCACCTTCCCATGAGGGATGAATGCCATCCTGCTTCAGAAGGCCAGGCCTGCCCTCAACACGTGTCCAGTTATCTATAAAATCCCCTACTTTTTGAGCAATATTTAGACATACAGCGGTTAAGTACCCATGACATGCTCTAGCTTTTGGTGCCATGCTGAATTGGAATGGACCGAACATGTGACCGCATACAACATCGTCCCTGTTAACTCATACACTGCTTTATTTTTTATTATTATCCGAGTCGGAACCCACATTATTGGTTCCGACCGGTATAATAGTCTTGGAATATTTAGTTATCCAGCACCTTTGGATTTGCTCTGATGTTGGGTGCTTTGGCCCCCAGGATGCACTTCACTATGCTGGTAGCTAAATTAATGTGCTGAAGCTGCAAGCCTTCTATAACTAGAGCTCATCACGCTGCTCAGTCTGTGTTTCGCTGAGTGGATCAAACCTGTTGAACCTGAAATGTGGATCAAACACATGAACCTGAAATGAATAGAGATCAGCTCTACAACTAGAAATCATTCACCCTGCAGCCAGGGCTCTAATGCTGGAGGTTGGGGCTCTAACTATGCCACTATGTCTACTGTATCCAGGGCTACTATACTAGATGGTGCACATTGCTCTCTAGGCCTTTCTAATGCCCAGATGTTCTCTTCTAAACAGGAAAACTTCTCAGTCAGGCAAATGATTAACCTATACTTCTCACAGATATATTCATCATTAATGATGGAGGAAGGCTAACTAAACGTGCTGTACTCAGCATGCAACAAACGAATCGGAAGCCATGGTTCAGTAGATATACAAGCTAGCAGGATACTTTGCTTCGGCTGGTTGTCAGAGGATCACAAGCTTTAAAAGCTATACTTTTACTTTAGTCTCAGTTGTGACGAAATAACCTATACAGATGCAACATGTATAGGGTCAGTAGTGAAGGTACACAAAAGGGCAATACAATATCGTAAACCTATAGTGAAGCAGAGTGTCAAACAGAATAGCAGGCAAGAGCGCAAAGTAACAGTCACAAACTAAAAGTCATACAAGTGAGGTGGGATGTTCAGCTCATGCTGAGATCTTGAAACTTTTTGGGTCAGGTGATTTCTGGGTCTTGGATCAGGTGAATTCTGGAAAGTGTTTAAGGCCACGTTGTTTGAGAGAAAGCGAATGGTGGCTGGCTTTATTGGTGAACAGGAAGAGGAAACATACAGAAACAAAAACGAGTGATGCACTTTTTCAAGATGTTATTACTTTTCAGGATTTGGTTCAGGAATATCACATCTGAAAAAGATAAATACCTTCAGTACAATTCTGTTCGAAATCACTAGCAGTGCCTCCATGTTACGCTAGTAATCCTTTCAGGAAGAGAATGTTCCTTACAAGAACTTACTGGAGTAATAGTAGGAAAACACTTGAACACAATAACAAACAGTACAAACACTGAGGACACCTCAGTCACAATAGTACAAAGGTGAAGAACAAAATAAGTAATGAAACACTATTCAGGTATCTTGATGTGAGATTATAAATAGTTTCCCGATATGTAGTAGTGTAAGTGTAAATTGAGCAGTCTTAGTTTCCCTGTGATGACTTTATATATCAGACACTGTCTGATGAGCTTGTATCTGAGCTTGCATCTTTATACATCAGACACAGTCCACGTGAGGTGTTAGGGTTGTTACTGTGAGGGGCTTGATAATATCCATTCACTAAATCACAAAACCATGATGAGTAGGGGGTTTAACACTACTTACTGTAGATGTTTGTGCAGCATTGCGACCAGCAGTGCGGTGTCCAAGGAGCTGACCAGGCTGTTGAAGATTCCAGTGGACACCTACAACAACGTTCTCACCGTGCTGCAGCTCAAACATTTCCCTCCGTTGTTTGAGTACTTCGATTATGAGTCACGCAAGAACATGAGCTGCTACGTTCTCAGCAACACCCTGGACTACAGCACCACGATTGTGGCCCAGGAGCAGGTAGAGCTCAATTACTGTGTGTTGTAAACCCTCCTCTCCCCCTCTCAAATTGTGCTAATTTGCTAATTAATTGGTCTGTCTTTTTATTTATTTATTTATTTTATGTGTAGTATTATTTTCTTTTTGTTTGGTTAGTCTTTGGCTTTCCAGCAGTATGTCATCTATTCAGCCATGGTCTATAGGTGTGTGTGCGTGCTTGATTGTACCCCAGTGTATTACAGGTGTGTGTGTGCGCGCTTGATTGTACCCCAGTGTATTACAGGTGTGTGTGCGCGCTTGATCGTACCCCAGTGTATTACAGGTGTGTGTGCGCTCGATCGTACGCCAGTGCATTATTGTTCTAGTTATAAAAGGGCTGTGACTTATCAGGTACAGAAACATCAATAGACACTCAGATGAGTGTTTGGTCTCCCGTGATCCTCCATTACTGGGACAGAAGAAAATATTGATTCCACTCCTGTAATGCAGGGCCAGCTGTGGTCTTTCTAAATACCTGCTCCCAGCCACACACACAGCCTTTTGGTAATAGGCTGGGACTGAGGACTCTTGCATGAATGACGGCAGGGAAGAGCCTTTTCAAGTTTTGTGTTCTAGATTAAGTTGATTGATAACAGAACTGGTATTTTTGATTTGCAAATTGGCACAACAAGAGGAAAGGAAAAATGGGTTTGAAAGGGGGAAATTGAGCTGTTGGTGTAGGCCTGTGCGCATTATACATGCAGGAGAGACAGACTCTGATATAGTCGAAATTGATGTGACTTAACTAAGCAGAACATTTCAGACAGGTGGTTCATCAGCTGTGCAAGCAAAGTGCTTCAGAATATCTGGGAGAAGCCTGTTTGTATTAGGAAAAGCAGAGATTTAAAAAATAACATTCATTCCACAAGGTTGTTAAGTACAAGGATCCGTTCTTTCTCTTTGAGATTTCTAATCCAAAAGCACTTTGGTGGACCTCAACTGATGGACCTCTGCCCGAACCTTGTTTAATTCAGTATAATTTTGTTTCTGTCCTCCACTCTCTCTCTCTCTCTCTCTCTCTCTCTCTCTCTCTCTGTTTCTGTTGCTATCAATTTCTGCCTCTTGATTGATGAATTTGTGTAGTTGACCTGCCGTCTGTTTCCAGAGACTGTTGACCTCCTGTCCATCACTCTGCAGGTGGATGCCATCCTGAACCTGGTGTCCACGCTGATCCAGGATCAGCCCGACCAGCCTGCGGAGGATCCGGACCCAGAAGACTTTGCTGAAGAGCAGAGCCTGGTGGGCCGCTTCATCCACCTGTTGCACTCGGATGACCCTGATCAGCAGTACCTGGTGGGTATTAGGCTTTGACGTTTCTTTATCCTAACCTTCAACAGTGTACACGTTTACACTGGAGTCTTTTTACATTATTGTTTGAAGCAATAAGGAAAGTTTTGTTTTAAGAACACCACATGATTAAAACAAATTCAAAGTAGAGTAATTTAGAGCATTTCTATATTTGAATACCTCAGATCACCCTTTTTGATCCTGAGCCACAGCACCCTTCACTGTTCCTCTGATTTGGTAGAGGACTTGGGATACTGTTATTTGTCAGAACATGGGTTTACCAAGCCAAGGAAAAGAGGCTTGTCAGAAGAGTAACATTTTTAAAGCTGCCTTTCACATCACTCTGCAATTGGCTAGCAGTATTTGGGACTAAACATTCTTGTGACGCAGACTTTGAATATAATATAAGCTTTTTAGAATTTGTTCAGTTGTTGTTTAATAAGGTGCATCGTCTGTGACCCTGCAGGGTGATGTCTCATAGCTGCTCTGCAATAGGACCTGTATGTTATTCTTTCTAATGCTGAAGAAATGGAACCTGACATTACAATAAGACTTTGAGAATAAAGACCAGCTACACCACAAAGCCACTGCAAACACAGTGACTTCAAAGGAAACTTGATCTCAAATTTTTGTGTTTAATGTGACTTCTGTCCTGGAACCATTGATACTGAAAGATACTGAACACTAATGGGCTTGTTATATACAAGAGAGCGTGCAAGGATGAGATGGACACCATTTACTAACTCCCGCACCCCCTGACTGAACACTAATGGGCTTATTATATACAAGAGCGTGCAAGGATGAGATGGACATCATCTACTAACCCCCGCACCCCCTGACTGAACACTAATGGGCTTGTTGTATACACGAGAGAGTGCAGGGATGAGCTGGACACGATCTACTAACCCCACCCCCCGACTGAATGCTAATGGGCTTGTTATATACAAGAGAGAGTGCAGGGATGAGAGACACCATATACTAACACCCCCACCCCCGACTGTGCCTGAAGTGACTTTTCTATTAGCCGAGGTGTGTTGACAAATCGCTCTTAATGAAGCATTTGTCAAAATGATCCTAGATATGTAGGATCTACAGTTAGGCACCACAAACACTGGAGTTATAGTCTAATTAGGCTCTAATGAATATTGAATCACTCTTGTAAGCAGATAAGCGCTGGGTAATCATGCTGTTTCAGAGCTATGAATTATTCAAATGTGTCCTGTATTTTCTTGATTTCGTGCCTCCCGTAGATTTTAAACACAGCTAGGAAGCACTTTGGAGCCGGGGGTAATCAGAGAATCCGCTACACACTTCCCCCTCTGGTCTTCGCCGCCTATCAGCTTGCCTTCCGATACAAGGACAACTCCTCCTCAGTATGTACTGCCTCAGTGACATTTTAATCATTAAAATTTGTGAGCAGTATAATTTCATGTCCACTGATCGCTCACTTTTGTGTTGGATATCCTCAAGTTAGATGACGGCAGGCACTGGCTGACTGTGTGATTCGTCGAATGCCTTTTGCATTGGATGAGCACACAGAGGCTGCCTAAAGTGTATATTCTCAATGTTTGTGTTCTCATGATTTCAACTGGTGTAATTAAACAATATTTAATATGATTTTAACTGTTCAAACTGCAAGCCAAACTTCCATATTTACCTTTTCATCTTTAATCTCATTCTTTTCGATATATATATAAAAAGAAATAAAAAAAATAACAGCTGTGATTCATTCAGAGGTCACACTGTGTGTCTAATGATAAAAAATAACATTTTCCCTGCCTGTTTCTTCAGCTTTGTTTACTGAAAGAAACCTCCAAAAATGTCAGGCAGATGTAGATTAAATTGTGGGGAAAAAAAAATACTGAAAAATAAAAGGCTGTGGGCTGAATTGTTTCTCCTCATCCCATCAGGACGATAAATGGGAGAAGAAGTGTCAGAAGATCTTTTCGTTTGCCCACCAAACCATCAGCGCACTTCTAAAAGCGGAGCTGGCCGAGTTACCCCTCAGGCTCTTCCTCCAGGGGGCGCTAGCAGCTGGGGAGATCGGCTTTGAGAACCATGAAACTGTGGCCTACGAGTTCATGTCCCAGGTATTGCAGTGTGTCTGCGCTCCATCAAGTGATGTAAGAGTGAGTCATGTCTTCGACACAGGTATCCATCAGGATGTGGGATTCCAAATAGTGGGAGGTCAGGTACACATTTAAACTCTGCTGTGTTTGAAGCATGATGCTCCAGTAGTGGTTGTTATTAAGGCCATGTACTTGAATGGTCCACCCATGAATCATTAGTCTGTCTGTCTGTCTCTGTGTGCCACTTTCTGTCTGTTGCTCCACATTTCTGTCTATCTTGTTTATATTGTTATTGTGTGTTTGTGTTGACCAGAAGAGGATGGGGGAGCCCCCTCCTTTTGAGTCTTGTCACTAGAGCATCAGACTCGGACATCTGTAAAGATACTTTGAGTCGACGGCTATATAAGCACCATATAACTACATTTGACTTGACTATGTTTTCCTTTTGTCTCTGCCATACTCTTCCACCTGACATCCGACCCACGCACTCTCTCTCTCTCTCCTTCTCTCTCTCTCTCTTTCTCTCAGGCCTTCTCTCTGTATGAGGATGAGATCAGTGACTCTAAGGCCCAACTGGCTGCCATAACCCTCATCATCGGCACATTCGAGCGCACGCGCTGTTTCAGCGAGGAGAACCACGAGCCTCTGCGCACCCAGTGTGCACTCGCTGCCTCCAAGCTGCTGAAGAAGCCCGACCAGTGTCGCGCTGTCAGCGTCTGTGCACACCTTTTTTGGTCCAGCCGCAACACCGACAAGAACGGAGAGGAGGTGTGTGTGTATGTGCTGGTGTCAGTGCTGTTGAATACATCTGTTTATGGGGCAGTGCATTGCTCCATAAGAGAGTCTGTGTGTTTCTGTCAGGGTTACACGCTGCTGTGGCTGTGTAAATGTAGCATATTTCAGCGGGTAATCTCCTTTGCTTATAAACAACATTTTGGCTGAAAGGCGATTCTCTCATTGACTTGGTGGTCAGTGTCGATGTTTAGACAGGAACACCTATGACCGATACAGAACCTCGATATTGTTTGGGTGGGGGTTTTGTTTGTTTGTTTTGTGTCCATATAAAGTTCTTTAGTTTAATATTAATAAAAGTAACTTTTATTTAACACACATTGCTTACGTACCTGCCTGTAGTGCTTACATATAAAAATATATCAATGTCCACAGGAAATCTAAAAACTAAACTTTGTAAGCAAACAAACAAATAAACAAACGAATAAATGCCTTCAGTGGATCCGATGATGCCCATAATCACAAAATGGGATTTAACTGGATGGGATTCAACTAATGGTCTGAACCATTCAGACTAACAGTCTAACTAACTAACAGTCTTCAGTGTTGACAGCTGCACACACACAGCACACAGTACCCTGGTTTGTATATTTGTTTAATGTCTGATGTGATTAAAATGCTTCAGTTTAGCCTGAAAAATAGGTAAATTAAATAGGTTGCTTTAATAGTGCACTGTTTAAAGACATGTAATTTGTAACATTAAATAATACATTTTGTAATGTTTTGTTATGCTAGCCATGTACATTGAGAGTGCGTTCTGCTGTTCGTGCTGCGGACAGGGTTGATGGTGATGTGTGTCGCTCTTGTAGGCTTAAAATCACACATGGAGGTGTGTGTGTGTGCGCGTGCGTGCGTGTGTGTGTCGCTCTCAGTCATGCAATATCTGGCATTCAAATACTGACTTGGAATGGAAAGGAAACACAGATGTAATGTATATTTTCTTCAGTTGTCTGTGGCTGTCCTGTCCTGTCCTGGATCGTAATGGTGTCCAGAACATCGATGCTTTGTTGACCTATAGTTGCTTCTTTCTTTGCTTTTAAAAATGATGGTCTATTTGTAGCCACAATGTACAAATGTTAGATCTACCAATGCCAGTTTACTCAAGTCTGTTTCTGTGAGTGCTGTAGTCTTTGAATTGTAGCTGGGCCTGGATTTCTGAATTTGTTCACTGAATGAAGTGTTAAAATTTTTCCCATCAGAACTGGTCTTATCCTTGTAGATTATGGCAGGTGTCGTCCATCAAAATGCTGGGGATTTCACAGAGGTTCTGTAGTGGCATGATGAATCAACTGCGTTGTCAGCAAGGGGGAGGGGCGAGCGAGGGGATGGGAGAAACTGCTGTTGCATTTCAGTGACAAATTTATTTATATATTCACCCCTTCATTCTCGTCCTCGCACCGGCGTATCCATCTGGTTTTCAGTGGGCTGGTTTCTGACCTTTTACAATAACGTGTTGCAAAGGCTAAAATGGCTGTAGCAGAAAACCTTATACCACGTTATTCAACGCTCATTAAATGACACGTAACACACTTTCTTTTTATTAACATCAAGCATTCATACACAATGTAAGCACCAAGCAACTGTCATTAGCAGCAAGTAACTTCAAGTAATTGGAGTCTGTCTCTGTATGTATGTGTCTGTCAATCCAGAAAGAGACATGGAGGTAGGGAGATGTGAAGGTAGTCAAGATAGCAACTGTAGTACACAAGGTTTCCAGAGAAACGGTACATTTCAGACACTCCCTCAGCTGTGCAAGGAAAGCGCTTCTAAAGTGCTAACCAGTTTATATTCAAAATAATAATTCATTCCATGAGTCCTGAACTCCTGAGTGTGTAGATCAGTTCTTTCTCTTTAAGTATTCTCATTTCAGTGCTGCCATAGCAACAACTGACAATGCAAACCTTACATAATTAACACAATGTCCATTAGTATTTAAATGTCTTGCCACAAATGACACATCCTTAAATCTGATGGTCTGAAGGTGTTTAATGAAACTATATGCAAACCTTCTCTTGGTTTCTGTAGTGATTAATAATTAGTAATTAATTACATTTTTGCACACCCTGCTCCTGTGGTGATGCCTGAGGTGGGACAGGTGACATTTTGAAGAATGGGTGATATTTCATGATGGTTATTTTTGTTGCAACCAGCAGTACCACAGTTGCGCAGTTCATTTTTGTCTCACTCTTGTTGTGCGTTTGAGTCTTCGTTCATGTCAGCCGCAAAAATGGGTGCAGTGTTTACAGCATTAATGCATTTCTTCTTTAAGCGCATGATGGATTAAGGATTTCCTCTTGTTTTAACAGTATAATTGTTCCGTTTGTCCTTTATCTCAACAAGTAAGAAGCAGGCAAAAGCGTCACCTATGACTTCCTTAGGAAACTGACAAAACATGTCCGTGCTTTTCTGGAGGATGTCTTCATTCTCACTACAAATGCATTGGTGTCTTAGATGCTGGTGTGTGTAGACTGAAGCAGAGCGAGGCACTTCTCCATTTCCATGGACACGGGCAGCAGTTGTGTGTGGAGCATTATGGGAGCAAGCACACTACGAAGAAAGTGTTGAACAGATCAACTTTATGCAAATGAGAGGCGAGTTTTATTGGACAGTGGCCAATCAGCACTGTGTGGGGTGTTTCACCATGTCGGCTCAAGCCACGAGCTGAATCAGTGATGTGTGTTTGCCTTGGGATGTGAGGAGTTGTATTTTAAATAAGAGAATCTGTCCCTTTTTTAATAGATGTTGATATTTATATATGGGACAATCATATATAAAACGTTAGCAAGGAGCAATTTTTCTTTTTAGCATTCAGTAGTTTGTATGTATATTGTGTATGTAATGTATATTAGAACTTTATTGTAACAATTTGGTTTGTGTTGCATTTATAATGTAATTTTTTAATATTGATTTTATTCCCTGCAATCATCGTTTATGTACAAAATATTTAAGATGAGCAGTTAGTTTTTCTTAGAGTATAAGAAAAGTAATAGAGTTACTTAGAGTAACAGAGTAAAGCTGCATTCTTTAAATTGCATGGCATTGTTATGCTTCACTCTGTAGTGACTAGATTTGGAGCTGCAGTGAAAGATGTTTTAATGACGCCCTATTCAATTGCAGCATCCATTTAGAAACGCTGTAGGCTAAACCACAAGGACCATCTGCCATGGTGACAAAAACAGTTACATAAGACACAGAAATCTTACGTAATTTTTTAAAAAGATACTTTAATAATGCATGATTTTATACATGAGATTTATATTGTGCTTTTTAAGAACCCAATGACTTATAATTTTAGATATACAATACAAGAGACGTCAGAAAATAATAATGGTATTAGTCGGTGATCTGAACTTGAATAGATATTTACGGTGTAAAACCTTTGTAAAATGTGCCTTCTGTGTCCAGTCACTTGTTGCAGGCTTTTCTCTGGTCCACTGGAGTTTGATGGAGAAGGGCTTGCTGCATGTAGCTAAAGAAACCTGTTAGATTCCTGTTCTTCTGTGGTTTTGGTTGTGCTGCTGCATGGCTTCTGTAAATGTTTAAACTTGTTTTTAAACTGCACAAGCCATACTTGCAGCTCAATGATGTCATGGATGTTTGTTGGTTGCGTTGCCTGCCCTATGTCCTAGTGAACGATTAGATGAGTCTAGTCATCTATTAAGCTGGTTTTGGAGTAACCAAGCGTGCAGTAAGCAGTGTGCACTGACCAGTCTGCCTCTGGGACTGTCGTGACGGTCATTCTGCAGTATGTGACACGGCTTCTATGTAGATGTGCTCTTAAGGGAGAGGCAGAGGCAGCCACAAAAAATTCCTTCACCACAAACATCACAGCTTGTGAATCTGGCTTCTGGCCCTTAAAAATATAACAACTGTGTAAAGTGTTTCAGTAATACTTGGAGTACATAATTGGAAAGTAGGTGTGATCTGGCTTTGTAAAGCGATTTGGATTTGAAATTAAACAGCCTGAGAGCAGAATGTCAGCTTTAATTGATCTGTACCAGGGGATCCACCGAGGATTCATAACCTATTTCATACATACTTCTCCATTTCAGGGGACTGAGTAATTAGATACATGAATGCAGTCTTAAATTAAATTGTCATATTTAATGTTTGGTTGAAACCGTTTGCAGCAATAACTGTGTAATGCAACCCACAGGTCTCAGATGCTGGTTGTCCTTTGTAGCAAAACTCAGTTTTTTTCCCCCATCACCAGTCTTTATTTAGGGTTATGGTTAGGGTTATGTTACTCAGTCAGGGTCAGATCAGGTGTTTTCTTAGTCAGTCAAAATGTGCATGTAAATCTTTGTAGTTGATTTAGTAAGATGAGAGCAGTTAGTGACCCTGCTTTGGGTCACCCTGTATTGTGAAGCACCACACAGAGTTAAGTGTTTTGCTTGGGTCAGATACGATGCGTCTGCCCACTTCAGAATCCATCTTTCTGTTGCTTTCACCAGTCACATGATGAATGAAGGATGGGTAGGTTAGTTCCACTGTTATCCACATGGTGTTGAGGTTCACAGAAGAAGTTATTTGCTTTGATCACACGCAGTTCTGTTTTTTGTTCTAGATTTACAATAATGTATGGTATTTAGCAGAAAAGCTTACAGTAGTATATTGGTGTCTGTTCCAAAATCACATGCATTCAGTGGTGAAGCAACACCTGGAAGTTGTCGGCAATGTCTTCATGGATCTCTCTGCTAATGACACACAGCTGTCAAGGTACTTATGCTTCCTGAAACAGGAATGGGTGACTAACCAAAACTGACAATGTGCAATTACTTATGGACTATATGACAGCTAGTGTTTTTAGACAGCAGGCTACTGACACAATTATAAAAGCTGCTGATTTGGAGCTGAATGGCTTTGTTTTTAAGGAAAGCAGATTGTGGTGAACAGCTTTATAAATCCTTTTGCTTTGTAAATCCAGTGGTCATCCCTTGTTGGGAAGATCAGCCTTCTTTTCTGAGAAGTCTGTTTCTCACCAGTGTTACCTGAGGGCTGAGTGGTGAACAGTCCCAGACACAATAAGTGAAGAGATGGCTGCTTGCCAGCAGATGAAAACGCTAAGAAAGCACCATAAACAACAGTGTTTTCAACACCATGCTTGGAAAAACAACCCTAATTTGTGTAAATGCCCAGTTTTGACGTTTCACTAAGGTTCAGCATTCCACATTATTTTGCAGATGAGGCATGACTTTTAAAACACTTGACAACAATTTCAACATGCCTTGAGGTTAATGGCATTTGCGCATAGACGGACCATCTCTTCTGTGTGATGAGACTTTTTGGTGCAGGACTGGGAGCACTGGTGTAAAGATGCCTGTCTGCACAGCTACCGAGTGTGTTGTTCATAAGGTATTCTATGTGTATTTGTTTAGAACACGTCTGAAGGTCATTCCTCCCTATGGTCAGATGTACGTGTGGTCAGAAATGGTGTGAAGAGAAATATTTATCATACTCAATGTATGTTGAATAAATGTATTTTGGTTTGAAGAGGTGCTCTGATCGCCTCTCCTAATTAACTAGGGTTAGGGAACCCTTTAACACACTATGCACAATCTACTATTCTGTCTTTTCATCATGTTGCTTTACAACACGTGAATGTAGCTGAATGTGTGACATCTCTTCAGTGCTGCATAGGAGACCTAGTGAGCGTGTAGGGTTTTAATTGTGTTCATGCCTGCTGTTTGAGTTTGTCTTCTTGTTGTTGTTGTTGTTCTTCAAGCAGTCCATAGAAGCACTGACTGAACAATCTTAACAGTAGTGTTCCGTTCCATCCTGCTGCACAACACTGTTTTAGAGACGGTTGCCCCTAACAACGTGGCTCAGAACCCAATGTCCATCCTTCTAGTTCTTCAGTGCTTAAAGACCACATTTATGCTTTCAGAATGATACTGATGCAGTGTGCTTTTGCTAATATGAAATGATCATTTTGTGGTTGTTTTGATCCAGTTTGGGGATGGGGGGGGTGGGGGGGTGAAAACAACACATTTATTTTCTGCATTTTATTCTGTTTGTTCTGAACTCAGATCCGTGATGGGAAACGTGTGATGGAGTGCTTGAAGAAGGCCCTGAAGATCGCCAACCAGTGCATGGACCCATCTCTGCAAGTGCAGCTCTTCATCGAAATCCTCAACCGATACGTCTGTTTCTATGAGCGGGAGAACGATGCGGTACAAGCTCTCTGCCTTGTTCCCTCTCACACACACACACTTTGTTGTTGCCTTTTAACCATTTCTGTTTCTTTATCAGCTCCTTTTTTTTGGACATTTTGCACTTTGGGTTGCTTTCCTGTGCTTTTCATATTTAGTCCTCTAACCAGACCCACTTTCGCCCACCATGTGTGGATCAGTATGAATGAGGGGGTAACTGCAGTCATCATAAATTCAAATCTTGGATTTTTCTTTAATACCCTCATCCCTGGATTAGACAAACAGGGATTAACCAGATCTTGAGCACTATATTAGACAATTGGGGTTTTGAGTAATGTAAATCCAATTTTTTAAATATACATCAAGACATTTATCTGTGTGTGTGTGTGTTGTACAGGTGACTGTTCAGGTTCTGAATCAGCTGATCCAGAAGATCCGTGAGGACCTTCCCAACCTGGAGGCCAGTGAGGAAACTGAGCAAATCAACAAACACTTCCATAACACACTGGAGCACCTGCGTCTGCAAAGAGAATCGCCGGAGTCTGAGGGACCTGCATATGAGGGCCTTGTGCTGTAGCACGCATGCGCGCACGCACACACACACACACACACACACACACACACACACAACCTCCATTTGTTTGTGTATATGCACTCACATAGAGAGATATAGTGTATGTATACACACACACATACTGGGTTTTTCCAAGATGGGCAAATTAGGCAACCCCACCTGTCCTCTCTGACCATAATAATAATTTTTTCCTCTCTTTCATGAGACTCCACCCCCCTTCACCCACAGTTTGTGAGCCATTCCACTTTAAACTCTCACCAGTAGGTGGCGTAGCTTTTACTCTGCAGCCCGTTTTTGTTGAGAAAAGGGTGCCGGTAAACCCAGACACCACCACCAAAATGTTTCTGCTTTAATGTGAGCTGTGTGAGACCTGTCCCGTAGCCTGTGATGCGCTCTGTCCATTTTGAATGTCATTAGCTGTACCTTTAGTTTGCTTAAGAGACCATCCATCTGTGCAACTGTTTATATTTTTGATCTCTCTCTCTCTCTCTCTCTGTCTGTCTCTAGTTTTCTATGCTCTTTATTTCTGTGGCAGTGTTTGGTTTTGTAGAGAGTATGTTGGAGTAGAATAGAAAATGGCATGTATTTTCAAATACTAGACAGATTGGGTTTTACAGCTTGAAGGCAGATGGAAATGTGTGGATGGAAAGACATGTATCTATGACTACCAGTCTTTATAAAAAGGAAAAGTCCTCATCTTTTGAACCACCTATCTTGTTACTCTTGTAACTTTATTTTTTAATCATGATTTCAGTTCTCCCCTATATTGTATGTATAATCTAATTGTAAATCATCCAAAACAAATAGCATTGATTTCGTGACATTTGCACAAATAAACAAAATATTAACCGCATGTTTCTGTTCAAAAGTTTTTTTTTTTCTTTTTCCTTAAGGAAGTAGTGTAGGTTCTTCCTCCTCTCATTATGAAAACTGATGATTTTGAATGTTGAACTACAGCTTATTAATGTGTTCTGATAATTCTGCTACTGTATGGAAGTTCAGGGATGGGCATAGTATACAAGCCGTTAATGAGATTTTGGGGGGTTTTGCAAGGGCTCTTGCTTTGAGGGGAGGGGCCATGATGGTATGTGCATGTCTCCTCCTCTTTAATGGGAGGGGCCATGATGGTATGTGCATGTCTCCTCCTCTTTAATGGGAGGGGCCATGATGGTATGTGCATGTCTCCTC
>JAOYMR010000019.1:0-10596 GCA_025802075.1 Tenebrosternarchus preto | reverse complement strand
CTCTTTAATGGGAGGGGCCATGATGGTATGTGCATGTCTCTTCTTTGAGGTGAAGGTGAGTTAGGTGTTTTGCCCTTAATAGGGAGGCCATGGTTGTTTCAAACTATTTGCTGTGTGTAGTTTTAAAGGTACTAAGCACCTCATGGATCTTGCTTGTGATTCCTGCACCCACTAACAGGACCTGGACCTGGCTTGTAACTTGGCCTTATTCTGTGTATTTGTTTTTCATGTGTAGTCAAATGTCTGATAATAGATTTACAGGATAAGCTTGGAGGTGCTGTGATTTTAGTTTAAGAACATTTAGACTAAAGTGACATCCTGATACAAAATAAAATGGATGCGCTGCAAAAAAAAAAAAAATAGCTGTTTTTTTGGAAACGGCTATGCACAATTTAAGAAGCCATGGTAACCTCTTCAGTGAGTCTGGAGGAAATGATCAAAAAATGTAAAATCAATTTAAGACGTATGCACTAATAGCTGGTAGTGAGCATGAGTGTGCATATGACCACAGGGGGTTTATATATTTACTTGTCCTTTGTTTTAGCTTATAGTAATGATATGCGCTACAGTGTAGAGTGATCAAGTGACCTTGGAGAAAGTGAGTCATGCATTCTGGATGCTTGTGTGGTGGCCACTTGTTGCTAGGGAAACCGCTCTGGGCTTTGCCTTTTTGAGTTGCCTACATTGTTTGGAGGGGGTGGTGGGGTAGACAAGACAAGGAAATGCTGTCTGATAATGGAGTTATGATGTTCATCACACACACGACAAGGAAATACTGTCAAATAATGGTAATGCTATCACACACACAAGACAAGGAAATGCTGTCTAATAATGGTAATGCTATCACACACAAGACAAGGAAATGCTGTCTGATAATGGAGTTATGATTATCTCACACACAAAAGACAAGGAAATGCTGCCTGATAATGAAGTTATGATTATCACACACACAGAAGACAAGGAAATGCTGCCTGATAATGGAGTTATGATTATCTCACGCACAAAAGACAAGGAAATACTGTCTGATACTGGAGTTATCACACACACACAAAACAAGAAAATGCTGTCTAATAATGGTAATATCACACACAAGACAAGGAAATGCTGTCTGATACTGGAGTTATGTTCATCACACACAAAACAAGAAAATGCTGTCTAATAATGGAGTTATGATGTTTATCTCACACACACAAGACAAGGAAATGCTGTCTGATAATGGTAATGTTATCACACACACAAGACAAGGAAATGCTGCCTGATAATGGAGTTATGATTATCTCACGCACACAAGACAAGGAAATGCTGCCTGATAATGGAGTTATAATTATCTCACACACACAAGACAAGGAAATGCTGCCTGATAATGGAGTTATGATTATCTCACACATGCAAATGCTGCCTGATAATGAAGTTATGTTTATCACACACACACAGTCGCTGCTTTCTGTTTGGGACATAACATTAAAAAATAAATATTAAAATTGACATATAATGAGTTTAGCAGCAGCATCACATAAGCAGAATGATGTGGAAACCTCAAAAATAACTGTAACCTAATTTCAGCAAAAGACCACTGGAAGCCTTTGGAAATGTTCTGTACCAGAAACCAAAGCTGTAATGAAAATTAATTCAAGAGCAGCAAAAGAACGGAGCAGGTTCCCTTCACTCTGTCATAACCCTTTGATAAGCATTTAAAGAAAGCCAACATATGACCTCACTGCTTAATCCCATATGGCAAACATTACATTTATGGCACTTGGCTGATGCTTTTATTCAAAGCGACTTACAATTGTGACTGAATACATCTTGAGCAGTTGAAGATTAAGGGCTTTGCTCAGGCACCCAACAGTGGCATCTTGGCAGAGGTGGGGTTTGAACCTGCAACCTTCTGATTAATAGTCAAGTGCCTTAACCAGTGAGCTACCACCACCACCTCTTTTATGTTTTTTTAAGTCCCTTGCAAAACCTACATGAAAACACACGCTGTATCAGACAGTATTGTGTCAGTTCTTCAACCAAAGAAACGAGACCCGGATGTGTCACTTATGTCCCCAGTTGCTACTCCTGTTCCTGAGTCCATGTCTTGTGTTCTGGTTTTCTTTGTAATCCATTCCCTGTCCTGTCCTTGTTTTGAGCTGTTTTAGGTCTGGTATTAGTGGTATTAGTTCAGTGTGTCTTCTATCTGGTTCTATGTTCTCATGTTCATGGGTTTAGTCTGTCCTTTATCAATGCATGTCTCTATTCTAGGTTAGTCTTTTCATGTTATTTTTTGTGAGTATTCTGTTCCTTCATCTCAGTCTTAGATATGCTATGACAACTAATCTAAACATGACAGTAAGAATTATGTGGTTTTCCCATGTATTGCCATGTGGTATCAACTTTGCTAATAATCTAATAACCTGTTTCTGTTTTACAAGTGGTCTGTGTTCATTAAACTGAATTACTTAAACTTAAATTGAGATTTCCTTCTCTGTTCTGTTTTCCCTTCCCGAGCATAAAGCAACAGCCCTTGGCACAGCTCACCTGCACATGCTTTCTTCCCAAACCTTAGGAATTATCCTGATATTAGTATTTGTGCAGTCATCTTAGTCACTGACATTTTGCAAGAAGTTTCTAAGGCAGCCAACCCTAAAGCCTTGACCGTTATGTACACCTGTGTTTCAAATATGTGCCTGACTTTATTCACACCTGACTTTACTGCTGCTCTAAATTACAACAAATGGGCTACTCAGTCAAACTAAGAACAAAGGTATGATACATGATATACGATAAACTGCTAAAAGCCAAGATATGATATGGTGTATCAAGCTTTTCAAAAGTGGGAGTGCTCTGGGATGGGGAAGTAAAATCCACCCACCCCCGTTTGCTACGATATACGTTTGGATCCTAAAGACTTATCTAATGGTATAAACACTCGCCATGTTTTATTATAATTTGTTCTTGAAATCAGATGAAAGAAAACACATTTTCTGGAAACTGGCTAAGCATCAATCTG
Source organism: Tenebrosternarchus preto (assembly GCA_025802075.1). Taxonomy (NCBI): domain Eukaryota; kingdom Metazoa; phylum Chordata; class Actinopteri; order Gymnotiformes; family Apteronotidae; genus Tenebrosternarchus; species Tenebrosternarchus preto. The sequence goes on along the minus strand of JAOYMR010000019.1, from coordinate 7,601 downwards.
ACAGGCTACAAAACAGGATGTGATGGCATTTGACGAGTTATAAGAGGTTTACATAACAAGTACACAACATAATGAGTTGTACAATTTATAACAATTTTTCCAAGTTAACAAAAATTATTAAAATAAAGTTTTACTAATACTGCCAATACTGATAAGAGTCAAATAGCCTACTAAACATCGTTGCGTAAACATCGTCAACAAAAATGAACAGCTCACAAAGCTGTCTTGTTTTGCTTGCTAGTATTTTTGGTCCATATACTGGGGTTGGATTTTTATTTTACTTGGACACAGTAATTTACTGAACGCTCTTCTGAAACTGGTGTGGCATAGAGGGTACAAGACAGGATTGATGGAGGAATTAACCCACAGAAGCCAAAAAGAAATCTCGTACAAATAATGCTGAACACACTGACCATGACATGCTGCGCGGATTATCATTAGCAGTGTGTATGGAGCCCAGCACAAACCAAACACACAAACTATCACTGCTAGAGACTTTGCTACTTTCTTGTCTCTGGAAAGACGAAAGCGGCTGGCCAGGCTTGAAGACATGTCCTGGCGGTTTCGATGCGAAGGATCCGCGTAGTGGAATCGAGTCTCATTGGAGGTCTGCACCATGTCTCCAACCTGCAGCGGTGGGAGATCCGGGATCATACTGACCCTCCGCTTCATCTGGCTGGGGTTGTCTGCTTCAGTTGCAGAAATTTTGGCGTTAGATAATCGACAACATCTAGATCTTGAATGTACATCAACAACGCTGCTTGCTTCAGCTGGCCTCACAAAGAAAACGCGTTGCACATCAGCCGTTCCCAGTGGCTTCACATCGCAACTCCTGAGGCGCACACAAGTCGACTGCTCCTCCCGAACTGCGCACCGGTTACGAATGTTGACGTAAATGCTGAGGTTAAAATATGTGACGCTTATGAAAGGTGTGAAAAACTCAACAGTGGAAGCGGTCATCAGAAAATACCAGTTGAAGTAGAACTCTGCGTAACACTGTCCGTCGGGTACAACACTTCTTCCGGCGATATGTTCCCAGCTGATAATGGCCGGCCCGTAGAGCAGGAAAGCCGCAAGCCAAACGCAGAGCATCTTAAAAACTGCCTCACGTGTCACACCCTTTTGGCAACGGTAACTGACCTGCAACAGAGAGGTCCATTTATTTAAGTGCTTACAGACTACAATTTGTTTATTAATGTGAACGTCCTTGTCCACAGTTTTATAGTTAATAATAATAATACATTATATTTATATAGCACTTCAAAAACCTCAAAATGCTTACAATTATCAATACACAGAAAAATAATCAAACAGAACATACAGAGCATTTACAAACATTAATACAAAAAGATGCTTGCAGTGGTCATTGCACAGAAAACAATCAAACAGGAAATACAGAACATTTACAAACATTTATACAAGCAGGATTTGAAAAAGTACTGGCAGAAGAGAAGTTATTGCTTGTAAGAGATATTGTATATAGATACTGAGTGTTACAAACACAGTCTGCAACACCTATTATCTAATATACATATACACATTATAACCCTAGTTATAATAGGAAAACGTAGTTGTGACAGTAAGCGCGTTTATTGATGTTGTGCCTTGGCGTGTACTTACCGCTCTTGTGACTGACAGAAACCTGTCGAAGCTGATGAGAACGATGTTAAAAACCGAAGCGGTGCATAGCATGTAATCCACCACCAGCCAGAGCTTACAGAGGCCTCTGCCGAGCCTCCATTCTCCCGTCAGCACATAGGGAATGTACACAGGAATGCAAAACCCTCCTAGCAGAGACCATGTGCGTTCACGTTAACACAACACACCTCTGTAAACAGTGATCGTATCTTAAGGAGTCATGAAAATGACTTACCGACCAGAAAGTCCGCTATGGCCAAATTTAAAAAGAAAAAGTTGCCTTGGGTGCGCAAACTTTTCTCTACTACAAAAGCCAGTATGACCAACGCATTTCCCAGAACTGTTGCGAAGACTAAGAGCGTCATAAGAACTGTCAGAAATACAGATGCGGTTTGAGAAAATTGTCCATATTGCGCACGCCGGTTCTCGAATGTTTCCAGCTCCCCAATAAGCGTTCCGTTATCTCTGTCTTGCACGGACCAGTTAGACAGCTGTGGATCCCCTGATTTCCAGATGGAAGAGACCGGAGTGGGTATCCCAAAGCTGCGTCCCATAGCAAATAATGAAGATTGCATGGCCGCGCTGCTGTCTCCCGTCTTCCACCAGTTACGCACGGTGATCATACGTAAAGGCTGCAGCGACAAGTATGAATTAGCGCTTCTGATAAAGCAGAACTGATGGTACAAGCAGAAAATCGAGCTTTATAGTGGGAGGGAGCGCAGCGCGTTTATTGGCTGGTAGCAAAGCGCCGCTGTTCCGAGTGGAGGGGGGAGGGGGAGGTGTCTTTGCTCTTATAGCTTTGTCTTTATAAGAACACAAAACTCTCAGTGAATAACTACTTTTTTCCCTTATAATATTGCCACTATTTTTAAAATGTGATTTATAACCATTATATTTAATTAATCAAACTAACAAACTTATTTGTCACACTTATGCAAAGCCATTAGCTTACATTTCTTATTCTCATGCCATCTGAAGACTGTTATTAAATCAAGAACCGAGTGCACTTACCAATGTACAGACCAGGAAAATGTTTTAAACAGACAGAAAACAAACCAGGAATATTTTATATGCAAATAATTGCAGGTAAAGTATCACAACCCAGACATGGGTCTGTATGCTTGAAGTCAGATCTTACTTTCATAGCATAATGGTTTCATGCCTAATGAAACTCCCTACCCAGTACATCAGTGGACTGCAGTGACGTTTGAGGCCTGTCCAGTTGATGGAACAGCAGTGAGCCAAAGCCCTTTTATCTAATCTCAGAGATTTTAAACTGTGACTGAATCATGAAGAATTAAAATGAAAACTGGAGAAAATCAAATGAATCAGCTGAGATTTTGTGTGTCACATCTCATGAGAATCCTCTGGAAAAGTAACAAAAAACGGTCACATTTAATTACAGTTGGCATGTCAGACAGGTAATACTAGAGCCCATCTGGTTTGTACAAAGCAAAGCACAAGTAGCCCAGGATTTTAACGCTTTCACAGTCTATAGAATCAAAATCTCTCTGAGAAAAAGCAAAAACTGAATCAATTTTTACTTATTGGATTTGAATGGTAAATTGGTGCAGTATAACTAAATCTGAGGTCCAGTGGAACAACAGTGTTATCTGTTGTTTTATATTATCAAGAACATCAAAGACCTCCTTATACAGGCTGAGCACTTTTGTGAGAAGGTCCACTCCAGTGTCATGGTCTTTCAAACATACAGGCAGAATTCCATCCACTGCAGATTTTTGTGCCTAAACACCACACATACTGCAAGGTGGTTTTGAACTTTGAACTTTAACTAGGAAGTACGGTCTCAGTTTCCATTAATAGCTACACATCTGTCTATGTATAAAAAGGCAGGTATAAGCAAACATCTTAAATAAATTAAAGAATTGGCAGCAATATTTTTGTCATTGTTATGTTGTATATCCAACAGCAATTTTTGTCATTATTTGATACAGACACAATATTCACCAATATATTTATTACATAAGGGGATGAAAGGTGTTCACGTATGGCTATTATGAGAAACAATTAGGTAAAGTAAATGATCAAATCTTCAGATGCAAATGTAATATCTGAACAAATTCAATGTAGTCAAGAGCTTTCATGTAGAGGCAAACAATACTCACCCCATATCCAAGCACAGATGTGCTCTCGAAACAAACTCTCTGAATAGACTTCCGAATCTACTCACTGCGGTCACCTTTGAATTAACAAGCACACACTAATTGAAGATACTCTCTAGGACTGAGAGACTTTGGCAGATCTGCTGGATGAAGGCTTGTTCAGATCATGCACATAATTATAGTCCTAATCTTCCTGGCCTTCCTGCTAATCAGCAGATATTCACTTTGAGGGAACATGTCCCACAGAACAGGGAGTAGAGACTGTATTCAGTGTCATCAGCTGTGTCTAAACCAACAAGTCTGATGTGTTTCATACTAATGCATACATACATCAAATCTGATGCTTCATACTAGTGCATACATATATACATCAAAGCAAAGGTCCTTCTGCACTGATGATCCTTCAGCTGAGTCTAAACCAATTTAAATACAAACACACGCTCAAATTTTCCAACACTTTCTGCATCTTAATATTGACAATATTGAAAACATGGAGGCATAATGTACACACAAGCCAAACATTGTCTTGTCAAATCTGATGTGCTTCATACTAATGAATAAACATGGAAGGAACATCAAAGCAAGGGTACTTCTGTGCTGATGATGCTTCAGACTACCCCCAGCCTTTCAGACTAGGTACATCAGACTGCAGGTGTCCTTGTGTCAAATTTAGGAAACATATGACACAAAATAAGGGCTTTAGAAGTTGTAATGGTTAACTTATATGCAGCTAAACCAGTCAGAATGCTTGAAGTGACATTATTAGAAACAAGTAAAAAGACATTTCTGTGGCCTTCCACATACCAGCACTCAGTACAGCTTCTGAACCACTGTATGTGTATTACTGTAGTACAATTTTACAGATATAAATAAATTAATTTCTTTATCTTGTAAAATGTCTAGACTATTAGCACGGGAGCGCTCAAACAGGTGTGACTTTCACTGACGAGATTATCATTCAGTATATTCACTGTTGAGATTATTACTCAGTATATTCACAAATGAGATTATTATTCATCATTATTCCATATATTCACAGATGAGATTATTATTTATTATTATTGTCACAGGACACCCTCCGGGTGTTACAAAAAAGGGAGGCAGGAATGTCGAGCAAAACTGAATACAGACAACTTTAGACAGCATGAACCAGCAATAGTAATGCACATACTCACATGAACGTAGCAATGACAAAGAGCGACAATCACTGTGTAGCACAAACACGCTTATATACACACACACGCTAGACTCACCACAGGTGCAACAGATAACAACAACGAGACAACTAACGAGACACTGACAAGACGAACATTCAACACCACACCACCTTCACACACAGAGACACACATACGGCCACATGCATACACTCAACAGCAACAACGCACACCCCTCACACAGACACACCCACACAGGCACGAGACAAGGGCCGGGGTGGCCACCATTATTCAGTATATTCACTAATGATATTATTATTATTTATAATTCATTATTATTATTATTATTATTATTATTATTATTATTATTATTATTATATATTCACTGATGACATTATTATTATTTATTATTCAGTACATTCACTGATGAGATTATTTATTTATTATTCAGTATATTCACTGACGAGATTATTATTCAGTATGTTTACTAATGAGATTATTATTCAGTATGTTTACTGAACAGTGCTTCATCCATCCATCTTTAAATCTGTCCCACCTCACACAGAACAAATCCCTAGTGCTGGGGCAACAGATCAAGATGGAGCAACAGATAAGGGAATGTTGGCTAGTTTGTTTTTCTTATACCTCAGCTGAAAAATACGTTCCCTTCATTTGCTCATAATAAGAGAAAATTATTTTGCTTCGTAGGAGAATGAATAAAAATTATTAAAATGATCATAATGTGTTACTTTTTAATGGATATAAATGCAGACATTAATGGAATTACACAGAGTGAAGCAGTAATGGCTTCATTATCTGTTGCCTAGTCGTGCTTGGTTTGTTAAAAACAGGGACTTCCTGCAATATCTTGTGCCTATAGGAGAACAGAATGTGTACATTTTTGTTTAATTCAGAATGGTTGCTATGACAACAAATCATAGATGGACAATAGTGAAACTGATACCAAATCAACATGAAAATGAAAAAAAAAATAAAAATAAAGAAAATTAAAATATGTATTTTGCATGTTTACCAGGACACCCTGCACTGGTATGAAATGAAATTGGATTAGCAAAGTGAATGAAAGATGATGCACAGCGACTTAATGGTTGCAAGTGTATAATAGATGATGCACAGCAAGTTAATGGTCCAGAAAGAGAAAAAGTGAGAATGAGAAAGCAGATATGTGGAAGGTCTTGAAATCCTGACAGCAAATCCAGTCTTTTCTACTATCTATAAAAGGCAAAATTAGGTGGAGGAGGAACTGGAGAACATCATGTACTATATGGAAAGAATAAATAATATAATTATCAAAACACAGATGGAAGCAGACTGTAAATTACCCAAATTCTCTCCAATACACTGAATCAATTATTCATGTTTTACACAGTGTATCAGAAATCACAAACCCCCTTCCCCAATTATAGTGCCCTCATCCCTCTACACGGCACTGCGTCTATTGTAGTAAAATAATAAGAACATACTGTACCATGCTCTGTGAAATATTATTCTCTACTGCCATCTCCTGGACACATCCAAATACCACCACTTCCACATTTTTGTAACTGTCAAGTAAAATGTTTTTATACAGAGCTTTTTACCACAGTTGTTGTCACAAAGCAGCTTTACAGATGTCTGAGTCCAAGCTCCAAGGGTGACACTGGCAAGGAAAAACTCCCTGAAAGCAAGAGGAAGAAACCTTGAGACTCAAAGGGGAGGCCCATCCTCCACCGGCCAATACCACAATAACAATAATACAAACTATTGGCGACTGTCCAACAAAAAAAAACTTCGAAGTCGCAGAGCAGCTGAATAGCTGAATAGGGGAGTCCAAGCTCCAGTTAACGTTGCTTTATTTTATATCAAAATCAAGTATCCAAGCGTTAAAACTTTCAGCGTACACAGACACCTACAATCCACAAACGGCATAAAATCCAAAGGCAAACGGTTCATAGGCAACGTTCACATCAGCAACTTACAGCGTTAAAACGGTCAGCAAAAAGTAGGCTTCCTCCATCACCCACTCACTACTCACTCTCACCTAGCAAGTGAACAGGTGATATTATAATCATTACCTCCACCAACACCACGTCACCTAGATAGTGCACGTCATTACTCAGGTGCACACAAAACCTGAACTTAAGCCTACGTCTGTCTGCAACACAAACAGTAACCAGATATAAGTAATGAAAGTCTATTAATTATTTATGTGATTATAAATAGGTTCCTGATATGTAGTAGAAGTGTAAAATTGCTCTTAGTTTTCCTGTTTAGACTTTATATATTAGACACAATCCACAATAGGTCCTAGCTTGTATCTTTAGTTTAACCATCATGGTCATTTTAGACTGTCTGTGTGGTGTCTAGTGCAGCTCTATGCAAAAGATTTTTTTTTTTAGTGAGGGTTTAATATGGGTGACAGAATGACTAATCGCTGAACAGGATTATACATATTTACATCTAAATCCTGTTTCTTTAGTCATATGACCAAGTGAAACCCTTGCTGCTTGTGTGTTTGAAGTCCTTACTTCCATTAGCAGTTTTTAGCAGTGGGGAACTCAGGAAAAAAGGAAAAAAAGCCTTTCAGGGATGATCCCAAGTCAAGTCAAGTCAATGCTGCTGCTACTGCCACCGCCATAGGAACTGGCCATACACTCCAGTTCCACATGGATTTAGAAATGGAACC
>JAOYMR010000018.1:13499718-13514874 GCA_025802075.1 Tenebrosternarchus preto | reverse complement strand
ATCAAATAAAAAGTGCATGAAAACATCAAACAGAACATACCAGATGTTCATGCAAACGTTACAGGCCAAGAACGGACAGTACGGTAAAACAGAGACAGTAAAACTGAGAATTAAGATGTCATTTAAATGGGCCGTCTCCATTCTATATTTCTTTTTAAAAATATATAGAAACTTTTCTAAAACATTATTTTCCCCAATGCATCTAACAGCTGTTTACAATCACTTTCACATCCTGAATTAAGAGATAAGTTCACCACTGATTGATGTTATATATGTATGTAATAATAATTTTAAAAAGTATGTGTGTGTGTGTGTGTGTGTATACATACCACACTTTTCAGATTTTGTAAGGGTGTAAGGTTTAAGAGGTATGAATGCTTTTTCAAGGCACTTTATATAAGCAACTGGATATCATACCTCCTTCTTCAACAGGTAGAGGATCATTAGCCAAGATTTATTATGTAAATAAATGACAGAGGAGCACTGATGCTGCAATTCTAGAGTGCATTCTTTAGAAAGCCCTAGCTTTCTTGTCGCAACTGCTAGTAACATCTGTCTCCTGTGCAAATCTCAAATATTTGCTTATACAGCTGATGAGATATATATATATATAGATAGATATGAGAGAGAAATCAATTCTATTTTATTTATTTCACTGAGAAGTATGGCATCTGCATATTTCATGCCTCAGGATAAAAGCTGACACTCAAATGCTGGCAAATTATTGTATTTTTTTCCTGCCGTCTTGTTGGGGATAAACAGAAACTAAAACATGGGTACGTGAGAGTATGTATGTTTGTTATTTTCTGAAATTACAAAATAAGTTTCACCAAGTGTAAGGAAATACATGCCAACATAATGACATATTAACACAACATACATTAACATTAGCTGTATGGAGTTTAACTAAATTTTGCTATTCGTCCATGACTAACTTCTGTTCTTAACATCTTGCGTTGTATCATGTACTTGAACAGACAATGTGTAAAGGGTAAACTGACCTCTTCATGAAGGTACAACAGAACATGTGTTTAACTGATCTTCCCTATCTCTGCCTGAGAGTGCCCTCTAATGGTGCCTGATAGAAATGTCCATGAAGGGAATTCTCTACAGCTGCCCCCAGAATAGCAGTGTTATGATACACATCCTAAGCATTCCCCGTAATGTCTGTAATGTCTGTGTCCCATCATCATCTAGGATGGCTGGAAGCTGAAATAAGTATCCACTTAATAAGTATGTAGATCTAATGCTTCTCCCAAACTTATAGAGAAGGCAGATCCCTCATCGTCAATCTATAATATTGCAATTGATGCATGTGTGTCAGATAGGCTGGAAGTGGGATGGTTATCCAGTGACCAAGTACAAAAATACAGAAGACTTGTAGGAATAATATAGTATATGGGTATAGGAGTATATGGGAATTGGGATCCCACTCGAAAAGTATCTGACATAACTGTAAAATATGGGAAATGGGATCGTAATTGTGATCTATTTGACATAGCTGTTATATCAATATTATATATTATTATTATATTATCTTCTAATGAGCATCTATACCACGTTTCATATCACTACCACTTTCACAGCATTTTGCAAATAGAATACTTTAAGGACTTAAGTATTCTAGTCCAGAATTTTTTCCTCCATCTTGGAAATGAGTGTATTGCAAGAGCACAGTCTCCGAAGAACAAGTTGATGCACATATAATTAGTACTGTTAAGATAAATGTACATACACACTGGATATTTGAATTTCAGGATTATAATAATTTCTGGATTTCTTCTTTTTGTGTAACTGAAGGATTGGGACACGAACTACTATGTCCAAAAAATTATGTGATTGTTTTTTTTTTTTTTTTTTACCCCCTCCTTTTTTGGTATCAGTTTTGGGAGCCATGGTAATATCAGCAACTTCTAAAGTTTTCTTTCAAATGAAACTTTAAAAAAAGGATACAAGACATTTGGGAAAGACAAGAACTGAATTTCTCTATGCAAAAAAAAAAAAAAACAAGAACTGACCTTGATTGTTTTGGGGTTTTTTCGGGGTGGAAGTGATGGTGATGCTGTAATATGCGCAATAGTTGCAATATTTTATGTTGTGCTGAGTTTACTAAGAAATGCTCAAAACAGGGACGTGATAATTTACAAGTTTAAAATGTTTATAAAATACATCTTAAGAATTTATGTTTCGTTTTAAACATCAAGTCAAAGTGGTTTGATTGTCATTTTGGCCACATACAAATTGACAGTGAATGAAATGGCATTTCCCCAGTACTGCAACATAAAATACACACACCATATCATCTTAAGTTGTTGGTTTTGCACCAGTCCTTTAGCTGTAGCACCTGTTCTCTGTATGGTGACTAGTTCTTGGTGATTACAGATGGGCCAACTGAAATATTCTAGATGACCTGTTGAACCTATATTTTTAAGCTGTCAAACCAATTTATAGTTGGGTCAAGTTTCTCATTAATTATATAGTGAAAAGAAATAAACACAACATAGATTATATTGTTGGGCCAACTACAGCATACAAAAATACCTGGCAAAACTTATGTTTTTTAATTGGTGCAACATTCCTAGATTGTTACCATGATTCTAAAAGAGTCAAAATTCCTAGGTTGTTGCCATGATTCTAAAAGAGTCAAAATTCCTAGATTGTTGCCATGATTCTAAAAGAGTCAACATTCCTAGATTGTTACCATGATGGTAAAAGAAAATTTTGTAGAAGTTTAAATTGGACCATCTTAAAAATTGGTGCAACAGGTCACTGCAATATTTTAAGTTGGAGAGGTTTTACATCTGTTTACAGTGTAGGTGTTATAGCCTTTAGCCTATTCCACTGTTACTGAATATATGCCAAATGAACGTACTTAAATATCCAATTTGTTCTATGTAAACTTGCTTTGCTCCATTTACTGACTATTAGCTGAACTTCAGAAGTTACAATTTGGTGTATGGTGTAATTTCAGTGATAGACAGCAGATGGTGACAATGTCAGATAAGCAAAACTACCTAGAGTAAAATCAATAATGAATGGAGGCATTCTGAGTCCTCATGGGTAATGTGTTCTATGAAAATGGTAAGTTATTACAAAAACAGAGGCAGTGTATCAATGCAACTCCATGCACGTTAATGTGAGTTGAAAGTCTTCACTGTACTGTAATACCCATGTACTACAGTAATAGCATGTACAGAATGTAAAGTAGGATGCAAAGGATAATGGTCCATTTAACCAGTGTTATGACTATGGTATTATAATTAGCTGTGGGATATTTTGGATATATAGCACAGAAGAGAGCATTTCAGATAACTAATAGCTATGTACCCCAAGGGACATTCTATGTTCCAGAACACTGAATGTTTGAATGTGCCACAGACTGAATAAACCACAGTAGTCAGAGATCACGCACTGCTTTTTTTCAAAGCCACAAGCTCTTCAGAGGAGAATAATGTCATTTGTTTTGCCAGTGTCAAAATGCTGCAAAAGATATTTCGTTTTTCCATAATTAAGATAATTAGTATCATTTAATATACTAAGCCTGCAGAGTACGAATGGGCATGAGAAAAAAATCCATCCATACGGCAACAGATTGCTTTCGTTATTGACTAGTGATATTTTCGCCCATTGAACTACGCGCAGTGTTCTCCAGCAGCAGCAAAATATAGATTTCTAATATAGATTTACATTGACATCAGCGTCAGTTTTTTTCAGCATAGATTCTCTCATGTGTTCCAGAAAGCAGGCTTCTTAATGTGGATTTATGTTGCGTAATTTGTCTTGGCATCAAATCTTTACCCATTGTTACAGTTGTATTATAATGATGCGATTGCCGCCGGCAACGAAAGCCACTGGAGAGTGACAAATTCTGAGAACGCTTGAAGGGGGTGCGCCTGTCACGGTGAGCTCCGCCCGAGCTACATGTGTTTCCTCCCCCGCTTAGCACGAGTCCATGTATTTGCATAAAATGTGTGTCAGTAGGCCAGCGGTCGCTACGGCTCACATGCTGCGCAGCTTTAGCGAGGCATTTCAATGTCAGATCAGTCCAACTGTCTCACCCCCTGCCACGCCAGTCAACAGCCAATGAAAACGTGAGAGAGAACACAGAGACTGAAAGCAGAAACAGGAAGGTGGAGGAGATACCCTGGGGGAGTGAGAGAAAGAGGGCGTGTGCAAGAAAGACGAAGTAATGCTTGGCACAGAAATACGAAAAGAGAGGTTGAAAGGACATAGCAGGAAATCGAGGGCACAGAAACACCTGAAAACGTCCTGGTGTGCGAGCATATGTTATTGATTAGTGCATACAGTTGACTATTCAGTCATTTCTACTTCGTAGACGCATATAGTGATAATAGCTTACACTGGAACTAGGCTGATTCAATAGGATTGTCTCTTCAGTGAAAGACATATTTTACTATACATCACACTCTTCTAAGGATACATGTATAGTAGAAGTATTTTACTATACATAACACTCATCTGACGAGAACAAACTGACGGCGCGAGGTTGCCCTATTCACCTGAAGGACATCAAATTATTGTTAGCGCTGAGCACATTTATCATCTAATATTGCTCTTATTTCAGATTAGGGCTGCTCCCAATCCACATTACGAGCCGTATTTCATCAACTTTGTTCAATAGTCATTTGTTTTTAAATGGACATCATGACGATATCACCTCAGTGGATTCAGTTCTACAGCGACGCACAGAGAATATTAACACTGATTCAGAATTCCTAACTCTTTTGACCATCCTGCGAAGAAACGATGGACAATAGTCCGGGTGAGTGATTATTAGATTAGTATCTTATTTAAGTGGATAAATTGCTTTATGATGTGTAATTTCTGCACACACACAAGTAAGGTTATACGGGTAATTCTATTTTTCTAATGTAACCAATAAAACACTAGCGATAATACACGGCCGTGGAATTCAGTAGACCTTGTGTCTGATGTCACTGTTCTGTGATAGGATAACCCTTCCCTTTTTGCGCAGATATCGGTCTTCTGCCTTTTCTGCATTAAATCAACGTTGATTCATTGTATGTTTGCTGTGGGTTATTTAATGCAGTCTAGTTGAGTAGTGATGTACGTCAATCGTACTGTCCATTTTAAAGAATTTGTTTGTTATGGCTGCAGTTGTTTGTTATGTTGCAGGGTAATTCAGGTAACAAAACAAATGTTGGTTACATTTATGACAGCTGTTTCGTGTCGTGCGTATAAGATTAGAGTAACAGTCTATTGTTTTCTAAACAAACAAAAACAAAACCCTTTCTGCATTCTTTGTTGTATTATTGAAGTTGCACACTTTACATCGTGGTCAGACGAATCCTACTGAGCCCTTGGTGAGCGGCTCTCTGCCGCCTGTCATTAAGGCACGTCAGGTTTACGCAGTGTCAAATAAACCAGACTTATGCGCAAGATATGTGGTGCTCTGTTTCTGTGTAAGGTGAACGTATGGGGAAAAAACTAGGTCCTCTGCTGTGTCGCTGTAATTTCTGATCCACCACTTCCTGCGTCACAGCTTGTAAACAAACTCACGTGTAGCTCTGTCCTAGCCTTGAGGTCCCCGTTCCCAGCAGATATCTTTTTTATATCTTTTAAGAATTTCCTTGTCATATTAAATTTCTTCTCATAAACAATTTATATTCATACACCGTTCGTTTCTCTTAAACGTAGTGACATTAATGTGTATATAACTTGGAAAAGCTCGTTCTGCTTCAGACCTTGTGCACGTGGTTTGCAAAGAGGGCGTGGTTGAGAAGAAAAATCCCTAGTTCGGTTGCTATTAGGGTGTTTCCCTTCTGCGCCCTGTTCTCGTAGTACTTGTTTTCATGCGAAGTCACGCTCCTTCACTGGTGACTCCTAGCTGCTGTTATTCATACAGTATTATACTATATACTCTACACATTTCCCCTCATATTCGTTTTAGATATGGACACTCCAAATTAATACTTTTGCCAATAAAGATTAGAAGTATTACTAGACAATCGCTTGTGAATTTCAAGCACTAAACAGTAAAGTGAACACTGAGACTGGTTCCGTGATTTTGAGTGTTAGCAGAAGCGTTATTTACATTCCTTAGTAAGGTGTATTTATTATGCAGCCAGGCGTGACTTTTAACATATCAACTGGGTAGAGCCGTACTGAGAACCCAAAACAGTCCGTCTCTCGCCTTGACTACAGTCACGTGGATAAGCTCCAAACGCCACGTGCCACGCGTGATTTCCCTAGCCCCCCAACCTCGAGCCTACTGTAGGCTATGCCTCATGCAACGTGTGGTTATTCGGAAGGATCCCGTGGCAGACATTCGGTTATAGCAGCTGGTTTGGTTTATAGTTTAAACGTCTCTCCGTTAGCGTTAGATTCCAGATCTTTGTCTATACGCATTGAATCGTAGAGAGTTGATAGCCTGTTTCCAAACAAGGTTTTACTTTACGAATAACAAAGCACGGGAATGGCGGCAACGCTTTTTAAAAAAAAATTAATTCATGTTCATTGTGCAAATAACACTACAACTATCACAGGGTCTAATTCTTATATGCACAAGCATAGTAAACAAGCTGAAAAAGCACTGCAAATAAAACGTGACAATCAGCGCCAGAGGAATTACAGTTGTGGCAGATAATGTGGAGCGCAAGCTTCAGTTCTTGCAGCTGGATGGTTCAAAACATAATATTCAGAAGTACTCCTCTTTTCCCAATAATTCAACAAGAATAGCTTATCTTTTCCAGCAAGCCTTACTTTCACATCAAATACTTGTCTTGCTCCAACTGTTTGCGCCAACTTTTGGGAACGTCATGACACGTCATGAGACGTTGCGCTCAGGTGTTTGGCATGAACTGCTTTCACTGGACAGCAGTGAGGCGCTATATATTCCACACAATTAATTGACCTCTCCTGCAAAATATCTGCAGTGGTACTGACATTCTCAGTCTTACATTGGTAATTAAGACACATTTGACAATGTTAAACTTGTAGTAACATTCTTTTTCCTCTTTGACCTCTTTGACTTCCACACTGTATGTAGGTGTGGATTTTACAAGTGATGACAACCTACCCTGGTAAAATCCAGTCAAACTTAAAGAAAAAAACCCTAGATTTCCTCATGTAAAACCGATCTTGATACTAAGTAATTTACACAGCTGTACATTACCAGTGACATCAAGAACATATGAGTTAACATGTAATAAACTAACATGGATTAAGGAGTGTTGTTTTGTTCTACATTACCTGTGCTTCATTTAAATAGTTTGCAAAGGTTTGACAGAAGCAAAGACAGTAAGGAAACTAAAGTATATATTGTAACTGTTGTATGCTAGTAAAATGCAGATTTGCAGCATGTAATGAGTTGTAATCTAAGTTATACTGTTTCACGCTCTAACAGCAGCTACAAGCTCTTCAAGCTGTACTTGGATGGAGAACAAGGAAACAGGATCAATGGCTATGCCTCAATAGTCAATACGGAAATATCAGCAACATTCATTATTGGAGTTGTTTTCTCTCTGATTATGAATTGATAGCAAATTAATATCTTGCATCTCACAGCACGTAAAAGTACTAACAGTTAGTTCTAAATTATGTGAGGTGAGTCTACCTGTCTCACTTCCTGCCACAAATAGCAAAGACAAATGTGGAAAATGAGCAAAGATTGAAAATAGCAAGAGTCAGATTTGTTTATTTTGTACTTTTTGAAACATGAGTTGTCACAAAGTAGCTTTACAAATAATTGGGGCCAGATCCCTAATGAACACGCCAGTGATGACCAGTAGACAGGTAGAAGACGAGTAGACAGGTAGAAAACCAGTAGACAGGTAGAAGACCAGTAGACAGGTAGAAGAGCAGTAGACAGGTAGCAGAAAGGACAGTGGGGAAAATGGAGGAGAGACCCATGTTAAGTGTGATAGTGTGAGAGAATGAGGGCAGGGGAAAGAGAGACGTTGTCATCTCTGGTACAGCAAACCAAAAATAGCGGTTGAAAGTGCAGAAGAGGGTAATTAGGGTGGTTATAAACCTGTTATTGACTGTGCATACAGTACCGTTGTTAGTAAATCAGCAGTAAAGCAGTTGCAAACTCTGCAAACACACAGAAGACCTAAACTGTACGCTAGTGACAATGTACAGATCAGGAATTCAATGGAATGATGTTTGATGTCACTGGCTGTGATTTCACAACCGATTTCCTTATCAGTAATGTCAGTATGTTGATTGTAGGAACTGATTTTTTGAAAAAGCAGTAGGGAATTGTGGTACAAAAAAGGTGATAATATGAACAGTCAGTTTGATAAGACCAGTTCTGATTGGTTCCTTTAAAGATCTAATCTTTAGTATTGTTACCCCTGCATGACTGAAGAGGTATTGTTATCTCTGCATGACTGTTACCTCTGCATGACTGCAAGCCATCAAATAGTGGTGGCTCCGTGAGCAGGGCTAGCCATTAAGTCTTGGAAATATAAGTGCATATTTCATCCCTGTTTTGCTTTTTAGTGCCCCTCTGGCCTGTGTTCATATTATTGGAACTACTGGTCTGACTTCCAGCTTCACCACTTGCAAAACAACCTCACGTGCATGTCCCTGTTTCCTTAAATTCGTTGCGTTTTTCAGATTTCACAGTAAAATTAAAATGTTAGGCTATATAATCCACCTTTTTATCCATGCACTGTTCGTATAAACTAATGTTTAAAACCCAGCACCAATCTTGCAGTCTGTAGCTTTTAAAGTTGTTCCACTAGTTTTGGAGACCTTTATTGAACAGTGCAGGATTGCACGCAGTGGCGGCGCTGCGAAGTGAAATTCCTAATCTGATTTTATTTTTATTACGGTGTTTCCCTTCTGCGACCTCGAGGAGGCTAGCCTACTTGATTTCACGCTTCTTGTTTTTACGAGTCACGCTCATTCACCGCTCCTACACGCTTTATTCCAGGTGAAACGATAGCTGATCCTCTTCCTCCCTTTTCTTTTACACGTGTCGACTGTTAGTGAAGCACACGATAAACTTGAATATGTACAGTGAGTAATCGAGTTCAGATCTATTTGTGAATTTCACCGCCACTGATAGACATGGTAAAACGACATGTTTTCATTTATAATTGCAAATTAGTCAGTTAGTTTGATTTAGCTGCTTTTATAAAATGACTAGGGAATATTGTGCCATAAATATATAACCTGCCCGTTAAAACCTTGCAATTCAAACTGGCATTATTAACATCGTGTTAATACCGTCATAAGTTATTCATGTTATAGTATATAGACATATGGGGTAGTTTATTTAAGATCCATACGCTACTTCTTCTGACAGTAAACCATGAGATGTTTTCAAATGGCAACAGTACTGAAAGCCGTGGTAGACGCTCCTGGGAGCTGGTCTCTCTCTTCTTGCATTCTCCGTCACGTGGATAAGCTCCAAACGCCACGTGCCACGCGTGATTTCCCAAGCACACACCCCCTCCCGCCTCTTTCTAATGCGGCTCTCGCTTATACTGGAGACTTTTGTTTTGATTCCGACAGCGGCGGTCAGTGGGTCATAGATTTAATAGAGCCGAGCCATGTTACCCTTTCTCCCTAGTTTAAATTCCCAGTGATCGTTTTGAAACCTGCATACTATGGTATTACGGATGCTACATTAAACTGTGGTCTAATGACATATAGCTTCTGTGCATGTGGCTTGACATGTAGGCTACAGTAAAAGGTCGTGGTTTCTCACGGTTGCTGTCCTTGAAAGGAGTACACACTAAACCATTTACAGAACAGTGCGTTACCCGTTACACACTCTTTATACTATGGACTAACTTAAAGACCAACGTAAAGGTTAAAGAGATGGACAAAAAACCCGAAAATTCAAAGGTTATCGTTAGAACAACTACAAGTTTCCTACAGTAATAAAGCTTTATTCAAATAGCCAGCAAAGAACGTGAAAATTTAATGACTAGATATCATTCAAAATTGCTACTTTTGGCTTATCATTTATGAATGTATGAATTCACACTAAGGCAACATATTTTGCAGTTTAAAGAACTCCTGGATGTATTTATAAAAACATCGTTCTGAGGTTTATCCTGCTATTATCTCTCATTCACTGATTTTGTAACATTCGCTATTTATCTCTACAGGGCAGTTAATGCAAATAGCCAGGTTAACATTTTAACGACCAAATATAAGAACCGTCATTACGGCGGCATTCTTTATAACTCGCTTTGTTCAAAAGCTGATCAAGAAAACAACCTCGTATGTTGAGCAAACGTGACTCATCCCTTCCCGTGTTTCCGATGCCTAGTGTTCACGTGATATTTTCTCCTGTTTTAAAACCCTCTGCAAACGTGACGTCCAAAGCTGGTAGCGCTGTTATTTTTGGACTGTACTGTAACCGTGTCCTACCCGGGACTGCGGAAGGAGCCTTATGAGTTTAGGGCGTTATCTGTGTCAGGAATCCATGTGAGTCGCTGGTCAGGTGGCAGGCAGTTTTCAGGCGCGCGCTAGGCATGCCGCTAGAGAGCAGAGCGAGAGTTCGCTGCTGAGACCGAAGCAGCAGCTAGCTCGGCTCAGCGTACACGTGAGCTTGTAAACGTTCAGTACGAGGCATGATCACGATGTGCAGTAGAGGTAAGGGTAGGGGAGGGGCGACACGTGAGTAATGAGGCATTTCCCAGGAAAGTGCCTTGTGAACATTCTGTTCCCCTGAACTGGTCTGGAAAAATGTTCCCCTTTGTTCCAAATGTGCTGCACCCATGTGGTTCTAAGAACATTCCAAAATATTTTAGTAGCCTTTGACTAAAAACAAGAGTACAAACTGAGTTTTTTTTCTATGCTGATGTTCTTATCCTGTTTGCAAAGGACACACCCTGAAACAAACAAAACAAATGTGTATCTCTCTTTCTCTCTATCTGTTTACCATAGGTGGAGGAGTCATCTTATATGCTGGCACAACAGGCAGTGCAAGCCCCAGCAGCCCTTCAAGTGGGTACCAGACGCAGTCTCCCTCCTCTCACTCCCAGCCTTCTTCACCAGAGGAGGTCTCTTTCACCGAGGTCGGGGCCCTCAAGCAAAGAGGGACTAGCATCAATGCCAGTTCAGTGGGCACACCCCACTCACCTAGTTCAGTGGGCACACCCCACTCACCTAGTTCAGTGGGCAATCCCCCTTCACCCAATGCAGTGGGCACACCCCCCTCACCCAGCTCAGTGGCCATGCCTCCCTCACCCAGTGCAGTCGACACCCCCCCCTCACCCAGTGCAGTGGGCATGCCCCCCTCACCCAACCTGGTCTTCCAGTTTCCTGAAACGAACAGTACACCTGCTGTAAACTCAGTCAGCCTGCCTGTAACCTCATCAGGCCAAAGCACATATTCCCATCCATTGGTGTGCAAGAAACCATGTGGGTTTACCGGAACATTTACAAGTAAGACATTAAGAGAAAATCTATTCACATACAACTTTATGTCTGTAGTTAATTCTCTCTTTTTCTGTTGTCCTAGTACTATACTTAGATACAGTTGCATACTTTGTTACCAGGCTCAGCTAATAACAATCTCATACCATATGAGTGCCAACATGAGAATGCTTGATTACAAACTGTTGAAATGTCTAATGATTTCTTTTGAATGTATGTGGGATTTATTCGAGCAGAAACAGGTGGCATGGTGCTCCTTTGCAAAGTGTGTGGCGATATTGCATCTGGATTCCACTATGGAGTTCATGCGTGTGAGGGGTGCAAGGTACATGCTCTCCCACACTGTACTCTGCTCACATTACACATGTTCCTTTTTGGTATTTCTTCAAATTAACACGCTGAAATGGTACATAGGTTACGTATTGCCTCGACAATATCCATACACAAGCGATATGACTGGCTTTCAAAAAGGACTGGAGCCTGCCCAAGCAGTGGTCAAAGAATTCCATCCAGGTCACTACTCTAGAGACCTTTCAATAATCACACTAGCAGTTTGAGCATGCCTGATGTTCTGGAGTTTAAATAGCTTCTAGTATTTGGCACATTCACCGACATGCACTCATGAATACACTTTTGGACACACTCGAACATACTAAAGAACACACACTGGCACACCCTCAGACACACTCACAGACACACCAAAATATCCACCAACACATTCACCAACACGCTTTTGGACACACTCTCGAACACAGTCAATGACACATTTGCCAGCACACTCATGGACACACAGATTCACTCATGGACACATTCAACGACACAAACTCCCTCACAAACACCCTCAAGGATTCACTTAACAACACACAAACTCCCTCACTGATACCCTCATGGACACACAAATGGACAGACTCAGTCACATGGTCTTCTCTGCCTTTTCTTTCCAGGGATTCTTCAGGCGCAGCATCCAGCAGAACATTCACTACAAGATGTGTGTGAAGAATGAGAACTGTCTGATCATGCGAATGAACCGCAACCGATGCCAGCACTGTCGTTTTAAGAAATGCCTGTCTGTTGGCATGTCTAGAGATGGTAAGGGTTTTCAGAGCCCGTTTATAAACTAGGGTTAGGGTTAGGATTAAATAGTGCTATAATAGGAATAGGGTTAGAACAATATTGTAAGAAGTGTAGGAGCAGTGATGACATTTTAGACAGAAATCAATAGCGCATTTATGGTCTTCCAGTTTTGGTTTTAATGAATATCTTTGATGATGAATATCTTTGATGACTAACTGCTGATCTCATTCATTTGTGCTTAAAAAAGAGATGTGGAAGTACAGGGTGAAACATGAATAGCCACCATCTCTTCATCCCAGTTATCCCACTCAGCAATTTAATTCGAAATATTCCAATAAATATTCCGCTTTATGCAGAACACAAGTTCTACATAAACTCATGTTAGTATATACTGTATATTAAGTGAATTAAGACAGTATTTTTATAAATCAAATGCCCATGGACTGTGGTAGTCTTCCTTAATTCACCTCTACCTGCAGAACTTTAGTCTATACACAGATGTAGAACTTTACCTACCTGTTTATTCATTCCCATAAACCCTAATCTGTTCCTTTTCTGATCCACCCATCTTCTTTCCTTCATTCTTTTTCAGCCGTGTTTATCCCTTCCTTTGATTTCTCTTCCCTTGCACCAGTAAATATTAATTGGTGACAGGAGGCACTTAGAAATCTCCCAAGCCATCATTCATATTGCCAATTAAGTCGAATCATCTTTGTTTTGAGAATTGGCATGCACAGTGCACAGTAACTCTTTCCACCTGTCTACAAACCCAACATATCTTTCCAAGACTTGCTCATTTTTGTAGACATTTTAGAATTAATCAAGAAGCCAAATATAACAAATAAATGAATGAAGTGTTTCTCTAATGCTAGCCATTTTGCTGCAAGTCAAATGAGTAAACGCAGAAGTGGATTTTTTTTTCCACTATGTCCTCCAGCCCCCTCCAGGACACTGCAGTCTCCTGTTAGTACTGCAAAGTGTGCTGGTAATAAATCATTTTTTCTGGAGCTGGTACACACATTTGGGTCACCTAAAAAGCAGGCAAATGATATGCACCACCATTTATCAGCATCTCAAGACCCATGTGCCCCGCTTTTCAGCAGTCTTCTCCTCTCTCATGTTAAAGCTGTGTTTACTGTTTTACAGATATTTTTAGAGTGCCTCACAGAGCAGTGCAGAAAGTATTTTACTTACTAATATTTAAATACAGTACATGTGGATATTATTACTTAGACTAATCCCGTTCCTCAAGGTATTGCCACCTACTGCAGCACAGTGAGCATACTTGAGTCTCAAAGCTGCACAGTGGAGATATCTCTTCTACTGATTTCAGAGCCAAGCTCCTAACCTTGTTTCTCTTCCTGGGCTGACAGTAATGTTTGTATAGCCCTCAAACCCAGTAACTGTTACTCCATGCCTAACCGTCTAACCCAGTAACTGTTACTCCATGACTAACCCTCCAACCCAGTAACTGTTACTCCATGACTGTCTAACCCAGTAACTGTTACTCCATGACTAACCCTCCAACCCAGTAACTGTTACTCCATGACTAACCGTCTAACCCAGTAACTGTTACTCCATGCCTAACTGTCTAACCCAGTAACTGTTACTTCATGACTAACCCTCCAACCCAGTAACTGTTACTCCATGACTAACCCTCCAACTCAGTATCAGCTTGGTACCATTATGTGGTGTGTCTTTGTATTCATGAAAAATAAAGAAAATCAAAAAATCAATACAACGGATATAAAGCTGTAATTAGAAATGTAGTTCATGTATAAAATCACCTGCTTATATAAAACATATAATTATTGCAAAATCTATATCTGCATGACTTCTGAAATATATATTCATGAAGTGATCTGATCTGTAGACTGTGACACTATAGAAATGTACATAATCTATATATTAGGTCTTGGTGTGATCTATACCAATTGCGCTCTACTGAAATGTAGATAACTTCTTTCTGAGCACAAACATTCATATCTTTGTACAGCTTTGCCTTGGCACTGTGCTTTAATGTTCTTTGTGTGAATCACTTGACCCCTCCTGTCTGTCCCTTCTTCTAATCACAGTTGAAGCTTTTTTTGAACTCTTCTAATCACAGTTGAAGCTTTTTTTGAACTCATCTAATCACAGTTGAAGCATTTTTGAACTCTTCTGTCCTCTTCACCCTTTTGTAGCCACCAACAGCTGGACCTTTTGTCCTGCTGGCAGATCCGTTTCTCTAACCCTGTTGCTCATCTTCCTCAGTGACTTCACCTCTGCTCTTATTGACCTAGAGATCTATTACCCCAAAAACACAGAAAGGGGGAGAGATGGGGAGGGAAGAGAGAGAAAGAGAGAAGGGGGGGTGTGTAATGTGTATATAAGGGTATATAAGCACCATTGCCAGTGGAGGTAAAGTAATGCAGAGAGAGCAGTAGAGGATGGAGAAGGATGGAGATGCATCCCCAGAGTAAACTAAAGTTACCCACTTATCATCTTCCTCTGTTATCATCTTTCTCAATTACCCTCAATTTCTTAATTTTCATCATTTGCGCAATTTAGAAATTGAAGAAACTTTGTGGAGTGCTGTTAGGATTTGATACAGTAGACTATGCAGTGTTCAGTACATTACTGTCACGTCGCACCGGACTCCCAGCTCCCAAGCCACGCCCACCAATCACACATTGCCCAGATCACAATCACCCACAT
>JAOYMR010000018.1:13489014-13499350 GCA_025802075.1 Tenebrosternarchus preto | reverse complement strand
GGCAACCCTGCTTAATAAACTTGCTTAAGCATGTTCCCTGTAGCGTCTGCCTCTGCTCCCTCCGCCCCGCCGTCACAATTACACAGAAACCTTGTTTATCTATAAATATTAATATTACACTAAAGCTTTAATATAAAAAATATACACTGGTATGACTTGTTTGGATAATAGATAAATATTGTGATGTTCATATAGAGTGACATATCAGACGTTTATGCTGTATTTCTTTTGCTTCTTCCAGCTGTGCGCTTCGGGCGCATTCCGAAACGGGAAAAACAGCGACTGCTGGATGAGATGCAGAACTACATAAACAGCCTCAACGAATCAGCATCCATGGATGTTGACTCTGCCATGCCCACAGAGGTCCCAGCAAGTCCTCAAGAGACCCGTTCAGATGAAGCCATCGGTGCTGTGTCTCAAGCCTATTGCAACATCTATGTCAATGGAGAGGAGAAAATGGTGAAGATAAACAATAATAACACTATCAACAGCAGTCCCTCTTCCTTCCAGAACAGTCAGCCTAAGGACTCTGGCTTTTCTCAGTCTCATGTCCAATTCACACCACACGTTTACCCCACTTACTCCACATCCTCAGTAAACTACAACATCCAAACCAGGTCCCCGGTTATTGACCATGAGAGTACCCCAACAACCCAAAGCATTGACAACGGCTGCTATCGTTACAAACAGGTATCTAGTCAGAATCAGGAATGTCAGTCTTCTCAGAGCTACCCAGCCAATAACAACAGCTATTCTGGAAATGAGGTGAAGGGTGAAATGCCGTGCCCCTGGAGATTGGCTGCTGGAGCTAAAGTTCTGGTATGTGTTTGTGTGTGGATTAAATACATGGTTGCCCAGTAACTTTAAAAGTATTTTGTGACGTTTCTTAGATTTACTCTGACCATTATTCTCTTTCTTTGTGTATCTTTTAGGCATGTCCTCTGAATTCGTGTCCTGTGTCTCCAGCTGGGAGCTCCAGCCAGGAGGTGTGGGAAGCTTTCTCTCAGTGCTTTACTCCTGCTGTCAAAGAAGTGGTCGAGTTTGGCAAAAGTATCCCAGGATTCCGTGCTCTCAGCCAGCATGACCAGGTCATGCTGCTGAAGGCAGGCACATTCCAGGTAGGGAACTCCTTAATCCACTTCCAGGTCAACTTTTCAAGCAATGGAGAAACAGGCAGCCATCTCTTTGTTTGCTGAAATAGCTTTTGTGTGTTATTTGTTTGTGTTTGCTGCCATGACTACCTTAGCATGGTGGTAAAACTATTACAAAAGAAGCTTGACCCAGGAGCAACATCATTACTGTTATTTTTATCACACTGTAAATCTATGAAAGAAAATATTTTTGTTTGTGTGCATATCATTTTCTTTACTGAGCTTTATTAGCTGATACATTTGTACCAGTTTAATTAAATCCTTCTTGTTTTATAACCCAGTATCTGTGTTGCAGGTCCTGATGGTGCGTTTCTGTTCACTGTTTGATGCAAAAGAACGGACACTGACGTTCCTGAATGGGCAGAAGTACCCCCTGGCATCCCTGCACGGATTGGGCATGGGCTGCCTCTTGGACGCCATGTTTGAGTTTAGCGAGAAGCTGGGTAACATGGGTTTGGAGCCTGACGAGATGGCACTCTTCATGGCCGTAGTGCTAGTGTCTGCAGGTATGTGCTGCTAATATTTGCTGACTGCACAAATACGGTTCTGTTTATCAGTGAAAATTCGAGCCCGTCTCTGAGCGAACACTGGGGTTGGAAGTTTCAGGATGCGTTAGATGTATTTCCCATGGGGAGGACCTCCAAGCTCTCCTACTTTCTGTAACTAATGATGATAAATCTGGTGAGCACTCAGTACTGGGGCACAAGGAGTTTTAAATATGCAGCTTTGCAGATTTGGCTTTCTAACACGAGATATAGAGATAACAGATATAGGCCAAATAGATCCATTTTAAAGAAATTCTAGGTTTAGGGTTAGTTAATAACCGGTTAAATCGATGGAATCATTATTGCGTTGCCTCAAACACAATCGGTTGCTCTCCTCACAGACCGCTCAGGCATCTCCGATGTGGCAGCCGTAGAACAGCTGCAGGAGGACCTGATCAGCGCTCTGAGGTCTCTACTCGCACGCAGACGGCCGGACGACGTTGCGCTCTTCCCCAAACTTCTCCTGCGTCTGCCTGATCTCCGTACACTCAACAGCTTGCACTCCGACAAGCTGCTGGCCTTCCGTGTTGACCCCTGAACGGAGGATATAATGCAAGAACTGGCTCTAATCTTAAAGCCTAATGTATAAGGCTACATGCACAGTGACAATGATGCATAAAGTTGACTTCAAATGGCTTAAGAGACGTGTGCTGATTCTTAAGTCAAATTCCATTGGATACTCGAGACTTGCACTACCACCACAACCAGAAAGGTCTGTCACTTTTGGAGTCTTATGAAGAGAATATTGTTTTCTGAAGGAACTATGGAAACAGTAAAAGGGTTCCAGAAGAGGAAGATGAGGTGGGTGTGTTGGTAATGGGAATATGCTTGTCTGTTCCCTAGAACTGCATGTTATTTCTACCATCACCGGTTAGTGGACCCAAACACGTCTTACGGTTTGACTTTTGAGAGAAGCTGAAGATTTGGTGTCTTCACATCATCATATCATTAAATGCCGTATGTTCTTCTGTCATCACAGATGTGCAGTCATCATCAGACCCCAACACTGACCCCAACACTGACCCCAATACTGCAGCAATAACGTTGTTTCACGCATAATGTACTTACAATCTATGTATACATTATTACAGATATAGTTATTGAAGTCATGATAGTAGTCTGTCAATCTAAGTATTAAGAAATGTATTATTTTTCAAATGTTTGCTTGATTGTTTCTTATCATTGAATATGACTATAGAATGTTTATATGTTTTTACGAAGACAGTTCTGTATCAGGCACAGAAGTGTGATTCCAGAGGTTATGTTATTGTACCTTCAGTAACTCTTATTTTCCAAATGAATATCCAATAGTTTGTAATATGATTTGCAGTTATAAAATCACAAAGAAATCCTCATTTTCTAGAGGAGTCTCTTTTGTCACGGAGAGAAGAAAGAGTATGAAAGAGTTCTTCCTTAAATTGAAATCAGTTCTACACTATTTCTGTATTTATTCTACTTATTTTAGTACATCTAAAAGCATATTGTGTATAAAAGTACACACATGGTATCTTTCACCAGTGAGTTGATATTCGGCACACCGCTTTCCAAAAAAAAATCGAATGTATATTTTGTAAATGTGTTATGTTTATCGTCTACCCTAGAAATGAAATCTAATAAAAGATGATAAAAGATAACCACATGGACAGCATTCTTTCTGTGTGTGCAGCTGCGTATTTCCACACTGGGCTGTTCATGTTCCTGTCCCAGTTCCAGTTCAAATTCCTGTTCCAGTTCCAGTTTCAATTCCTGTTCCTGTACCAGTTCCTGTTCCTGTTTCTATTCCTATCTGGAGGATGTGATTGGTCTGGGGAGACCTGTGTTCATACAATGAGCACTAAGCTATCTGTATAAACTAGTGGTGTAATGGTACAATGAAGTCAAGGTTTGTTTCACACCACAGTTTGTACATCATGGTTCAGAGCTTCCCCTCCCCCTAGAAGCAAGTGGGTCTTCCAGCTTCTCTTGTCATTTACACTCAACATATGGTTACTAATTCAGTCAGAAGCCAATGAGCTTGAGCTAAGATTAGCATAGCATGTTGCTAAAAGCTAAAAATTTAAGGATTTTGGTGGAGCATTCACCTGTGAAATGAAGACTATTGAACGTTACGCTAAATCACATATCAATGCATATTTTCCATATGATGTCATGTACCTAACTGTAACAGTTCAGGATGAATACATGTACCGTTACGCCCCTAGTGTAAAGATATACATGTAAGATGTTCTCATAGACCAACGCAGTAGGAAAGAGTTTTTTTTAAGCATTCAAGACACATTAAAGGATCACAGTAGTTGGTATCATTGTATGAGCCTCAGCTAGGTGACTTTCAGCATTAGAAATGATTCCTTCCATTGCTATAAAACTATAAAAGTTAATTTAGTGATGTCCCAAATCTGGCAGTAATCAAACAGTTCTGAAGTGTATTTCATTTTTACCTTGAGGTTTCATTTTTGCAGACATGCACATGAATGCAGGAGTGGTTTGCATGTTTATTGATCCAGTGTTTCTTAATGTAGTTACCCAGAACCAACAGGGTAGTCTACAGTTTTGATTTACTCCATATCCCTTGTGTGCTGTACCACATACACAGTGTCCTTAATGGCTTGGTTCAGACTGAGAAATGGAACAGACAATAATGTTGCCCATTTGCATTCCAGGAACTAGGAAGAGAATCAATCTATTAAGCATATTAAGTTGGTCCAAAGCTACAAGGTCATAGCACACGCATAACACATTCATGTCTCCACGGGCATGTTTAATTACACTGCAACTTTGACTCTACACAGCCCTTATGCTTAAGTGATACTTGGTCTCCTTCTCATTCAGGTGTAAGATGATCTTTCAGGATACTGTTGAGAAAGAGTTGTTTTTCCAGAATATCAGTAATGACGAACAAAGAAATAAGGAGCAGCCTTTAGAGTGGGTTTGGCCTTACATAAAGGATAATGATGACCTTAATTCAAATATGTGCAGATAATACTGTGTGCAGTACTGTTGTCTTTTAACTCCTGTGCTGAGTAAACATGATTACCAAAAGCCTTGCTAGAACATGACTTTCACATGGCATTATTTTTATTAGATGCACCAGTCCCTTTTTCCATCTTAAGGCCTTCTCTTATTTTGAGAGGTTTACATAAGTCATTATAAAACAAGACTGCAGAAACCTTTTGGCTATATATTTTTTATACTGTTCATTCTATCTCCACGTGAAATTACTACGGTTTATTCTGTTTCCACTATAGCCGGATGTTCAAATGCACAGTTATTTAAAAATGTCACCAGTACATTTGATAATGTTTAAGAGTTCACAGTATCAGATATTTCATTCCAGGTTTAACAGTAGGTCCAGATGAGTGGCAATTTTTGATCTGGTGATTTGAACTGTGTTATTGATCCACTACTTGACAGGTCTAACCCAAAAACATTACCTTCAGGTATGGCAAATGGTCTTCACATTGTTCATGCAACAAAATGGTTATGTGGATCCTTGGAGTTTCCTAAATGCAGTGACTAAACATTTCTCCTTTTTTCCCCTCATACCCATCATACCTTTTCTAGAATCGATTATTATTTATCGATTGTTCATTTATTCCAGTGATTAGGCAGATCACATACTCTGCTATAGCTATATTGGATCATTGACCAGTCTTACTAGATCTCTGTTTTCCTTTAAACCTCAGAGAGCATCCTACATAGAGACTTAATCCCCTTCTGCTTTCTAATGAAAATTCTATGGTTTTATGTTAACTAATATTCACATGCTTTTAGAGATGGTACCCTATTCATTACTTTGAGACACCCTCAAAGCATATCTCAGGGGTCTAAAAATATTATACACTTCACAATATCAATAAAAGATACAAGAGCGACATGCAGGATCTTTTCCAGTCCATTCAACATCTGGACAAACAATATTCTGAGACATCTACTGTGGAACTATATAAAAACAGGATTTATTTCCTGTCTCGATCCTATGCTCCGGTTCTGGTTTTCCCTCCCTTGCTGATTCCCTGCCTGGTTTTTGTTTTTGCTCCTCCTTACCCTTTCACACCTGTTTCCCATTCACGTTTCATCATCTCTGTTATTTAAGTTTCCCCAGTTTGCCTTTAGTTTGTTGGTTATTGGTTTTATTCCAGATCTCATGCTTGCAGTTTCGTTCGCTTTATTGTCGAACTCCTCCTGGTTCCTCGTTTGGTTGGTTTCTATCTCTCTGTTTGCTCACTCTGTTATCTCTCGTTCTCTCCTGCCTCTCCTTATGTTGGTTTTCTCTGCTGCCCTTTCCTGTCTGAGTTTTTTCACGTTGGTTCCATGTCCTTGTTTGAGTATATGTCTTAGTTATGTCTTAGTTGGTATTGCATATTGTTTTATCATCTATAGTGTAGTCCTATGTTTATCATCTATAGTGTAGTCCTAAATTTGGCAAATGCACTTTACAGGGTTCATTCCTCATCATGTGCCAGACTGGGGATCATACAATTCACATTTCTACATCCATTTAAGTAAAGCCAGGCATAGCTGTCATTGTGACGGGTGTTCCCTCTCACCATGCCTTTTGGTCTTGTTCTTGACTTGCCACATACTGGGCAACAATTTTTAAAACTGTAAGTGAAGTGTTTTGAGGTGAACATTGGCTCCTTGCCCAATTATGCCAGTTATCTTTGGGGTGGTTGATGGGAGCTGTATAAACACAATGCTCATCAGCAGAGCAGGAACTAGAACCCCTGAGCTGTGACTTATTTACGTTATGCAGTGCTTGAAGAGTGACGGGAGTGTCAGGAAGAGTGACAGGGAGTGTCTGGGGCTTCTGGGTGGTTGGTGCTCTGGGGAGTTGTCTCAGGGTTGTCGCCACGGTAGCTGGGCCACTGGCGCCGTCTGGCACACTCCTCTGGGGAGTCTGTGAGGGAGATGCAAAGCACAAGCAACATAAACAGGAGAGAGTGTGAGAAGCACCTGCATCTGCCAGGGTCACTGGCATGTTCCAGCTCACTGTCAAGCTATAGGAACGGACAGGTGATGTGTAAGAAACCTGTGCTTCTTTGAACAGTTAGCTACTGTACTTGGCTCCTGCAACAAGTTTTCTGTAAGCGGCTGCCCTCTCCCATTAGTCATTATTCAGTACTTTTCAGTGATATGTCATACACACAAGGACTTAGTAGGCACAGAAGTGTGGACAAGGAAGGTTTATTTAAAGATTAAGAACAGTTGCTGAGGATGTTTACTAAACATAATCAAATATGCAGAGATAAACAAATATATTTATAAACAATAATATCAATAATAATAATAATAATCAATAAAAACCAAAAACTGTAAATGATAATATGTAAACAACAAGAGTACAACAAGAAAAATTTGAAAACTGAGGTAATACCAAGGCCTTATCTGCATAGTGATGTTACATGAAGATGGTGTAAATGGTCTGAAATGCATTATGGGTGAAAAGGATTATTTCTAGACCCTCTGTGCATGCATTAGCTTACTGACAAAACGTATGCCAAAGTGGAACCAAAGAAGTTGCTGAGGTCCCAGAATGAATCAGCACTGACACAATATGTATATTATTATCATATTTCAGCATGATATTCAAAAATTAAAATGGTTCAGTATTAATATTTTTTTTTTATAGTCAGCCAATGTGGATTGCTCTTTATGTGTGACAGGGAGACACAAGGTGGAGTCATAGCCAGGTCTTTGGGTACAGGAGGCCAGGGCAAACTGGGTGATCCACCGACTGATTAGAACCTAAGGGCAGAGCAGCTACAGAGCTTGAAACAGTTAAACCACATGGCACACCTGGAAACTAGTAGGAGTTGTCTTACTGCTGACGTAAACTACTCTAAAGCAAACATAAGAAAGTCACTTGTCTCACTTCCATACCAAGCCAACTTACTACCAGAGCACCAAAGAGAGGAGAAACCAAGAGCCAACTCTAATCACTCTTCAGACTCTGAACTGAAACCACACGCAAGATGTTTGAGTGGACATTTATCTTTTGCACCCTTGGAAGAGCGTGATTCAGCCCACAATCTACTCAACCAATCTGTGCCAAAGGGACAACTCAACTAAGACTGTGCACCTGGGCAATGTTGAATCTAGAATAGGGCATTCAACTGTTGTGTGTTATTCTTATATCATAATCAGTATTTGATTAGGGCAAACCTGATATCAGGAGTACATTTAGAAGATTAGTTCAGATGAGCAGATGCAAACCTCAGCATTTGACCCCCTTTGGCTACGAACACATGGCAAGCAAAAGTGACCCCAAATCTGATTTTCTGACCAAATCAGATTTTTTTGGTTGTTTAGACTAGTCACAGTATCTTTTTAATGTGCAAGTACAAAGGTTCACATGGCTTGCTCAGCCAGACATAAACAATCAACATGGAGTCAACAGTACCAGCAAGTTAATGCTGATGTTAATCTGTAGTGAAGGTCAGATGCAATGTCATAAAATGCTCCCTCATGAGAGCATACATATTGGATACATACATATTAGATATATACATATTGGATACATGCATATTAGATATATACATATTGGATACATACATATTGGATATTGGATTTCAGTACCACATATGAAAGTTGCAACTGGAAATCAGATTCAGTTTGTTTTTGCTTTTCGCACTGCCATCCAAATGAAATGCTGATATAAATTGATCATAACGACATGCTTATACACAGACTCACAATTATACATGTATATGGTACCATTCCACCATAAGATCAAATTAACCTGTTTAACCATCTTTTCATTCAGTTCTTTCCTTCCTGTAGTATTTATTTGCTATTCTGTAAAAATTGCTATCAGTCATTTTGTTGAATTTTTTGGCCATATCGCTTGAATATTGATTCATTATTTTAATTAGAAATTGAGATTTTAATAACTTAAATTCGTCTTAAATTACTAATTTTAATATTAATTAAAATTCCAATCATTTTAAGGTGCAGTTTATTTATGAGATTGATTATACTGGTAAACAATAGTTTTGCTTCATGCAAAAAAAAAAACCAACCCAACAACAAAAAAAACCCAACATTTTTTTTTCTATGTATGTTTGCATGCTGAGTCCAAATATATTTTAAGAATTTCTCAGTCACCCATAGTTTTCTGGTTCCAACATATTAACGTCATTGTTTATGGTATGAAAAAGTGGCACCAAGAGAAGCAAGAAGAGCAGATGCCGTCTATACTGGCAGACTACTGCTGAATGCTGAAGAGAGAAGATACTCAGGCTAAGAACTAAAGCTGGCATAAATGGCAACATGGACCAAATGTACTGTATCAAAATGTATGCCCTAACCCTCAGTTTAACCCTCACCCTAATGGTTCATTCACTTAATAGCACATTGCCGCCCTCTACTGGCCAAATGACGCTGTTCAGACTGTTATTGGAAATAGTCTGGTCTTAATTTGATTTTTTAAAACAGCTATGCCTTTCCTTTGCAAGCATACCTGGGTACCAGCTATAACAGCAAGCCAGTTATATATTGTCTGTTACTTCACAGAAACCAATAAAATCATATACTGTGTTCAAGCAGTAGTCCATTCCAATAATCTGAGGGTATCACGTTAATTCTCATTCACCCCTGTATCCACTCATGCATTCTAATACAAACACAGACACGTTTAAAAACTCTCTGTGGATTTACATGTAAGATAAAATAATCATAACAAAAATTAACATCTGTTTAGAACAAAACAAATGTTTGTTTAGAACTATTATGCAATTAAAACTTTTGCCCACAATAAACCACAATTTAGGGATACAAGTAATGTGTTCCCCATATTTACAAGCAGCTAATCAATCTATTTCTTTTTGTTTGGTATTTCTTTGCCTAAGCCAGGCAATATGTAAACCCCTTAAAAATCTGGGTATTTTTCCAATGCTAACAAAATTTACTTCATGCTTACAGTTACATTCATCTATTCGTCAGAAGAACAGATGTACAATTGTGACTCTTTTAGTGGCTTCTTAAATATAACTGTGACTTTGTTTTATGCAGGAGCAATGTGAGTTTAATACAGGAGTGAAATAGCATTATTTTAAGCTTATTTCATAAATTGTATATATTCTAAAGCACAGAATAAAAAACTTAAATTATATAATTGTAAAAGAACACTGATCAAAATTAGAGAACACTTTCAGATACCTGCAAGTTATTGGTGTTAATCTGGCACCTGGTGCTAATTTCCTTAATTATCTGACAAAGCCTATTTAACTGGCAGCCTAACTTTCCAGTTTTCATTGACTTTGCAAAAATGTTGAGCCGTTCCAAAGTGACTGAAACCCTCTGGCAGCGGGTTGTCCAGGTGAAGGCCAAAGGAGTGACCCTATCAGCCATAGCAAGAGAAGTTGGTTGTTCCAAGTCTGCGATTTCTAGAATATTGCATCTTTACAACATCACAAACTCGTTCAAGTCCCCCAAGAAGGCAGGTCGCCCACAAAAGATAAATACAAGAGAGGACAGGATAATCCAGAGAATCTCCATGGGTAATCAGTTCAACACTGGAATTTGCTCACCAGTTCAGCACTGATCAGGGTAAGGATCTGTTTCGTCATACAGTGTCTCGACGTTTAAGAGCATTTGAACTGAAAGCCCACTCTGCAGTGACCAAACCTCTCATTAACAGAA
>JAOYMR010000018.1:13457943-13485453 GCA_025802075.1 Tenebrosternarchus preto | reverse complement strand
GCGTAAAGCAGTTCCTTGAAACTGAAAACATTGAAACAATGAAATGACCAGCCCAGAGTCAACTACAGCCTTTCATGCGTTTGTTACAGGCACGTTCTTGCAGTATTTTAATCTGATTATTATTTTTTTTTAATCCTCCTATATTTTGTGTAATATAGTACTGAAAATGTATTATCACTTTGAATGCTGCAGTATGAAATATGTTTCTAAATGATGATTGTTTAAGGTTGGGCTTCAAAGCTACAAATGAAGGGCCGGCCACGATGATTCAAAACACATGTATAAACGAACATAAAGAGCAATTGTTGAGGACGGTGAGCTGCTATGAAGTACTGTGTTCAGAATTTGGTGCAGCGAGTGTGACAATTTACAGCTACATCACTTGGTATTTCACACTGGATATGACTCACCACGGTCATCCACATGTACAAGAACACAATGAAAAATATCGCCACGGTGTGAATGGGAATGGAGATGTGTCATGGAATGGCTGTGACTCCTGTGAGAATGATGGCTAATAAAATAGCTTTTAACAACAGGGTGCCCGAAACTGCATTTTTCATTCATAGCTTAATATAAAACGCCTTTTGTTCTGAGGAAGATAAAAAAAAATTCTGGTCTTTGCTATAGTTGGTATCAATACTGCTGAGTAAAAATATAGCTCAGACTAGGTATTTTTACTTTTGATTATGGGCCGATATTTAATGATACTTTTGTTTAGACAGTGCTGGTTTGATGCACAGGACAAATATCCCATATAGGAACAACCTACATTTTTTTCACTTGCTGCAACCATCATCAGTATATCACATCCTGCACATGGCTGGGGTTAAAGGTCAAACTGATTATCAGAGCACATTGCATGTGATGTGCCCTGTTACTGCTTCTGGTAGAAAATGGGCTATAGACTCCCATTAAGAGAGTGAATATGTGTTCAGTGGGTTTCTGCTCTTTTGTAAGCACATGTAAACACGTCATGATGATGTTTGTAGTGAGCACAGTCCATTGAGTTATCATAAATGGTATTTCAGCTTTGTAAATGTTGGTATTTTAAGCACTGTTGCTTAAAACAACTTATGTTTCAAAATTCAATTAAATTCTAATGAAT
Organism: Tenebrosternarchus preto; assembly: GCA_025802075.1. Classification (NCBI taxonomy): domain Eukaryota; kingdom Metazoa; phylum Chordata; class Actinopteri; order Gymnotiformes; family Apteronotidae; genus Tenebrosternarchus; species Tenebrosternarchus preto. The sequence continues at coordinate 13,484,345 of JAOYMR010000018.1, read as the reverse complement.
ACACAAAGTAAATGTTAAAATTTCTTGCTCTATTTGTTCCAGATGTATGTTGATAAGCAATTGATTGAGAAAAATATGATTAAAAACATTTTTATTAAAAAAAGGAAAAATTAACAGAGAAATTTCAAAAAAAGGAGAAAAAGCAAGAAAGTTTTTCAACATAAAAAACTGAGTAACAGAACAACAGCAATTGTGGCACAGGAAGACAAAAGTGCTGTGGCCAGCTACACCAGCTACCGTCCTAAAAAAACACACATCAACTACAACTCTTCTGCTTCTGATAACTGTACAAAATGAGTTCATTTATAAATAAGGAAAATGTTAAAAAGCAGTTCAAGAGACAAGCCAAACATTTGTTCGATAATCAAATGTTGGATTAATTGACAAATCAAACCTGACGAATTCTGAGTTTATGGACGGGTACCAAGGTTTGGGAAGGCTTTTGATCATTTTTAAATCTCCCAACCCAATACAACTAAGTTGAAGAGACTTGTGATTTATGCTATGAAAATATATTGATTAGAGATTTCACAGAAATTGCATATTTGTATACATAAACAAAACATGTCAGAGATCCATGTTAATACTAACATGTTATCTTTATACTTCTACTTCACCTAATTTTAATATGTAAATGACTCCTATAATTAAAACAAATGCAAATCTACAGGAAATTACATGACATTACTAGTTAACTTAAGGCATGTTGTATTTTACTCACACAGGTGATAATTTCATTAACTAAAAAGCTTGTACAAAACTTACACTTTAAACAAATATAGTTTTATAGTTTTGAGGCATATTTTCCATCTTATTTTCCGAGGCACATTTTTAAACTCTGAATTCGACAGGTCTGAATAGCAATTTTGCTAAGTGTTTTTAGGTGTTCTGGTCTACATAGCTTTCATCTGATGAACTGTTTGAACATCCCATTATAGCAGCCAAATGTTTTGAAACTATGAAACAAGCTGTACAAGACAACAACAAATATAACATGTCAGTGATTTTATAGTTTAAACAAAATAAAAACTTTTGACTTCTTAATAAATGGAAAAAAAGGCTTGATTAAATCTACACTGAATTAAACATGACCAAGATATGGTAGTAACAATATAGCTTCATATAGCTTAATCGACCTGCATTCAATTCTAATTAATATGTACTGCTTAATAAAATTCAAATTAATATTGGGTCTGGTTCTGATTGATTCAGCTAAATAAAAGAAAATTAATCATTATAGGGGTATATCTGACCATTCACCAATAAAACATTTTGAAACTGTAGCTCAGAAAAGCCTGCCATCATTAGGAATGGAGGAGCAGACAGCAAAGTATAATGATGAGGACAAAAAATTACTAGAGGATAAAAATTAAAATGTTGGTATTTTTTAAAATTCCTTTTAAACATAGAGAATTTAACTTTCTTTTGTATGTGTGAACACAACATATATCCTACAAAGCACATCTTTATCTTTTTTAAATTTGCTATAATCTGAGATAATTTACATATTTTAATATCGCATTTCAAAGTGGAGAAAATAAATAACAACTGGTATAAAAATGTAAAAACGTCACTTAAAAACAACACTGTAATGTAACAATTTGTCATTTCATAGTTTCAAAACCATATTTCATGTTTTGGATTTGTAGTGACAACTGATATGTTTTATCAGCTTTTGTATGATAAACCCATAATCATTCCTTCATGAGGTGAATTCCATGTTTTAACCTGCAAAATATATTTAGTATTTTCTACACACAACATAAACAATTAAGTCACATTGACAAATATCATGAGAGATAGAAAGAAGAGAAGCTCAAAGTGAAAAACAAAACAAAAAAGTCATAGCCCGACCAGGGCTCTGCGCAGCACTGTACCCTCTCAGTGCCCTTCATCAGTGCCCCCCAAGGCTGGCTGAGTGTATGCCAAGCTCTGAACCAGGTCACAAACAGGTTTCCCAGAAATATTATAGTATTAAGCGTAACGCTTACAGAACGCATTCAAAACAATACACCATAAACCTTGTCTTGTAGAGCTTTTGGAAAATCAAGCTCAAAAAAATTTTTCAACGCTAAAATGGTTGCTTAATTCTAACTGGGTTAAATACCAACTATTTAAAACTATTAAAAAAAAAAAACTATTTTCTGCTTTCGTAAAAAGAATCTGGGTATAAATTACTGAACTGCTTTCTAGTGGATGGGTTTATCATCTTTGGTAACAGATATAAATAAAATTCTGGAGAACGTTTAGTTAACTACAACAAAAGAAACATTTTCCTCACACAACCACTGAGTTCAAATATTTTTAACTACAGCACAGTGTTTTGAGTGTTATTTTAATGCCAAGCACTTTGTTCTATGATCTTAATTTTTGAATGATTCTAAACAAAAGGGTTACACTACTACTTCTGATGACTGTTTTGTATGCAAACGCTTTAAATGAGCTTTTGGAAGCAAATCATTGGTATTTACATTCATGAACAGTAACACAGAAGTGCAGCCTTGCTGTGGGACACTGCATAGTGCCTTTAGTGTTTTATACAATAAGCCCTTCCATCCTGTTTAGATGTCATTATGAAGACATTATACAGCATATTTCTGATTATCCTGTTTCTGATTTTTCGCTTTTGAGGGAAAACTCCTGGGATTAATCAGACAAATATACCCTAACCCTAACCCCTGGCCCCTAATCCCTAACTCCTAATCCCTAACTCCTAACCCTAACTCCTAACTCTTGCAGAGGAAGACCAGAGAACATGATGGAATGGGAAAAGGGAAACATCTCTTGGTGGAAAAATGCAAATGAAAACACATTTCTTAAAGGCTCATATGAATTCAGGGAAACGTAATGCTGCCCTACAAGTTCCTTTTATATAGTTAGAAGTTCCCTATTGTCTATTAAAATAGAGAGGATAAAGCAAAAGAAAAGGTCTGTCCAAATATGACATTACAGCCAAACTTTCAATTGGAAAACAAAAACATACTAGACATTAAAAATCACCAGAAGACAGTACAAAAAATGCAGAAAACAGCAGCACTGAAGAAAAAGGTAACACCCATCGCCTCATTTCAATCTTTTGTTTTGTAGGAAAAGCTCTTCAATCTTAATTGTCTTTTTTCTGAACCAAGATTATTTTTCTGCACAAAATTAACGAAATAACCCAGCACCGAAATCTTAGACATTTGTAGTTAGTTTTCTATAATGTACATAAATAACGTCCAGGTAACATATTACCTGCGGAGGCCGTTGTGTCCTATGCAAACTAAAATCACAAAAAGCCTGAGACAACTCAATCCGCTTATGTATATCAGAAACTCACTGTCACACTGCGTTGTTTTTTTTTATAATACTATGATGGTACAAGAGAGGTGATGTGGCCTCATTGGAAAAACATGTGAGCAGAACCTTTTATGAAACATTTGGGCGGCTAGTAAATGAAAACCACTTAAAGTCACTTCAAACCCGATGGCCGTAAAAAAAAATATATATGTAAGAAAACTCATATTTATGAAATGCTCCTTTACATAACAGTGCATCTGGAGAAACGTATCATCTAGTAGCAGAATAATGGGTCCATGGAGCCATAAAACAAATAAAAGTGATTTTAGTTCTTCTCTGTAGCTTTCTGAGTTTGTAAAAAAAACATTCAAATTTATTTACTAATTTTTGTAAATGGCTCACAAATATTCCTTTGACAGAGTGCTAGGCAACACACACTCTAGCTAAGAGGCAACTGACAACCATTCACTACTGATATTGCTTTTCTGCAGAAAACTACTCAGTTTAATAAAGGCAAAAAATATAACAAGCAATATCACAGTACAGTTTATCCTTGCTGATTTAGAGTTACAGTGAGTTACAACTCTTTAAACATCAGTTCTGAATCATGTGGTATGTTTTTGAGATAATTAAATATGTAATTATATTGAATCTGTGTTTTTGTGAATTATAACATGGGGCAAAATTGTGAGTATTAAATTTAAAGTTCACAAGAGCAAATTTTTAATTTGCAGATTTTTCCAGCTTGTTGACCTGATGTCTGCTTCAGACTGAGAATGTATATTTATATTATATAAAACAACCTGAACATTTAGTGCCAATTTACGGTTTATATGTATTAAATAGACCAAATATTAATAAATAACAACGATTGTCTGTTGCAATTGAAAAATAATAAATAAAACTACATAATCATTTTCTAGATTTTTTTTCAAACGGGGAGAAGTGGCTTTAAATGGTTTGCTTTCAACAAATACAGTTAAAAAACATTAAAATGTCAAATTAGAAATCAAACACATTGTTCAAGTCTGAACCCTAAGCCTAATTTGAGCCCTAATCTGTACAAAAATACCTTACTGCTGCTGATTGAAAGAAAAAAACAAACAAAAAAGTAGAAAACCAAAGCTTGCATATTTTACAAAAAAAGAGAAGATACTAAAGACACATTGTGTTTAACTTTCTTTACATCAGTTCTTCTGGTAATCAAGAATTATTCTTTAAAAATACGAATTTTCTGTTACACGCCCAAAGATAACACACTGTGTCTTTAGTTACCCTTTTATGAACTATCATTAATGTTTTTATGGGGTTTTTTTTTTCTTTTTTGTTATCAAAATAGATCAAAGCTCCTTCTCTAACATCTCCCACCTGTTGTTGAGTGGCTTTTGGAGAGCCAAACAAACAATGAGTGATGTCCTTTTTTCTCTCTATTTTACAAAAAAAAGAAGTGTTCCTTTTATCTTCCACGTCTGTCTCTCAGTACTGCTCATCAGTGAAAACCCAACAATCTCTGGGGCGTTTCTATCATCCAAGGCCACGTGTATCAATCTCTCCATTTCCTGAAAGACAAGTTCAGACATAAACAGAGTGAACATTTATAACCTGCTACCAATTTGACAGAACCATAAATTGGACAAACGTGTCTGGTCCAGCTGAACGCTACAGCAACATTAGTTCATACAGATGATCTGACAACAGGTCTAGAAATGTGTTAGAATGATAGATCTAGAGTAGCTAATAGGTTTAAACGTGTTACTTCGCATGTGTCTCTTGAATCATTTGACAAACCGTGGTGCAGCTCTCTGTCAAAATGAGAACCATATAAGAATCAATACCAGTAAATGCTACCAATACCAAAATCTACCAAAAAAATATTAGTTGGTCCATAATTAACAGTAAAGGTGTAGCGCTACACTCTGTCCACGATTCAATTCAATTCACTATTTGATTTCCTCGCTATATTTTAAACTCAATTTATATTTGGGGGGGGGAAAGGTCTTCCGCATCAAAACAATGCAAAATATATGCACATTTTTCTTGTATAAAGAATCTTTAGTCCCCTGCAATTAAAAGAAATTAGGAACAGAAACGTGCTGTTGTCACGGTGGCCGCCCCGGCCTCCTCTCCCCGTCTCGTGTCTGTGTGGGCGTCTCACACATGCATTTTTGTTCTTGTGTTTACCTTAGCTTCATTTGCTATGCTGGTATGAGTAATTTGTGTGTTCTGCAGGAGCTTCCATGGGAACCTGTTGTTGTTGTCCACTGTTTTCCTGCAAACAAACAAAAAGCATTTAACAAGACAGCGTGCAGAGAATTAGAAAAAAGAATGAAGAGTACACATTGTCCTGCACGACTGCATGCCTTACCTCTACTTGGACACTAGAGGGAGGCACTGGGGTGTATTGTGGGATGTAAGTCCCTTGCATAGTTGTACTTGCAGGCATATACTGTGAACATCAGAAAAAAATTATTTTCTCAATCTCCCTTTTGATGTGAATGACGCAGTCAGTAGTTGTCAGTAGTTGGCACTGTCAGTGCCATTATGAATGGCATTACCACTATGGATTGAGTTACCCAGGGTAGACAAGAAAATAAGTAAGGAGGAGTGGATACCGTGCCAGTGCTCCCCAGTGACAGGTGTCCGAGCTGCTGGCTAAGGGGACCCATCATAGAGGTGGGCTGGATGGACATAGTGTGGTCCATAGCAGGGGTCAGAACGGTCCCCTAAAGAGAGAGGGGGAAGGAAGAAATACTGAAAACGAAAAATGTAGGGTATCACCTCACAGCGATACAGTGCATCTGTTTACTTCAAATAAATAATAAATAATGAGCGTGGTCAACAAAAACACAGTGTGGTGAACAATACAGTATGGCTACATAACAACTAGGGTGGCCACTGCTGACTTGATAACAGTATGTACTGGTTACATCTATCCCACTGTAGTGTATGCACTGATTGCAGCTATCCCACTTTTGAGTTCCTCTGTATGCCCTTTGACATTAAAAACACCACCAAGTCACATTCATGCCTCATTGACTGTGTACTGTGTGACCTTTTCGTCTACCTGGACAACATCATCTCCATCACCTTCAGGAAGGAAAACCTGCAACACCTCAGAGGTATCTCAGTCTGCACTGGCTGAGCATCACTCTAGAGAAATGCCAGTTTGGGTTGTGTGTAGTGACTCCCTTGGCCATCACATTACCAAGGTGGACATCGTCTGGGATTTCGCCTGTCCTCTCACTTTTGAGAGGTTTTGTAGTTTTTGGGCATGGTAAACTTTTCCCACTTTTCCCACATGGGAAACTTTATCCTGCAGACAGCTGTTCTCATGTATACCCTCTATGAGGCAATAAAAGCAAGGCTACGACAGGGCAGGACAGGACAGGACAAAAGAAGACTAGATAAGACAAGCAAGAGCCTTTTGACATTTGATGCTGGAAACACTGGCTTGTGCATCCTCTACCCAACACGCCAATCGGCACATAATCGTCAGACTTTGCTGGGGGGTCAGAGAACGAGTGGGGGGGTCAATAGCACCTAGTAACCTAATGCCTTCTTTAGTCACCAACTCCACTCCAACAAAGCACATGACACGTCTGCTTTTGTAATTTGGGGAGGTGACTGCAGGGACTTCTGTGTACATATAGGCCTAATTCATAGACAGTCAGTCACACACGGGGCATAAAGGCTCTTTAAATGTTTGGCGTATATATTTTCAGCTAAGATAAAATAAAGTTTCTGTCCTCTGGAATTTTTGTTTAGAAGGCAATTCAGCAACGTCCCTGAAAAATCCTATAAGCATGTTAATGCTAGAGTTAGGGTAAGTTCCACTGGGAACAGAAAGAGCAAAGTAACACCCAGGTCAAGGGTGCAGTTCCTAAGGGTTAGGATAGGTTAGGATAAGGGTGTCTCCTGAAACTTCAAAGATTTTATATATTTCAAAACAGATTTGGATGGTAATACATTTGGAAAAGTGCCATCATCAAGTTTCATGTACATAGTCGAGTAAATTAACTGGAAAGAAATTCAATATATTAGCTGTAGAATGTATATGAAACTCGATGATGGGCCTCCTGATTTTTAATGGATACCAGTTAAAACAAAACACATCCCAAAAGGTTGTGATACTAATGAGCACATCGCTCACCCCTAAGCACAACTAACATCTCGTAACGTGATTAACAGACAGCTGGCACTTACTGTAGGCTGCATGAGGTATGAATGATGATGCATCCAAGAGGGACTGTGCACCTGCAGGCCAAGAGAAAGAGCGTTTAAATATAAAGCTGACCACACCCCTCCAAATGTATATTTAATCTAGTTACGTCATGGTAAATATATGCTGCCCCAGTTTATGGTGCAAATATTGTCACAACTGTCTCAAAACTAATTTCCCCATTGTGGGACTAATAAAGGATTATCTTATCTTATTAATAAGGTATTTGCTATATGGGAAAAAGTGCATGTTACCGATGTAGCCTACTTTCATGTTGTTACTCTGAGAAGTCGGTCTTGTATTTGAATTTACATGCACCTATGGTTTAACAGTATTTTTGACACAATGCTATTATTTTCTTTGTCAAACTGGAATTTTTTTAGCATAGCTTAGAAATTCTGTGATGGATGGATTCTCACATGGTGTTATTATTTTTTGTCAACAAAGACATACAAAGATTGTCTACAAAGACATACAGATGCAAAATGTTTTAATACGACAAGGATCTAAGGTCAAACAACATCATACTCTACATAGTGCCACGTCTTAACCTTTCAATAGTATGAATATAATACTCCTAACCTTGGCCCAAGATAAATATTCATTGTGCTAACCCCAAACCTAACCCCGACCAATAACCACTGGGACAGAAAAATGATTGCAAATAAAAAGCAATCACTCTTAAAAGCAAAACAAAGTAAACTGCTTTTACTGCTTTGAAGACGCAAGGCCTTTATAGCCACCAAACAGCACGTGCATGTATTCAACTGTGTAGACTGCACCATGAAACATGAGACGACTGAAACAGCAGTCCTCCATATGAACTTAACAGACACACTCAGATCCTGTAGCTCTTAGGGGGTTACGTATACTGATGCACAGGACACACACACACACACGACTGCACACACATGCACACACCTCAGCACTTTACATCATCGTTCAAGGGTTAGGGTTTTTTTTTTTCTTAGACATTCTCCACACAAACCACGACATTTCCATTTTCTATTCTCCATTCATAATGCTGCCACTCTTCTAAATGATTCCCAGAGCTCTTTTACGTGACTCAAAATTCTTGTCCTTGTTTTCTTGTCTTCTGTGGCACTAGGTTCCACAATACCTTGTGCTTTAACCATACACTGGTGCTGCAAGTGCACTTGGGGAGAGACTAGGTGCATCTTTCATCAGGCTTTCAATGCCTTAGTAGCTTTGGTATCTCTTGCTAACCCTCGTTCCAGAGTTAACGTCCTCTGAGGTCAGAACTTGTCTATCCTGAAACCCCTGCCTTCGTGACCGTAATCTCGTCTATGAATCATTCATAGCATTGTCTGGATCTGTGTTCAGGTAACACAAATGCATTTAAAGAACACTTAAAGAATGTTTAATCACTTACTAACTTCAAAAATTAAAGTTACGTGAACTGTACTATTGTGTATGTGTATAAAAAAATGTCTACCACAAGTAATGCAGTTAAGGTTGATAAACTACAAGTAATGCAGATAAGGTTCTTTCTACTTTTTTACAGTGTAAACATATTTGTATAATTAAAAAAAATGTTTCAGGATGTTTTAATGTTTTTTATTATTTCTAAATAACTATAACAGGTACATAAAGGTTGTCGTCAAACAGCGTACAAGCATTACTAATTGCTTGAGTAGAAGGTAAGCGAATTTATTGAAACGTTGTATAACCTGGTTAGAATTTAACTCTAATGAACCTACTATCCTTTAATTTAAAGCATTTAATAAAGTTTTGTATTGAAAAACATGAAAATGTCAAACCCACTTTAGACATCCGAGACCATGAGGAGAGCAGGTGTCACTGACCTGGTAAGATGGGACTTGAGAAGGCATGTATGGAGATAGGGAGGCCTGAGTGATCATTCTGTTTGGAGCAATGCTGTATGGAGATGAATAAAACCTGTGAAGAAAAATAATCAAATCACAAAAATGAATACACTGGAACATTTGTGCACTAACAGATGACTGTGGAATATTATAAATAGGACAATATATTGAAGGTTAATCTAGATGTTTAAACTAAGTCATATAAATGGTTTTTTTTAAGTATCTCCTTAAGTGACTCAGTGCCCATTATAATGTTGCAGTACTTATTGTGACCACTAGGTGTAATCAGTTCTAACAAAGACTCTCTGCACAGTATTGGGCTTTGTGTGCTTCTTATTTCAGTTGGTAGGCTCTGCTTATATATGTCCAATTCCAGTATATGCTTTTTCCTAATCTTCAAAGAAATCAAGCACAGTTAATTAAACGCAGGTAGAAATGACTACATATGAGAACTGGACGCATGTTCTACTCTGGATTTTAACTTGACACTGTCAACAACAGCTTAACCTGTTGGCAGAAAAGCTTGTTCTTTAAGCAAACGTATTTAGAACAAACGTGAAAGGTTCTGCATGTTTGCTACGGTACATTCGCTTCTCACCCATTCTGTAAAGCTGCTGGGTCATATGCTAGTGTCATTCCCCCCTGTTGGGATGAGAAAAGATGCGCTCAGACTTGCACCAGGGTTAGAATTACCATACACACTGTCATGTAGTCATTAAATGATGAATAACACTACTAAATACTTTCCAAGACAGAACATTTTTAACTGGAACTGGAGGTCTTTAATTAAAATGCTTTTCTTATCATATCATTAACAGAACTGTTAAATAAAAAATAAAAAAAACAACAACACAAAAACAGATTTTTTGTGTGGAATTCCCCTCAATGAGTACAAGAACATGCAATCAACTAAGAGTTTGAAAACACCAAACAAATTACTGTGTCAGCATCTCTTGCCCAGGCTCGGCCGTTCTGTAGGTACTTTCCCTGGTTCTGCCGTTTTTTTTGTCCACCATCTGCAAACTTGCATAACAAAGGTTCCGTCGGCACTGAAATTGAGATGGAAAGGTATTAAATATCTGTGGTCATCTTGGGTTTAAGGCACCTAAAATTATACAGGCGAATATGGAGCAAATCTATCATAACAGACGATCGGTTAAAGCACTATCTAAACTTGCATTCTTAAGGTCAGCCTCTGAAACTCATTTTCCTTTGACTTGAGTGTGATAGAGGCTCAGACAGACTTGACAACAGAATAAAACTTACTAGCCATGAGAGAAAGAGCAATAATGTGGTGCTATCAAGAGAACCGACCCACGTTTGCACCAATTTTTACTGGGTCCAAGGATGCATCAACACCGGACAACGGGGCACAGCACACAACAGGAGTAAAACAGCAGTAAGAAGATGGCGGAGTCCACAGATTACTCGCAGACATTGGTGTTGCTGCTACAGACCTTTGTTTTTACAGATGTTTGTATAGCTCTGCGGCACAATAACTATTTTTTCCCAGCTTTTTTTATAACCTGTTTCTTTGTGTGCAAAAATTCTACCCTTGCCAAATCTGCCAACAGTTCAGCATGTAGTTTTCTTTTGTTGACACGCCCTTGCATGTTGTCACGGTTTGCACTGAAGAACCTACTGTTCCTTGGTTCCAGCTTGGAATGAGCTTTTAGGGTTACTTATTTTGGTGTAAATACACAAAACGGTTCCAGATTAGGTTCACAAACCGGGATGGGTCTGGTTCAATGGTGGAAAAGAGCTTTGAAAGGAAACATACCTGGCACCCCTGGTGGAGTTTTTATATATTTGCCATTAAAATGTTGAATGATGGCTTCACATTTTTCCGTTGATTCCATCCTATAAAACACAGCCTTTACTTACTAAATATAGCAATAGGGTACACATTTTTAGCAAAACTGAACAAACACCACAATACTGTCTGTGTAAAAATGGCTTAAAGCAGCACTAGGTAACCAGTAGGTATAAAAATAACACTTTAACATTTTTCCTAAAAATGGCACTGTATCCTGATAGTAGGACATGAGACTGATAATCTGTCAACAAATCGGGCTCTTCTGGGTCTAGCAAGTCCCCCAAACGCAAGAATCCACCGCACCCGAATCAGAACAACCAATCAGAGACAGGACGAGCGCCAATCACATCTAGTGCATGTGTATCCCTCACTTGGTCAAGTGCAATCAATGATCATCTACAGGCAATCAGTGAACAGCTACAGGAACTTCACCTCACACCCCTCCTTTGCCAACAATAACTTGTGACAAACAGTAAATATAAGATGACAAGTGTGAACAGCAAGCTAAAAAAATAATTAGAGCATTAGACAGTAAAATATATGTATATATATAATATATATATATATATATATATATATATGCTGGACTTGCATATCTAAGGATTAATTTGTCCATCTTTATAAGTCACAAAACAAAAAAGTCCTCCAAATCTGATCTGTCATAGTCCTGCCCTGCCGTTGCCTTGCTTTTATAGATCTCTTCTGATCTGTAGGTGCTCACAGAGGATGGAGAGGGTACCTTGCAAAGCCCACACCACGGCTGGCGCCACTGGCATCGCGGAGGATGCGTGTGGAAATGACCTGGCCAAAGGACTTGAGCATAGCCTCAAGCTCTTGCTCGTCCATGGACACTGGGAGGTTGGAGATATACAGGTTAGTGGGGTCCTGTTCCTGCTGCTGTAAAAATGAGAGGGGAGGAGAGGGGAGGAGAGGAAAGCAAATTACTGGGAATGTAATAAAAAACCAAACAAAAAAATTGTGAAATTAAATATTAAAACAACATGTACCTACAATTGTGAGCCTATGTGTCTATAAAGGGACTGGGTATTTCCCCCAACAAGTTTAAAGTATTATTTAGTCAGCACACAAGCAACACATATGTTATACATATTACATATCCTGTAATACATATACCATATTAATACATATATCACATTAGAAACCAGCACACCTTGCAGCAAACACTTCACAGCAAATTATTCCATAATCTGCTCATTTTATCTTCATGAGCATAAACCTTGAGCTTCTCTTTCTTCCGCCTTCTCTTCCTTGTCTCATTGTTATCAAATATCTCATTGTTATCAATAAGTAAAAAAAAAATGTTTAACAGTGTTGCAATATTGAAGAATAACAAAAGTAACACTGTTGTTAATGAGATATGGGAGAGTAGATCAGTTACTTATGCTGGTCCACAACAAGACTACATACCAATGACCCGGGTCAGGGTTAGGCAATATAACTGATCCAGTTATACAGTAAACACATTAAATGCTGCATATTCTTAAAACTTTCATCAGTCCTCGATCAATGGCCACATGTTTGCTGGAGGAGGGACATGATATCAGCACATGGGACAGGTTCAAAAAAATAGAAGTATATTAACTGAAAGTTGAGTACTGACAGAGGTCAGTCAGACAGATATAACAGGTGAGAGAACAAAGGGTGAGGGAAGAGTACTGTGTTCTCGCCAGTAAAACAAGAACAAAAATGAATTTTTTTAGACATGCAACACTTGAAGCCTCCTTGTGCTTTGCCAAAGCCACACAAACATGTAAATATAAACGCAGGGCGATAGCATGTTCATGTCCAAATATTTAATATTCATGTCCAAATATATAAGTACATTGTCCAAATGTAATCAACAAAGTAATCTACTTTCTCTTAGACGGTGTATATTTCCACATTACTGTCATTACTGGACCTAGTTTATCCAGTATGTTGAGATGCTGTATCAGTCATCACGTTTCCTATGTGACTGCATGTGTCATATACATGTGCTTTGATCATTAATGGCATCCTACAAACAAACAACAAAAAGGTTCATAATAAAAGGCATGTTGGTATTGTTAACTGCTAAGACATTTACTGCATGGATAAAACTATTTACAGAACAGTCAGTGCCTGTTAAAGCTCTGTAAACCTACATAAACCTACATAAATACTCCATAAACCTTATTGTTATTATTACTGCATTTGACTTACAGAAAAACTTGCAGGCAGAACTTTCAAAAATGTAGTATTAGGGCACATTGTGCGCCATGTCTGAATGTGTGCACAAGCCATATCTATTAATCTCATTGTGCGTTTGTGTGTATGTGTGTGTGTCTGTGTGTGCCTGCAGAGGTTGTGTGTAGCTAGGCGCTGTCCCCAGCACGCTCTCTGGGTGTCTCAAAGTGGGAAGTCTGGAGGGCACAGAGGGATCAACTTAATAGGACTACAAGAGAGCTATTCACCAAGCAAATGGGCACACAAAAGACAGACAAGTGTGCAGTGTGCCTCGACACACCAGCAGAGCCCCAAACAACTGCACACACACATACACACACACACACATACATACATGCAGACACACACACACACAGACAAAGGATGCAGCACAAGACCGTTAACAGGATAAATCCCAGAGCGATTACAAAGGGAAGTGCTAAGTGCAAGTGTGATGCTGTTAGAATTTGCATATCCTGTCATCATACATTTTCTCCCCAACAAACACACCCACACACACAGACACACACACACACACACGTACACACACACACAGACACACGGTGTATGAGTTTGCGTGTATGACTTTGGGCGTGACAGTGATTATATAACCAAGGTGATGAAACCCTATCATAAAACATGAGACATGTGTTGCACCACTGCCAGAACAATGTTTGGGTTTGTGTGTGTGTGTTTGTGTGTGTGGACTGCAAATACAGACATAATAATGATCATGCCCTATACAGGGATCATACCCTACGATTGTTGAGCAATAGTCAGAATGGAAATATGACAGCTTTAAATGAAAAAAAAAACCAAGACAGTTATAAGTGAGTTACCTTCGCCATTTGAGCCTGAACTCCATTAGACTTTAGGGCGGTTACAGCTTTTTGTGCAGCTGCAGGACTGTCAAAGTCAACAAAGCCATAGCCTATGAACACACACACACACACACACACACACACACACACACACACACACACACACACAGAGAGAAGCACACACACACACACACATACAGAAGCATGCACACACACACAAACACACACATGCACACACACACACACACACAAACACAGAAGCACGCACACGCTCACACACACACAAACACACGCACACACACACACACACACACACACACGCACACACACACACACACACACACACACACACACAGAAGCACACACGCATTCATGTCATTTTTACTTATGTGAAAGATGTTGGTGATAATGCTACTACTATTGCTGCTACTACTACTAATAAAAAAGAATTAAATACGGTAAAAAGTAGACAAAGAAGATAATGTTTCTTAGCCTCTTACCTTTGCATTTATTGGTAGTTTTGTCCAGAATGGCCTTGGTGGACACAATCTTCCCATACCTTTAAAAACAGCAGAGCAAGAAAATGTGCAGTATGAACCAACCATCTTCTCTCTTACACACACAAACACACACACACACACACACACACACACACACACACCTCTGATCTCCATGTCCACCATCCTTTGCTTTTTCCCCTTTTTGCCATATGTGAATATGTATGTGTGTGTGTGTGTGTGTGTGTGTGCGCATGCGCGCACAGGTGCTCAGTCTCTCTCAGTACAGCATCTGGACTCTGTGGTGTGTTGTTTCCAGACAGGTGGAGATGCCCCCCCCCTTCACTCCTGGGACAAAGACTGTTTGTTTCCAAAAATAGGCAAAGGCAGTCAAAGATCAGTGTGTATTTGCCTTGTTCACAATTTCATATCTCCATTCCATTTTGGACACAGTCTGCATTAAGTACCTGTGCACTTTATAAAGTACCAATGTACTTTGTATTGCTGCAATATAAATACATTTGCCATGCCATTTTCCTGATAAAGATGTTGATAAAACCATTCAAAGTTGTCAAAAGTCAAAGTTAAATTGATTTATGTCGCGCTTTTTACAACAAAGCAGTTTCACAAATACATGCTTACAAGTCCCTAATGAGCAAGATGTGACTTGCTCTTACAAAAAAACATCACAAAAACATCTTACAAAAACATCACAGGTCTTGCAATGACTAATGTATAGGTGCAAATCATCTCAGCATGATTTGAAAAAGGAGCAATTTAATGTCTCTTAGAAGCATTTCATTATTTCATGTTAGTTGCATGTTCTGGCATTCACTTATTTAAGAACTAAATGTATGATGTCCTCCTAATGGAAAACGTTATTTAAATTTATTCACAAGGAATGAAAGCCAATGGGATACAGTTACCACAGTCTCATTTGAATAATGCCAACTAGCCAGACTAGCTTTCATCTATAATTCATGATATGAGAAAGTATTGCTTTGATTAGAGAATGATAATGTTAAAGACGTGCTCTCATTTTAGTTCGTTACATACTCCAAAAACCAGTATTTATTATTTTACATGTAAATGAGCAATTGGAATCGGATTTGTTTTGCTGGACATTTTTGAAGTATGGTAATATTCTATAAGCAGCAGGTGTACAGGTAAACAGCAAGTGTACAGGTGTTGTACAATGTTACTGTGTGTGTGTGTGTGTGTGTGTGTCCTTGTCTGCACTGGAGTGAACTCTCCCTCTCAAACTGGCTGTGACGCACACTGCTGCTCCAGTAACGACAGGCGATGTTACCAGGCCATGTAACCTGATCCCACCGCCCTCTCTTCCCTTCCTCTTTCCTCTGGGTCTTAGTGCACTGAGGCCGTCTGGGCAGCAAACAGGAAGCGCACCTCTACTGTTGCAGTGGCTGACCTGAGAGCACTCAACAGCAGTTTTTACCTGATGATGTAATCAGACTGATAATGTAATCGCCTTTCTAGTTTGTGCTACCAAGTGGTAATGTACCATGCAATTCCATGTCATGTTTGAATCTCAGCTGTGATGTAACTAAGAAAGCAAATGTTCAGTAAGAAAAGCATGGTTCTTCTCTCCCTGTGCTATGGTAAATTTGCACACTTGAAACATTTTCCGTAATGTCATGCTGAGTGGTTAGTAACATAGTTTCAAAAAGATGCGGAAAGATTTGTGTGTATTGTAATACAAGTTTTGTCTTCCCTATACAAAGGAGAAAAAGCTTATTACATTAATATATTTACATTTAAGGCATTTAGCAGATGCTCTTATCCAGAGCGACTTACAAAAGTGCTTTTTCGTTGGCTCACACAATGGATCCTAGACAGTGAGCAGGACAGACCTGGCTCTACAAGCATGTACAGACATTCCCGTATGTCTTCTGCTCTTTTCAAATCACACTGACATGTAGTAAGACTCTCTGGAGACCCTTTTGAATCAGTGTGTGCTGCATGCAGAACTGTCTGTGGATCACTGAAGCAGAACTTTATGATCTTATGCAAGTACAACTGTTAACAGTAGTTTTGCAAGTGTAGACTCTGGAGGCTACAGCTACAATAAATGTGATGTGCCTTTTAAAACATCTGTAGAATTACACCAATCAAGCAGCCCAGAACGTATATGTGAGTTATAAAAATGTAAAAAAAAACAACAACAACAACAACAGTAATATGGAATTACATATTCACATTATGTAGAAATTTCCAAAGTGCATGCTTAAGAAAGAGTAGATTAAGAGCAGATTAATCTGAGCTGATTAATGGTTGTTACTGCCAGTAGGAAGAGGCATTTCCTGTATTGAGTGGCATAGTTCTGGCTGCTCTGAAGCATTTTTCCAGAGAGTACTGACTCAAAAACTGATGCTCTGGATGACAACGGTCTGCAGTGTTCCTCCTTTCTGTCACACTTTCACATCCCTTAGCATCGCAGTTTCCCTGGCAACTCACTCCGTTCCAGTCCTGTTCATGTTTTGGTTCTCACTGTCTGCAATACACCTGTTTCCCGTTGATTTGGTTTGCTATTTGGTTGATTTGGTTTGCTATTTAGTTTCCATCTGTGTTAGTTCTCATAGTATTGCTTCTGGATGGACAGTAGTGTATATCCTGGGTGGACAGTGGACAGTAAGGTAGATCCTGAATGGACAGTAGTGTAGGCCCTGGATGGACAGTATTTTAGATCCTAGATGTACAATGGATGGTACTGGATGGTAGTTCCTGGATTGTACACTGCATGATACCCTTCGTTTGAGAAGAAGCAGCTCAAAACCATGTGATTACAGAGGAGATGAGCACCAACTCAATGAGGGTACAATAGAATTAGTTCTGCTGGTCGTTATAACATGATGCCAAGCCACAAATACTACTGCCTGTTCATCAGGAAGCCTGTGATCCCTTAGCAGTTGGTGTTTGAACAAATTCTATTTTTTTAATTTCATCTAATGACAGTATTTACTTATGTCCATTCACAAAGTCAAAATATCCTGTTGTTGGAAATGATCACTCATGGGAACGGGTTACATGAGCAATGGTGTATACACAAACTCAAGAAAACATGGCAGCAATACATGTATTGCTACTCCCATGTTTTAACAAGAAATAAAACATCCGTTATTCACCAGTGCACTTGTCTCAGGCTGATTCCCAAAGGTTACTAATGACTGTTTACACTGCTGATCAATCATATTACTTAATTCTAATTGTAATTCACTGAAATTCTTTTAGCAAAAAAGTACTCATTTATTTAAAATGTTGGGAATTTTATTCAGTTTGTTTTTACATTCGCTGTTGACATTAAATCTCACAAATGTCATCAATTTTGCCATACTGTTAGATAAAACTCAAAATAGACACATTACCTGGAATTTTGCATATGTATATACATTACATATCTCATACTAAAGTCATGCTCTTGCTATAATCTACGCAAAAAGGAGCAAAAACATTGTGTATAGCTAAGTAGACTGAAAACATGACCCTGGGGAAAGAATTTGGCTGGATGACATGGAGCCAAAAAGATTTTCTATTTAAAAAAATAACTTAAAGGGTAGGTTTTTTTAAATACTGTTAATAATGAAAAAATTAGTTACACATTTGGTAGTTGCTACAGCTTTTGCACAGTTTGAACTTCAACTGTGCAATGTCAGCTTTTAATACTGACAGTTCTTCACATCAGAAATTGATCCTGTGAGAATCTAAACTTTTGAAAGAACGTACAGAGGGATTTTTGCTCACTCACTGACTGAGTCCCATTAGGAGGCACAGCACAAATTAAATGTATAAATGTTGACTGGAATCACTAACTGTTGTGTCTTCACTCTGTGGCAGAGATGACAGCGGATGATAACTTTCTGAAAAAGCAATTTAATGACTCACCATTATACCTACGTATGTCTCTTGAATTTCCCTTTGGGATCCATAAAGTATGTATGTATGTATCTATGTATCTAAGGAGTGGGATCACAGAGATGTGCATACAATTAAAAAGTAGATGTGAGATGTGTGAGATTTTCTTTCAACATGGGCTCCTATAGTCAGATCAGATGGGTTTATATAATCAGAACAGCTGCATGTGGTTATATATATTTCCTTATGCAGTGCCTATAACCTAATTCATTCATTGCAGCAACTCTCATTGCTCACAAGTAGAAAACAAAACAGACAAATAATAACATAGAATATGATATTTTAAACTAACATAACCTTACACATTACTCTAAATAGACCTGTAAGAATGTACTGTATTTTAGGTATGGTCATAATGCTGTAACAAAAGATAAATATTCTCTGTCTGATGCTATTAGGAGACAATTAGAACTCATACTGTAAACACAATGGTTACCTTCTAGTAATGATCTCTCTATAAATCCATGCAGTAGGCGCTTTTTCAAGTGATACGGTTAATCGATTTAACTTTCTTACCAAATATGCCACTTAAATTTGACTAAACAGTGATGATTTATTCATGTGTTTGTATGTGTGTGAGGGATTGAGGGAGAGAGTGAGAGAGAAAGAGAGAAAGAGAGAGAGAGAGAGAGAGAGAGAGAGAGATAGATGGCTAGATGACTAGAAGCTACTGCTCAACTTTGACCCACACTGTGAACTTGGCCGTCTTTCCCTTCACATGTCATGATATTCAGTTGCCTGTTAATGAGATTCCCATGCTGACTTCCTCACCTCTGGTTCACCCCATCTCTTCTTCCTTTCACCCGTTCCTTTCCAAGGTGGCATTATGGCATATGAACCTTCCTTCTGATTTAAACCAGCCTTCTGAGATGGTCAAAACAGACCACATACCATGTCATTATGTATTAAGTACTATGTTGGATGCTCACACTGTTGGATCAACTATTACGTTGGATACATGCAATACTTCATTCTTTATTCTTCACAAAAAGGAATCAAATGCATGCAAGATTTCATATGAAAATGAGAGTTTAGGCATTCTCTAATCCTGCAGTATTATTCACAAACTCTGAGCACCTACGCCACTATCAATATATTCACAGTCTTAAATTTGTCATAACTAATAGAAGAAATAAAACTGATATTGCTTCATGGCACATTCCTGGGTGAAGTAATGTGTTTCTATAATGAGTAGTTATCTTTTGGAAAAGAAACTGGAGTAACCAGGGAAACTTGGTGCATCAGTTTCTTTGGAATATTAGATATAATTTTTGAATGGTACATTAATTGGACATATCTGATGCAATGTCATAAACAAGTATATTGTTTAGATGTGCTCTCTATCTGTGCTCAGGTCAAGCACATAAGTATGTTATTTGCAGAGCAATATTTTTCACAGCAGACATTCCAGACTTAAGCGTTATGAGGGACTGTATGCTGCAGCTTCTGCAAAGGTCAAATATCAGGTTGAGTGTTGACATATGTTAAATGCCATCAGGTTGAGTGTTTCCATATGATAAATACCATAAGGTTGAGTCTTTATATATGTTAAATACAACTGTTTGGTGTCTGTGAACGAAGCAGAATCACTGCCGTAAAGATTTTTGCAATGATTTTAAACCCTTGTCACAGTTTTATATTCCAAATGAAAAGGAGCTTGCCCCACTAGCACCTTGCTGACTGCAGGACTGTCACTGTGTGGAGGATCTCCATATTTTAAGCCAGACTGTCATCGTATGGAGGTTCTTCGTGGTTTAAGCTGAACTATCACCATTTGAAGGGTCTCCATAGTTTAAGATGGACTGTCACCATATAGAGATTCTCCATAGTTTGAAGTGAGGGGCACTCACTGTTTCATACCAAACATGACTCACTACTGTAATCTGTGTGTACAGATGCACTATAAGAAGTATACCCACAGTGACTCTGGGCATGAATATGAGCTCTAAAATGGCCTACTCACATGTTTTAACAAGACTAAAACATCTGTTAACAGTGACTGCGTTTTTCCAGCATGGTTTGATTTCATCTTTTCTTCTTAGGAGTTTGGCCATAATTTACCTTCAGGAAGCTAAAATAATAGGCAACATCTAAACCTCTGTCAAAGTTTGTATTAATGTTGCTGAGTAACCACAGTTATCATGTCTAGTATAAAAATGGGCTCAAGGGTGTTAACATATCTGGCTAAACGCCTGAAGAACTGGCACTGATCTGTACAGAAAGCTCCAAGAGGTTGGTAATTGCTCCCAATTTGAAGAAAACTGAAACATTTAACAAGTCTAATGCGCTACACATGCTAATGACAGCTAAGCTAACTCAAAGTTTACCTTAAAGCACCCAATAATGGCCTCTGCATTTATTTGCGTTAATAACCGAATGCTTCTGCAGCTGGTCTGCATCACAGAACGCATTTGTGAAAGGAAGAGCACCAAGCACGTCATGGGAGGCTCTATTTGGATTAGAGTCACTCAGCAGGCTCCAATAGCAGATCTGAAAACAAGGACTGATGATAGACAGGTTCACAGTTTCAGAGACGACACATCCACAGATTCACAAACGATGGACAAACAGGAAAGGGACAGTACCATGTTCTGGTGCGGCAGTATTGTCAAGTCCTACTGAGTTTACCGAGCTGACCACAAAAAACAGACCATCGCTTGCTTCACTTTCGCCCAGTCCATCATCTCAATCCCACCTCACCCTCTCCGTCATCTAGATCCAACTTCACTCAGCCCATCATCCTAGGTCACAGCCAACATATAATGTACAAATTATGTGAGACAACCCTGATAGGTAAACTCCTACAGCACTGGAGTAAACACTTCTCAAACACTTCACAAATAAATCACACGATCGCTACTCCATGAATGGACCTCATAAATGGGTTATCTGCTGCTACTGATAGTCCGAGCATCTCATCTGCTGCTCCAACACTTCTCAGTAGAAGGAGGGCATCATCTTGGCCCTATACAAAGGTAAAGGACCAAAGAACGAGTGCTCCAACTACAGGTCCATTACACTCCTCTCAGTCCTGATTTTTACCCATGTACTGCTTGGTTACAACCAACTGCTCACACCATGTACTGCAAGGTTCCAACCAATATTGGTTTCCAGGTTACTGGTTATCGTCCTCGGCAGTCAGACTAACATAAGATCCAGACAGGAACTAAAATATGGAGATATCAAAATTGTCAGCTGTAGGATATATATTATACCCCAAACAGCCGATAAAACAATCACTTACACAGAAAAAAACACAGAAGAGATGCTAAACAGACATTAGGTCTCATTGAAACATCCAAAGAACAACTTGAAAAGTTTGAATTTGAACATCCCTCCCCATCCCCCAATTTAATGTGTAGGTTTTCTAAGGAACTCTTTCTTATTGGAGCTAATCGTATTGGCTTTTGTCAGTAAAATAATAGATGTGTATAAATTATAAATATGCCCCAACACAATCCCAATGCAACATAACAATGTAATGTATGGCAAGTTATTGTCGCTAAACTGCTGGTGGTCCAAGTGGTGTGGCGAAAACAATGTGGTCATTATACAGTAGATCATTGGAGTAACTTTGAGTGCAAGGCTGGTCTGCTAAGACAGGATGGTATCCACTCCATTCGGGAAGGTGTTGCTCTCATTTCTTGTAGCACAGCTCATAGCCTTAGGGTAGTTATTCTCTGACAATCCAGAGCTAAACTGACTCAAGTCCCACCATACTAAGACTGGGTCTGTTCCTCAAGCCTAACAAGAATCTAGAAATACTCACAAAGTTTGTTCTAGTAACCTAATAATGGTAAAATTAGATCATTCTGATTACACACAGACAGCAATTGTGATCTGAAGTTAGGACTTTTATTATTATTAGATCTCTTGCATCTAAAGCACTTATTGTCAGTGATCAAAAGTTTAATGTACTGTGTTTAACAGAAGCTTGGACTTTGAGTCCCTCTGAGAACAGCAGTGGTGTCCAATCTAGATTCGGTACAGGTCATTGAGAATGTAATAGGACCTACTCATAATGGTGATCACACAGACTAAAGCTGGGGACTGATCTTTATCTTATAAGACCCAACAGTTATGGAACAACCTTCCAGCCAGTGTGGAATCAGACACAGTCTCGGTCTTTAAGCCTAGGTTGAAAACTATAAAAAAAACTTTGCTAATAGTTTTTTAATAGTTTTTTGTAGTTGTAGGTGCAGAGCCGGGGAGATCATGGTCATGGAAGTGTTTGGTAAACTGGGATGTTTAGGTGCTGTCGCCCTCCCATTTCACAAGTTTCACAACTCAAGTTTGTGACAGTGACTGGCTGGAAGCTTTATAGGGCTCCCACAAGTGTGTTACATGCGGTTTTAGGGGTGGTGGTAGCTCACTGGTTAAGGCACTTGACATGTAATCAGAAGGTTGCTGGTTCAAACCCCACCTCTGCCAAGTTGCCACTGTTGGGCCCCTGAGCAAAGCCCTTAATCCCCCCAACTGCTCAAAAAAGATGTATTCAGTCTCAATTGTAAGTCGGTTTGGATAAAAATGTCAGCCAAATGCCCTACATTTTTCTCTATTGTTAGTTATCCTGTCATAGCTAGTCCTGCTGGAGTCTCTGCTTGCTCTCTGCACAACTGTGCACTTTTCTGTACCCATTACATTAAAAGAACATACCTAATGGTCTGAGATCCAGTTTCCTGACCCTTGATTTGCGGATCTGCCTGATCCACCCTGATGCCCTTCTTCTGCGTAGAGTCTTAGCAACTGAACATCATTCACTGCTACTGAGAATGAACCACACAGACAATCTAAAATCTCCATGATGGTCAAACCAAAGATACAATCTAGGACCTGTTGTGGACTGTGTCCGATATATAATGCCATCACAGGGAAACTAAGACCGATTTTACACTTCTTCTAGACATCAGGAACCAATTTATAATCACACTAGTAATAACTTTACTTATTTTTGTCTACATTGTGCACTGTTGTTATTGTGGTGCCTGGTGTCAGCCAGAGAAGGATGGGCTCCCCCTTTTGAGTCTTGGTTCCTCTCAAGGTTTTTCCCTCATGCTCTCACAAGGAGTTTTTGTTGCAACTGTCACACTTGGCTTGGACTCAGACATCTAACATTAATAAACCAATGAACATACTAATTGGTCAGAAGAAAGCCTGCCACAAAATCTCCAGATAAAAACATTCACATGCAACTGGCACTCCTGTCTGTATGTTCTAGAAACATAAGACGTATAGTTACAATAACAACATTCAAATCAGCTATCACTATACCTGACCCAGACTTAAAGGCCCAAGTTACTCTGTGAGGTCTCAAACAACTACAGAATAGCTTAGTTGTCAGATGAAGGTCAGTGTGGGCTTCATAACTGACACATAAACAAATGATCAAATTAGACTGTAAACTGGCCAGTGGAAACACAGAAGGCAAAACTTCACTGTGAAGCAGTGGTGGGGTCTAGATCACCAACACAGTGAATTTATTTTGGCTGCTATCACTTTCCTCTCTTTGTTACCTTGGCTTGTGTTGGGAACTGTTGAAAGCACACATGAGCACTGATTAGGCCAAATGTGTTGTTAACACGTTAGCCCTTAAAAGTTTTATTGATTCAGAGTGATTCACTGAACATTATGGACAATTTGGCATTCCACTTTTGTTTTTAGCTGCTCATTGCCACCTGCAAATGCATGAGAGTGTAAGGTTCAGGATCAGAAGTATGTACTTGTGCCAGCCAGTTAGAAGTTGGCTGGGTTAGCTAGTGGTTGGCTATCAACACTCAAACACATAATTTCTAACAAAACAACAGCAACAGGAAAACTGTCTCTGTTAACTGAATATGGGGAGAGAACATGTCTCCTTTGCATAGACTGGCAAGCACGTTCTATTTCAATGCTACAAAATTTACCTTGAAGTCTGCCAGTTTGTAGAAAGTTGTTTGGGCTGGTGGTAGTGTATATTGAACCATTTTTCAACAGGTGCCCAAGATAATATTAACATTGCCTTTGGTAGTACAATTCAACTTTGCTATTCTAGGTAGGTATATTTAGTCTTACTATGCTAAAAAAAAAAAAGTATATTGTCCAGAAGGTCTAATAACAGAATAAAAGACTAACATATCAAGGTTGGTTTGGGGGTAATGTTAGAACAAAACCCCAACTCGATCTGCCAAAGGGCCAGTCAAAGGAAGGAATCATACATTGGTCCAAAGCCCCAGGAGGTCAGTGACTTACGGCTGACAGAGCTTGACCAGGTCCTGGTCAGTGGTTCCTGGGTGGAGGCCACGAATGTAGAGATTAGTTTTGCTCAGCTGTTCTCCTCCCCCTGCACTGCTGGCACTGCTGCTGTTGGTATTGGGACTCGGGGGAGCCATCTGGTGGCTGGAGGATACATACGCCTGCTGCAAGAAACAAAGAAAACATATATGGTCATGAACTGGATGAAAACGTCATTTTTTCATCATTATTATCATACTAATCGTGAAGTATCTCCCTGTAATGTTTCTAAAAGACAGAGAGGTAGACAGATCCAGCAGAACGCCACCGTAGCAACGAAACAAACACACAAACGCAACAGAGGGCAAAGAGTATTCCAAACGGTCCAGGGTTGAGCCAGGTAAGCAGTGTCTGTCACAGGTTTGAGGGCTAAACAGGAAGTGAGGTCTATTGGAGAAGCAGAGGTCAATACACCGGAGGCCCAGATGAGCAAACGAACGCTTGGTACGCAACATAAGTTAGCAATACTTTGCAATGAGGAAGTGGTGAGACCAAACCTAAATAGGGCTGGAGGAGGTGTACTAAAGGAGGGACAAGTGTAGGTAATTAAACCTCGGGGGATCTGGAATGTGTCACACTCCCCCCCATCAATGCCTTCATATTTATCTATCACACTTGTATGCCATTTTAGCATTTGAACATACCAAACCACATATATTATTACTAATAAATAATAACACTATATTATTAATAATAAGTGCCCTATATTAGCATTGATAATAAGTATTTAATAATAACCTTTTATTATAATTAATTGAAACATTGTAAATAAGCCACTGAAAAAAATGACAAAACCAAGTAAAAAAACAAGTACCAGTTACCCATGATTATAGCAGTGCTAGAGTTGTAAAAAAGAAAAAAAACCTGTACGTAATTATCTCATCTTATCTCAGAAAGAAAGTCTTCTAAAGTTCTGATTACATAGACACAATCTGTCCAAGCCTTTCACATCAGAATGAAACCACATGACTGAGCTCTAAACAGTGAAACTGGACAGTAAACAGAGAAAGCTGGTGACTGTAAACAGTGAAAGTTTGACATCGTAAACTTGTAGCTGTAAACAGTGAAAGCTGGTGAGTGTAAATAGTGAAAACTGGTGATTGCAAATAGTAAAACCTGGTGTTAACTTTAAACAACTCTGTGTAACATATGCTAAAAAAATTAGAAAGGACTTTGCTAAAATTATTACCATTCATAGCTTTCAGACACAGCTCCACCCACCCTACTTCCTGTCTTCAATGGTTTAGTCCATTGTCTTTGCTTTCTAATAATAACATTATGCAACCTTCAAGCACACGTGATGGAGAAACCTCACTGAAATGGAAAGAAATGGCTCAGGTCCAGTGGCAGTGTGAATCACTGTTGCACAATGGGAAATAAAGGGATACATAGTCGTAAGTAACAAAGCATTCTCTGACAGCGGCCGGCCCCCCCCCCGGCCCGCCCGGCCGGGCGGGGGGGGGGGGGGGGGAGAGAGGAGAGGAAGGGAAGGGGGGGGGGCGAGTAGGAAGGGTTGGA
>JAOYMR010000018.1:13413015-13457843 GCA_025802075.1 Tenebrosternarchus preto | reverse complement strand
CGACCGTCCCACTGGCTTGGTCTTCCACTGTGGCGAACTGGTACAACAACGGTTAAATATCTCTTTTAAACCAATCCTACTCTTACCCCCCCCCCCCCCCCCCCCACTACCACCCCAGCCCCCTCTGGTTTAGTTCAAGATACAAGTACAAATACAGTGAAGCTGGGCTCACAAATACCATGTATTTCTGCAAAATAGAACCAAAATGATCCTGTACTTGATTGGAATTAGGTTAAAAGACCCTTCTGTTTATAAGTACTAAGAAGTAGAAATATTGTGGTATTCTTTTTTGCAGGGTTTTTTTTTTTTTTTTTTTGCTAGGAGACATTTTCAGAACCAGTTCCTGAAGTTTTCATGAATGTGTTCAACTGCAGTACAAAGAATTAAGCACTTTGAGATTCCAGTACTGTCTTGCATTTGTAGCTCTCGGGCCTGACTGCTGTTTTCTCATCACATACACTCTGGTGTTTCACTCCATCCTTGAACACTTGGATGAGAGGATACCATAGTTCTGTTCAATGACTACAGCTTTACCGAGATCTTCATCCTGATGATAAGTACATACCACTGCAATTCTTTATCAACTTTTGTGGGTACCAAACTCTTCCCACATCCATTATTTAATCTAAAGTCCCGTGGTTTTATTTCTAAACCTATCCATCGTTACATCCCATCTTGCACCTGTACGTCTTTCAGAGCCCTAAAAACTACTCCTAACTTTCATACCAAAGTTGAAAAGTTTACTCTTTTTTTTACAGTTATTTCTCTCCTTCTCTCTGAAACTTCCTTCTCTTTACGATATTTTAAATTGGTCCGATTAAGTTCGATTCCTGCTGAGTAGGATTTCGATATGATTCCGTTCGCTATAACAGGATATGAAATACGATTTATGAATCAGCATAAGCTAATAATAAAAATGTGTTTTTGCTTTTGCTTTCAGATGGATTAATGAAATACTAGAGAACAAGTATAGTTGTTGTATTTGACATGTGAATTCAGAAACATGCCATTTATTAATGTAACATATTGCACTGAAATAACTTTACAAAGTCTCTTTGTAATGAAAAACAAACAATATTCAAGTTCACAAGCCACAAACTTTTAGAGGTCTGTGCAGCATCAGATCACAGAACAATGAGCTAATGAGGTAAAATATAAAAAGACATCCCTTGTGAAAATTATTCTGCAAATTGTACAAATCATATACATCAGTCTTTTAAAGTGTTGCAATTTAACATCCAGTAAAATACTGTCGCATTGGGATGTTGAACCAGGGCTCCAATGTTTTTATCATGTTCCCTCATTATCCACCACACAATATGGTCGTCTTTGACAATGAACCGGGCTACTGAAGCCGTTATTACCTTGGCTCTAGCCGAGTTGTGGTAGAGTTTTGGCTGGAAAAAGTCTTGTATGTATGTGTTTTTGTCCTGCCTTGTCTTTGGACTAGCAGTGATAACGTCCTCATCGCCAGTTTCCCCATGTCATCTCACCAAGCGAGTGTTGAGGTTTGGTGTACTTGAATGCGACTTTGCATTCTCTGCAAACAGCAACGGTTTTGTCTAGTTTTCTGTCCTTCATGTAAAAACCCGAACCTTTTCCAAACTTTAGATTTTAAGCTAGGCTGAGCGTTGTGGATAGTGTCGGACATTCTTCTTTCAGACGTGACTGTGACGTGATGCAGACAGACAGGGAGTAGCCAGAGCAGCACAGCAGCAACACCAAACCGATTTACAACTTTTTAATCGGCCCATTGGCTGGGTTCATGCTACAAACAGACCGATTCGGGGGTCCGTGTATCGATGTATTCACATTGTTTAAGTCAAAACCTGATTTCTGATTCAGATCAGTGCCACTTTATTTCTTTAGAAAAAGACAACCCAGGTGATCGTATCCTATGTTCTGTTCTGTTCATAAGTATCCTTGCTTTCCTCCTGTAGGTTTTGTTATATTTCCCTTTGTCATCTGTTCCCTAGTTTACTGTGGTCCATTAATTTAGCGTATTGTCACTAGTCATTGCTGCACTGCTTGTATAGTCCTTACACGATCAGTCTAATTTCTTATGGCTATGTGCCAGTGTCTAGTTTAGGACTGTTTCTAGTTTCTTTGTGTTCTAGGTTGTGCCTATATTCTTTACTCTGCTCTTTGACTCTACGTCCAATATGTCTAATATCCCTGATTAGGAGCCGTTCATCTCTGCACATGCGCTGCCAGAGCTTGCTGGTTAAGGCACTTGACTAGTAACCAGAAGGTTGCTGATTCAAACCCCACCTCTGCCAAGTTGCCAATGTTGGGCCCCTGAGCAAAGCCCTTAACCCTCAACTGCTCAAGATGTATTCAGTCACAATTGTAAGTCGCTTTGGATAAAAGCGTCAGCCGTACATGTAAATGCCTCTGTGGTTCTCTCAAGCTCTTTTCTAACAGGTCCTCTAGTGTCCAGTTAGCAACCTCACGAGAGCAGGTGAGGCACTGTGTTTGTCTATGCGTCTGGGACCTCCTGCACTGAATGTGGATGCGGTTTCTGCCAGAGTCGCTTGTCTGTTTACACAAACAATTCAGATACTGCCAATCATGATCATTAAGCACCAGCGGTTGGCCACTGCGCTGTCCACTGTGGGAGGTAATGACTGCTATGATGTATTCCCGTGTGACACGGTGGATTGAGGAATGCTAAATGCCTGCACAACTCCGGAAATGTCCCATCTGTTCGGCACCCAATATCATGCCTCGTTCGGACTCCAATTGTCGCGAGTGGCCAGCTGCGACCAGCAGGCAGCCAGCAGAGGGAGTCTGTGAGCCAAGAACCAATCAGGGGCTCGTTAGCCTTGTCCCCTTCAGCTGGCTCCACCTTATATAAGGAGCTTCACAGAGGCTACTCTTTGCATGTCACATGACATCAAGCTTGCTGGTGAGTCTTTTCTCTCCTGTTCTGTGAGAGATGCTTGTCCCTTGTGTCAAAATTCTGCTTTCCAAGTGAAGTTACAACCATATTTCTGAGTTGTTTGTCCATCTGTCTTTGTCCATCAGCCTCTTGGGTGGTTGAGTGATTACTGCTGGGGCTACTGGTTTGCCCGCCACTGCCAATACTCTAAACACTCCCCTCACACTCCACTCCTCACTCCATCTCCCACTGTCTCCCCTTCATCCAGGTGTCCCTCACACCGTGTTCCTCATCTGCTTACAGGTTAAGTTACTCTTGTTCCATTTAGTTTTCCCTTTTACTTTCCTCCCTTCATCCACCTCATCAGCGTTTGGTTCCACCCGGGGCTGTAGTTCACTGTGGCTCTTCACCCCTGATCACCCCGGTTCGCCTCCCCTTATACCGATAATTCATGTCACCTTGCTATAAGTATGCTGGCCAGTGCTCAACTTCATTTACAAGATAACACCTCACAACTTATACAGGTGTGGGCGTTCCCAAGCTGACCCCTGAGGTAACGCCACTTCATAATCAATTTACACACCGCTATCTCATGACATTTGGCAATGTCCGTGTAGAATAAGATATGGAATGACTAACGATGTAGCAGTTTGTGATGCAGAACTGGTGGTGCATGATCACACTGGCAGCAGTCTAATGCGAATGCAGTTTGAATTTTCAGATTCAGATTCTGAATCTGAATCTGAATCTGAAAGCCACGTTAATGTGCGGCTGTCGCTGCAAAAATGAATCAAAGACCACAAGACCGATTTCTATTGCTCTTGATTACCACTTCGAGGGAGAACTAAACTGACGTAATGATCCCACACATACTGGTGAAAAGTGCAGCACTGGAGCCAAACCATAACCCCTAACCCTTCCCCCACTCAATCAGACTGGCTGTTTCCCTCTACTTTACAGTCAGTTCTGGAACCTCTCTTTGCAACAATTACAGATTCACCAGTGTAACTATGAGTGAGAGAATGAATGAACTAATTAATTCATTAATTAACGCCTGCTCCTTAATACTGAGTGGTGCTGTACACATATGATTTGAAGAGCAATAGCATTGAATACAGTTTACCCAGCAGTCAATTTCCTTTTAAAATGGAATCTGACTTTCAATAAACAGACTAAAATTTAATTTTAACAGCTACAAATGAACTGGTTTAGCTTCTGGTCTATTTGCGAAATGGTTACATTCTTCACATTTCCTCTGGGATTTCCTCTTCTGAAACTGAGCACTGTTGATATAATTTCACCAGGAGTGAAGATTAACTCTAACCCCTAGCCTTAACCCCTAACCAATCCTAGCTTCCTTTCTCCTGTCTCAGAAATGGGCCTGCAGGTGCTGTGGTGCAGTCCTCTTGCACAAAATGCGTGAAAGAATAAACTTCACAGAAAGCGCTCCAATGGCTCCTCTGGTCTTAATTAAGATGCTCGATAGCAAAGAGCAGAACATCATGGCAACATTTTATGGCACGCCTGTTCAATTAAACATCTAAACAGCTCTTTGTATTTTCTTTAATCTCTCTCTCTTCTCTTTCTGAGGATATCCTAGATAAATACCTACACTTCAAAGAATTTCTGTATGTGTTAAAGGACTTCTCTTTGACTCGTCTTTGCTGAATCTCTCCTTCTCTGCAGCTGCTTCTAACTTGATCTAAGAGGACAAATACAGACTTGAGTGTGCCATAAACCTAACCCTAACCCTAAACCTAACACTAACCCTAAACCTAATCTAACACTAACCCTAAACCTAACCTAACACTAACCCTAAACCTAATCTAACACTAACCCTGGCAAGTGAAGCATTTCACAATGCCTTGCTCTTTACTTTGAAACCATTCAAAATGCACTTAAAAGCTTTTAATAACAGTAAAAAAAAGTATGTCTACAGTAATACCTATAGATCACATATAGTCACACAGACGTTGATGAAAAAAATGTAGGTGATACAAAAAGACTTTCAGAAGGCAGACAGAAGGACAGGCATGGTGACTCACTATTTGGAAAACTTCCAGACTGAAAGACAGACCGACACAGTGGTTGGCAAACCTGCAGCTTGATGAGAGATGAAGTAAGCAGAGAGAAAAATGATATAGCTATGGAAACCCATATCTGACCCACTATGCACATGTCTGACTGTGAGAGTAAATGGGGGCTTACCACAGCATATCTCTGGAGTCTCTGGAACATATACTTAAAGCCATAATCTACTTCATTTCTTGAACATGACATGGTATCTTGTGCATTTTTTTTTTTACGCGGAATCAAAATCTTTTTTTTCTTTTGTTCTAGTATACTTACATCATTATTTACAGTATGCAGAAGTGGAAACTGGAGACCCTCAGTGTCGGCAAAGTATTGTGGGACACTGAAGGTGGATGTTCCTGAAGTCAAACATAGATGAAAATCTTAAACTTTTTTCATTCATAAGTAAGTCCTCACATATTTTAAGTGTAGGCTTAATTAATTTAAGTAACAGGCTTAATTCAGAATACACAATATAGACTTAATTGTAAAATGTAATGACCCTGTTGGAAAAGCTCCACTTATTTTAGCTGGTGAAACTGAAATATTTCAATGTTGCCCATGGGTTATTTCTTTAAGAGTCATGTCTTTTTATTGTTGGTTATTTTTTATGTGCGTGTGCAACAGTTTAAAGCCACATGTATAATTGAAGATAAATCTAAATTAAGATTTTAATAGGAGTTGCATCTTTTCTTTGCTTATTGTTATAATACAGGAGGTTAATCATGTAGGATTATATCTTCTTGCAATAGTGAATGCTGCACGCAAGACACACCGCGTAGATAATCTGTTTTAAGCGGTGCTTCATTCTTTGAACTTTCTGATTGTAACTGTTTGCCAAAATTATTTGTTCAAATCATCAGACTGGGGATCCAAAGCAGCAAGTCATCCAGAAATGAAAACACTAAAAACACTCATGAAATAACTAAAACACTAAAACACTCTCAAGAAAAATGTCATGACCTGTATTTCACTGCACTCTGTTAAGCGATGGGAATAAGGAAGTTATTATTAGGGTTCTCAAAGGGTGAGGAATGTGTGTAAAAGGGAAATGGTGAAGAAACGGGAATATCGAAGGGAAGCAGGCTGTTAAAATTGATCAGAGTATGTCTAAGAGTTCACGTGAGGTGCACAAAATTTGAATATATCTGCTTTAAAACATTCCATAGTAGGAATATCTGAAAACCAAACACGTAAAATGTGGCTCCTCCGTTACTCGTGCTGCACAGCTTCAGCCTCAGACTTCTGTTCAGTTCAGTTTTTTGTTGTTGTTGTTTTTGGTATGAAGAGAGTCCTCACATGCCAGGTTATCCGTGTGTGCTAGTATGCCAGAGTATCCGTGTGTGCTAGAATGCCAGAGTATCCGTGTGTGCTAGTATGCCAAAGTATCCGTGTGTGCTACCTTGCCACAATGGCATTTTTTGCTAACCTTGCCACATTCCTGCTGGGTGATGGGTGACATCAGGATCTAGTCCAGACTTGCTCTGTCCCTCACAGGTCTTCTCTGTCATTTCTCTGTCTGTAACTTCAGCCTTCAGCCTGTATTAATTCTAGGCTGCAGTTCAGAGCACAGTTAAACATGTTATTGTTTGCTATTTGGAATGAGGGAACTGACTGTGCTACATGCTCTCAAGAGTTCTGTGAGAGAATACTAAGAGAACACTTTTCAGGAACTCAGGTGACCTACCTACACACGCAGAAAAACAAGACCTGCCCAGCATTGTATTAGTGATTAGTTTATGATTAGTCTAAACCATTAGTATAAAATACCAAATATCCACACACACTTTAATTTACTGTGTCAAAAACATTTACAAGCAATAAAACAAAAATGTTCCTTTAAATATAAGTTCTCTGCATAGAATGAGAGAGATAGAGACTAACTTAATCATGAAAGAACCAGGACCAATGATAGTTTGATAGGTTGTGTGGAAAGTCTATGCTTTTGGCATAAACAAAACAAAAAAAGCTTTCTTTCCATCTAGTATTTAAGTGTTTTACAAATAATATATATATATATATATTTTACTGTACAGAAAATGTTCTGAATGTGATTCAGAAAACAACTGTGAAGTGTGTTCTCTGCCATTTTCTCTCCCGCATGGTATAAGGTGCCTGTAATGATCCTTTCTCTCCACACCTCACCTGGATCAGGTGAGAGACTGCCGCCGTGTGTGTCACAGTGTTCTCCAGTCTGCTCTCCCCTTGCATGAAGCCACACCCCCTCATTATCCTCCCTCGTTATCCTCCCTCGTTATCCTCCCTCGTTTCACCTGCTCCCTGTCTGCTGCCCAACTGCTGTATTTGTATGTAAAGCCCTCATGGATGCCATTTTGGCGACCGTGATTATCAGACCTGCCTGTTGTGCTCCGTGAGTGTGCTATGCTGACTGCCATCGATCTTTGTTCACGTACGTTGAACACTGTCTATTAAAGAGTTCTCAAAACTAACATTTAATCAGGGACAGTAACTTTACCAAGAAGGTGTGTATATTAGAGGTTCATCTTTATTCCACATGTATTTATGATTTAATATATTCTAAAGAATTAACATAAGTTAATTTATGTTAACCTGACATATTTCAGGAGAGGAAGATTCTATTTGCAGCTTCATATAGAGAATTATTAATTTAAGATGTTTTTATATCCTTCTAGGGATGTTTAGAAGATTCTGAAGTCCCATGCATTCAAGAGTTCTTAAACATGGAGAAAGAGAATGCTATGAAATATTCGGGGAACTGGGAATCTTTTGTTGAACTGGGAATCTTTTGTTGAACTGTGAGTGTATCTTAAGTTAGTGCATCATTTCCACCCACCAATGTGTTCAGCCACTTAAAAAATATATTGATTTGCCTTTTTGTCCAATCCATCATTATACATTTTTGTATTTTACTAACTATAATAATGAAACCATGAAAATAAAAAGTATTCACAATTTACCATCTTACTGCAAGTGTTAAATCATGAAAAACCTGTTTCAAATGGCACAACAGGTCCTTCTTTCCAGAACTATTGTCAAACTAATAAAGAAAACAATATTTCAGACTGCTGCATGCACTGGTAGTCATAGTGGGGAAACTCAAATACATTAACATTGAAATTTGCTATAGCAAATCAAACACCACGTCAGATAACTTGGAACTGAATATTTCTATACATTCGTGTACCTTTTCACCATTTACATCATTAAAATAAACCATTTGGTTTAAATTAATCCTGAAAATGCATTCTCAGGAAGGCTAGAAAACAATATTTTCATTGTTAAAGAGCTAAATGCCTAAAACATAGAGCCTAAAGTATCTTCAACATGGCACACCAGTTACGGAATTACAGCCAGGATTTCTGGGAAGTGTAGTATTGGATAATGTCATTTTAAAGGCAATGTGGTAACCCAAAACCCTGTGCCATCTGGTTCTATAATCACCACCCCCTCACAAAGGACCTTTCTTCATCCCTAACCCCTCATTTATTTGGTGTTCTTGCCTTTGTTTACCCTCATAACCCTCAGGTACAGGAACTAGAGAGCCAGTCAAAAAGAAAGAAAAAAGATGGCAACAGAGATATGTCTGGAATTCTCCACATGTGCACTTGACCTCTAGATGAACTCCACACTGCAGTCAAACTTTGTACTGCCAAGATACTTTATACTGCCGTGGAAGATACTTTATACCACCATGGAAGATTCTTTATACCACCATGGAAGATACTTTATACCGCTATGGAAGATACTTTATACCGCCATGGAAGATACTTTATACCACTATGGAAGATACTTTATACCGCCATGGAAGATACTTTATACCACTATGGAAGATACTTTAATGTCATGGAAGACACTTTATACTTCCATGAAAGATATTTTATACTGCCAGGGAAGATATTTTATACTGCCAGGGAAGATACTTTATACCGCCATGGAAGATACTTTAATGGCATGGAAGATAATTTATACTTCCATGGAAGATACTTTACACTGCCATGGAAGATACTTTTTAAGTGGCATTAATATAAAAATGTAGCTTTGAATATTTAGTCAAGGACAATTCATTTCACTGGCAAAGAGTGCAATCATATTATTACATCTTCAGTGTTCATCTGAAAATAGTTTGGTACATAGGCTGAGCAAATAGGACCAGCACAGACATTATTAAGTCTTCTGTCACTGTGATCAGTGTTTAATGCTTCACAGTGATCACATCTTCTGTCTCTGTGATCAGTGTTCAAGGGTTTACAATGTTATAGCATTTTATCTTTTTAAAGCCTAAAACAGCCATCAGGCTTTCTTCAGTTTTATATGTCCAATAATGGTTTTAAGCTCCAATCAAATCAATTTGACAATGGTAATGTGTTACAACATATAATTATATATTTACGGATTATTTCTGACTCATCTATGAATCAAGAGCTGTTAACTGACAGCTCTGTGTGATCTATGTGTCATTATAAGCCCTAGGCACACGCCTGAAAGCTCTATGTATGTCGATATTAACCCCATCACATCTGAAAGCTCTGTGTTGTTATTAACCCCATCACATGTTTGAAAGCTCTATGTGTGTTGTTATTAACCCCATCACGTGTGAAAGCTCTGTGTGTTGTTATTAACCCCATCACATGTTTGAAAGCTCTGTGTGTTGTTATTAACCCCATCACGTGTGAAAGCTCTGTGTGTTGCTATTAACCCCATCACATGTGAAAGCTCTGTGTGTTGTTATTAACCCCATCACGTTTGAAAGCTCTGTGTGTTGTTATTAACCCCATCACATGTGAAAGCTCTGTGTTGTTATTAACCCCATCACGTTTGAAAGTTCTGTGTGTTGTTATTAACCCCATCACGTTTGAAAGTTCTGTGTGTTGTTATTAACCCCATCACATGTGTGAAAGCTGTGTGTGTTGTTATTAACCCCATCACATGTTTGAAAGCTCTATGTGTGTTGTTATTAACCCCATCACGTGTGTGAAAGCTGTGTGTGTTGTTATTACCCCCATAACATGTTTGAAAGCTCTATGTGTGTTGTTATTAACCCCATCACGTGTGAAAGCTGTATGTGTTATTAA
This sequence comes from Tenebrosternarchus preto, assembly GCA_025802075.1. NCBI lineage: Eukaryota > Metazoa > Chordata > Actinopteri > Gymnotiformes > Apteronotidae > Tenebrosternarchus > Tenebrosternarchus preto. The sequence continues at coordinate 13,447,835 of JAOYMR010000018.1, read as the reverse complement.
CCCCATCACGTTTGAAAGCTCTGTGTGTTGTTATTAACCCCATCACATGTTTGAAAGCTCTATGTGTGTTGCAAGGTACAGATACAAACAGGTTTTTCATATTTTAACCTGATTTGATGATGCACTCCTCGCTCATAACTGAACCTCATTCATCCATCATGACTTATGAAGCGATGGTTTGGGTGCCATGGACAAGTTGTACATAGCAAGAATGACAGATGCATTTTTGTTGTATAATCAATACTATTACAATAGTTTATCTTGATCTATTTATTTTAGATAGTATAAGCAGACCTGCGCAGGCTGACTTTCAAAATCTTACACTACATAAACCAAATATAGCATACTGTCTCTGAAATATAGTACACTCCCTTTGAAATCCTCTGTGTGGCTTAGAGTTAGGTGGTATATAAGGTCTATACATTAACAGGGGAAGGAGCTGTACTGTGTGTTTGTGTTTGTGTGTGTGTGTGTGTGTGTGGGAGAGGTACTGTGTGTGTGTAATAATAATAACAACAACAACAACAATAATAATAATAGAGTATTCAGCTACCATAATTTTTCAGGTGCAAATACCAACTTAAAAACATGTGAACTATGTGACCCAACACATAAACAAATAATTGGAATATTAACAATTATGAAAAAAGATAAGAGATACTGTGAAACTTCTGGTTACTAAAACTATTTCCCTTGTTTAAGGAGAGCCAGGAAACCTATGAATACCACCATGGCAGATAAGAAACTGTGTGGGAGAAAAATTACATTCAGTTTTCCACAAATTAACAGCTTTAGAAACAATTCTTCATTCATTTGTTTAAAAAAAAACAGTGGATAGTGTTGGCTACTTTTGTTCAACTAGGCTTCCATTAGCGTTTTAAATGCCTTCCTGTTATAGGGAAAATAAACAAACATTCGGCATCAGAGTTCCACCCATTTTACTGAATTATACATGGTTTTTCTTGAGAATTTCTTGAGCAATTCAATCTACTTCATCAAAAGTTCTTAGAATTGAATATGCTCTTCAACTGTCTTTGCCCCCGTTACCTCCCAGCGTAGTGCCTTTCTCTGTTTGTAACATGGTGGTGCACGAGTCAAACTGCACGAGTCAAACACATGTCCTCTGGACTTCCAAACTGCTAGCAAACAGCTTCCAAACAGCTCGCTGGTATTTTACTTTTGGTAATAGAATATTGTATATCAGGGTAAAAGCATTTTTGAAAGTACCTCTGGAATAGGATTAGGGTAAAGGTAAAAATTTAAAGTCGTCTTCGGGGTCTTTTATCTTACAACTTCGTACGACTAAAAAGCCAACTAACAACTTAGTCTTCTTGTAAATACGTCTACAACATTACATTTTGCTTTTTTCGCTTTGGCTGCGCAAAATATACGGCACTGGGACTATAATCACAGTTTCCAGAGAAGCTTTATTTACACATGACGTTCAAAACTCGTTAGCAGGACTGTCAGGGACTGTCGCTTGTGACGCATTCGCAGCACCCCGAGCCACCTCCCGCTTCGCAGTGATCTCGAGCGCGTTAAAGACGGACACATTTTAAATCCAGTGTAAACACTGGCTACACTAGACGGTTGCACAATAGGTCCGCCAGAGGCTCGCGACTGGAGAGCAGTTCTGAGAAGTTAAATCAACACGTGAAAACAATGTGGATTGCAGATGTTAAGACCACAGCCAATTTCTTTATGAATTGATAGTCGAAATACCTTTTGTAAACCTACATTTGGCAAAAACAAACAAAAATCATTTGCTTTACTTTATAGATGTTTGGGCCGAAATTCTTCTCAATCACACAATTTACCACGTTCTCGACAAACATTTACGACGAACTCTTGATTTTAACTTTCAGACATCTACAGCTGTTTCAATAGTGTGTACGCACGTACATTGTAACAACACAGTAACAGTGTTCGTGAGGCATGATATAAGAAATCAATTTTAACAGTTAAAATCTTCGAAATGTCTACCACAGTTCACATCCCAGGTTATGTAAATCATGTAAACCAGCAGTGAACAGTGCCGCAAAACAAAAGTAACAATGAGAAGGACAACAGAGAGACATCATAACATACAGGGTTAAGTCGGACTGTAGCCCAGCCTGTTCTCTCCTATATAACCCTCAAAAGCAACAGCGTCACAGTGGGCTCTTTCAAGGGGTGGGGCATTCAGGTCTGCCCTTACAGAAAAGTTTGCCAAACTTGGCGGATTCCAGTAAAACAAAAATGAATTGGGTGGGCCTAACCGCTTTGCATGTCTTAAATGTTACCAAACGTAACTTTACAATCACTAATAGATATAATCTCTTATGTTCTACTTCACTCCCCTTTCCTCTATAGCCGAGGTGCAGAAACACACGCACGCGCACGCACACAGATGCGCGCGCACAGGCACACACACACACACACACACACACACACACTCTCTCTCTCACACACACACACACACACACGTCGTTTTCCAGCGTTCCTACCAAAGTTTGTCCCTTCCAGTGACTCTGTCGAGACCAACAACATAAAACTTGAGAAGGCCTTTGAGAGGGTTGTTTCCGATAAATCCGACCTACAGAGAAACGGTGACTTTTTACACAGATAACAAGAAAGATGAAACAAAGTACACAGGCAGTTTCTTCAGGGAAACTCAACTTCTCCGTTTCTGAACGCTCAGCCCTCAAGGACACTGCAGCTTACTGTCACGCATAAAACTGGTTTCTATCGCGAGCGCTATGAGAACGCTCGCCTGGGCAAACACCAACGGTTAAGTTAAAAGCTCAAATTAGCATTACCTTTTTACTGTTTCTGCTGTTGTATCCGTTGTATGGATTGATTCCTGTCCTTGGCGGTACGGAGAGCAGCATTTTCTCAACGCTATGTCCGGAGCGGCGAGTAATGCCAAGGCTGCCAGCTGACGTCAGCTAGGGAAGTTAAGCTTGGAATCGGAGGGGGGGAGCGAGTCAAGTCCCGCCGTCGCCAGGACTGCTGCCTGTCGAGCGCCTGCTCTTTAGCTCCTCTGGGTCCTAGCGCCGCACCAATATGATTTTACCAAACCTTCAAATGAGCAGTATATTAAATTAATTTGCAAGGTAAAATAAAGAATGCACGATACTTTAGTCGGATGCAACAAACAAGCTTGTCCACGTCTAGTGATAATTATTTTATACTGGTATATATTGTAAAATGTATGCATGGAATAACAATCTAGACCGGGCTGGCGCGGTTTGGACATGACCATTCGACTTTATACGGATGTACAGTATATTAAACGATATAGGACGCTATAAATCGAGTGAAAGAATGTATATTGTTGAAGGAAATTTGCCTGTATTTGCCTTGTGTATATTTGTGACATTCCTACTTCGAGTATTATAATTTTCAGTGACAAGCATTTCGATTTTTAAAAATAAAATTCCATGTATAGTTTAATATATAGTGCAAGTTTAATAAAATTGCAATGTCTAATAAAATACTTTTATTATTAAAATCGTGTAATATATTTTGGTGTTGATAAAACCCTACTATCATCTTTTCATTAGGAAAGCTTTTGTTAAGCTTTTAGTGCTGTATTTTATTATAATGATAATTACACTGGAATAATGCAGTATTATAACGGTTGGAGTTTTAATGTTGTATTTTATTATGATGATGCAATAACATTGGAGTAATACAGTATTATTACATTTTGAGTTTTAGTACTGTATTTCAGTATGAATGCTATAACACTGGATCAATGCAGTATTATTACAAATGGGTTTTTTCTTTACAATAAAGCACTCATGGATTTGTGCTATGACTCTTTGACCTATGACCTTGTGAAGCAATGTTTCTTACATTGATGACTATTTATCTATTTATTTATTTATTTATTATCCAGGGTTAAGGTGAGGGATTAGGCCTGCACCTTTGTGTCCACCTTGTTACCACTTTTACAGTTTGTGTACCAACTATAACCTTCCTTATTATGGTCCGCAAAGTAGAGTACCGCTTTCCCTTAGGGCTTCTTTCTTACTTAAGATCATTGTTAGAAAGTGAGGGTTACTATTTGTGTTATTTATTTATTTTAGTATTCATTATTGTTTAATATTAACCAGATATGAGCCTCATCATCCTGGAGCCGCTACCAAAATGGCCTGCAGCCTCAGACGCAAAGTGACATCATGTCATCACTTGATAGGACCCCACTTAATCGTCTCATCGCCATGGCTACTGTGATGTTGTTTGGAGATCAACAGGTCTGTTGTTAGGCAACACACCCCCACTGTCCAGGGCATTTTGATTCTTAAATCCACAACGATTAGCTGTTTTGTGCCACGGTATTATGTATATATGTGTCTACTTGTGTGTGACTGTAATAGGGAGGGGAGATGGGCTTATTCTAGTCAGCTTCATCATTTTAAACACCTCCAGGTTTGCATACAGCACTTCAAGAAATTAACTCGTATCCCAAGAGCTACAGCAAAAATGCAGAGGATAATGTTTCCTGTCAAACTAAGGTTGGACAACAGTTCCACTACAGTCTTCAGATTAATTCTAGATCTCATTCAATTGAGATGAACTCATTAAACTCATTAATCCTGAATATAATAACTTGAATATAAACTATGTTAGGTACGGTAAGACATTACATATGCAGTACCAGTGAAAAGTGGTATCACTTCATCCAACATCTAACCCTAGTGCTATTCTTCTTGCAAATGTTCAAATGTAAGGACCACCAGTACCAGCATCTCTGTGTGGGGCAGGAATACAGACACCAGTTTCAAAGGAAACATTGTGGGGGGTTGAGAGATGTCTCATTAGAAACAGTGAGTGGATTATAAAAGAATAAAAAGTGTATATTGATTTGCTAGCATGTAAATTCAGTTACTACATTACATCCAAAGTTTTTTTATGAAAGAAAAAGGTTACGTAGAATTGGATGCACGCTTTTACACAACTTCAGTACTTTACATATGTGACGGCAGCAAGGAGGGCGCGCAAGGCGTTTCTCGAACACAAATGCAGCAAGCAAGCGCTAATCGTTAAAGCAAACGTATAAAACAACAGCAGAGAATGTAGCGTAGGCAACAGTAGGCAACAGCCTGAGAGAATGCACAGCGAAGACCTGCGGGCTTAAATAGTGCACTGGAGTGTGTCAAATAAATTTATTAGATGGGCGATTGGGAAACGGGCAAGGGGTGTGTGTATCTCAGGAGTGGGCGTGTCCCTGGTACTGGGTGCACAGCGTGCCATGACAGACCCCTGAGATGTATGTGCCCAGGAGATGAGGGCCGTTCTGTGGTGGAGGGGCTGGTGTGGCAGGCAGCGTGGATGTGGGTTAGCTTCCCTGATGTCTGGATCCATGTCCCAGCTGATGGCTCCAAGGAAACAGGAAGCTCTGACAGCACGGGTTCCTGGCTGGTGGGTCGGGCCTCAGCAGCGTACTCGCGTGAGAGCATGCCTGCCCTAATGTTTCTCTCACCGGGTCTGTACGTAACCTGAAACTGAAACCGGAAGAAAAACAGGGACCACCTTGCATTGAGCCGCTTAATAAACAGCAGGTACTCCAGGTTTTTGTGGTCCTTGATGACACGGAAGGTATGATGCACTTCCTCCAACCTAATGAGTGCCAGGTGAATTTAATAAGTGGGTGATTGGGAACGTGCACGGCGTGTGCGTATCTCAGGAGTGGGTGTGTCCTTGGTGCTGGGTGCACGGCACGCCCTGACAACATAACTTTAACACTTTAATAGAAGTCAATTTATTGCAAATATTTAATAAACCATTTCTATTCTATTCTATGAATTTTTATTGTAATTTGTAAAGGCCCCTGTTAGGCTATTAGAGCAGGTTGTTATACAGTGGTCTACAAATCCTAATTACAATGTTATTAATGTATTATTAAGTTTCTTAAAATTAGATTGTATATTCAAACAGAACCACTCATGAAATGTACATGAAATGTGTAATCAAACTGCATGGTCAAGATTTGTGGCACAAAGTAAATCTTATGCTTTGACTTCACAATTGTGCTATTATTAAAGGGTTCTAATAGTTCATCTTAGAAATTCATTGACAAAGCAGTATGGAGGACTCAGAGCTATTACATTAGATTTACCGGACTAAATTTTGTGTTTCCTTGTATTCTGTTCACAGTTAAATGTTCTCCTTAGGGTTAGGGTTACAATTAGGTATTTTGAATGGCCTGTTGTTAAAGGTTGTAGAAAATATGAAAACTTCTTCTTTTTTTTTACTTTGGTATATCAGCTTGGTAAACAAGGGCAAAGGCAACAGCTGGGTGAACACAGGGCTATCTGAGTGAAGAGGACTAGCTGAGTGAAGAGAACTAGCGGTATGAACAGGACTAGCTGAGTGAAGAGGACTAGCGGTATGAACAGGACTAGCTGAGTGAAGAGGACTAGCTGGGTGAATAGGACTAGCTGGTGCTTTTGAACTTCTCGCCATGCACCAAACCCAACCAAACCTAATCCGATCTGTTTATCCCTAACCCTAAACCAATAAGTTTCTCCCTATGCCTAACCCTAACCCAATCTGTTTATCTGTTTAAATGAAGTTTTAGTATTACATTGACAGAATATGCACTTCACATTCCAGCTGGGAGTCATTTGGAGAATTATATCAGGGAAGGGGGGGGGGGGGGGGCAGGAAAACAGAGAGGAGAGAAGGAGGTGAGAGAGTGAGGGAGGCAGAAGGGAGGTAGAAAGAGGGAATGGAGGGAAGAGAATGGGGGAGGGGGGTGTTTGTGCATGCCGGCCATTCCTTAGGTCTTATCTGCATAGCCAGCTCTGTGGTTGCCCTTTCAGAAGAAAGAAAAAAAAAAAAAGTTAAAATCTCAAAGCATTTCATAGAACCAGCATACTAGTGGCAAAAGAAGAAAAATATGCTGACAGTTAATAATTCAAGAGACATAGACACAAAGCTAACTACAACGAATATGAACATAAATATGCTCACCTGAAAATTCTCCTTCCCAAGTGAATTTTGTGGTCTACATGGGGACTACAGTGTTTTTGGGTGATGTTTATATGCAGAAAGTTTGATAATAAATACACATAAAGTTGAATTAAATAATTCTTCAATAACAAATTTGGGCCTTGTGTTTTAGATAAATATGCTTTCAGACAGTTTCATGAAAAATTCTCGAAAAATTCATGAAAAAAGGGTGATGGTTATATTTTCAACATAAAACAAAGTAAGAAAACCATGATTATAGCACAGTGATTAAATCAGCCTCTATCCCTGATTTCTGCCTACAGCTCTGTGTAACTAGAGACATCCAGATGTTGTAGTGCACAACTGATATTACAGATAAATCCAGTTGTTTCAGTGGACATTAAAATTTACATCTATCACAAAACGTAGTCATTTTGGAGTATTTGTATTTGCCGTCAGCCAGTCTTGTGTGTCAGTTTAGATGAGTGTGTTTATTGTATGTGTTTGAGTATGTGCTCCAAGATGCTACTATAGTAAAGGTAACTTTAATATACTGAATGTAGATAGAACATACACAGTAGCTGTTACAACAGAGTTTATTGGGGTGCACTGAGATTATAAAAAATACCTTTGTTTTATCGTTTGATTTCTGTGATGAGTACAGGGGCAAATACTGTATGGTGTTTGTCCAGAGTGATGTGTGAAATGTTCTTGGATTACCTGTTAGTATTAAACATTTACTCTGTTATCAGATGCCCGTATCACTGTTTTACAAGTAGAAGCACCAAAACAGACCATAGCTGTTCAATCATCGTTTAAGATTTGCCATGAAAACACATGCATTATCCTTTATTGATTTCTTTGGCAACTACCACTCTATATCTGCTTAACAAATTCCTTACCTTCAAACCGCAGAGTAACTGGTAATAATTTATGCTTTGTCCAGCACCCTAAATTAAAGTGATGAACGACATTGCTAAGAAATGACGAGATGTTCTATACTGTTATAAATGTATGCCAGAACCTAATATCCATAGCTTAATATCTCTAGGACATGTTTTTTTGGGAGGGGAGCACAGATACATTTACATTTACGGCATTTAGCAGACGCTCTTATCCAGAGCGATGTACAAAGAGTGCTTCGTTGTTGACTTATAGAATACATCCTAGCCAGTAAGTAGGTTAGAGTTCAGTAGACAGTAGACTAGATCACTGCTAGAATACAAGAATCGTGTTAGGCCTAGTATGAGTTCTATTAAACAATGATAAATATAGTAACACATAGGTACTAGACGTTGCTCAGCACTGGTAAGAGCAATGAAAGTGCAGCATCAATGGTCAGATACAGAATATGCATAGATATGAACAGGAGGAGAGAATCCTTGCAGTTGGTAATGGATGTCCTCCTTTCCCACCAACGAGGATCCGGAACCGATCCGATTTGCACCCCGTTCCGATTCTCGCGTTTGCACCAGTTTTTATTGGAACTAAGGATGCGTCATCAACGGAGGGCGGGGCACAGCTCACACGGGGATAAACAGTAGTAACAAGATGGCGGCGCGCGTAGATTACCTGCGAACATTTGTGTTGTTGCTACAGATGTTTGTTTTTACAAAGATCAAAAACACGTCGACAACTTTTATTTAGAGTTTTCGTACTCTTTGTTTTTCAGTTTGTTTATTACCTGCTCCTTTGTGTGCGAAAATCCTGTCCTAGACAAATCTGCCAACAGTTCACCTTAAAGGTTTTCTTTTTTTGACACGCTCCCGCATGTCGTCACGGTTCGCGCTGAAGAACCTACCATGCCTTGCTAGCAACTGGAAATGGACCTTTGGGGTTCCTGAACCTGTTTATTTTGGTTGGAAAGCACCGAACGGTTCCAGATTAGGTTCTGGTTCCTCGTTGGTGGAAACGGGCTGTTTGTGTGTGTGAGGGTCATCATTATGGCATTTGTTGACAAGTGAAATTATGAGATTCTGTGGAGTTGAACAACTCAATAAAAACTAAGAAATAAAAAAATACTTTGCAAACGTTTTCAAAATTCTGTATTCGTGTAATGAGTCAAATGTTGTAGACATGTACACTAAGCATGTGCTCACACAAATAGATACACACCCTAACTGAGCTGTTTTTCTCTCTTTGCTAGGCTGCAGGTCTGACCACTGACATCAACTGTAATGACTGGTATTGTTTAACATTGCTCCCCAGATGAGAAATAAAGAAACAAGCCATTGACAGTGAAAGCAGCTTTCTAAGAACCTGTGAAAAATCTGGAGACCACATGTGGTGTTTCTGTCTTACAGGGACACGTGCCAACATTTTTAGTTTGGGAGAGCTTGTGTTCCCAAGCCATGCATTCAAAACGCCAGGGTTTCATACTAGGAAAAATAGTTGGATGCCGCCACCTTGTGTTGGAGAAAGAAATACTTTGAAATGTATATTTGCTGATAATGGAGAACTTTGGAAATCAATCCATAAATCTGTTATTTATCTACTTCTCTATGTGCGTAAGGTGTATTTCTGTCTAAAGGAGTAAGGAGAAATCGGTGAAATGTTGTCTTATATTCTAAATATTTTATATACAACTGACAAAATGTGTGCATGCTATGTTTTGATTCTATGATGGTTTTTTTTATACTTTTGCAAGTTATGAAATAAATAGCAGTTATATGTTATGCTACTACTACTGTTATGATGGTTATATGTTGTTATTTTACTACTGATGGGTATATGTTGTTATCCTACTATGTTATGATGCTTTTCCAATTTGAGGACTATTTGATAAATATTGTAAAATTATACAAGATGCCTGTCCCCTTTGACTCCACATAGTAATGTGCAGTACAAACCATGAGAAAAAGGTGGAAGTTTCTGGAAGGAAAGCCTCTTGTGAACTCAGGGAAACAGGAAACACTTTGTTCTCTGAGATAATCATCAAAGGGCAGTGGTTATTTTAATCCCCACTTTCCTGATTCAGGATGAGCTCTTCAAACCAAAGTGGGATCAATACATCTGACTCCAGCTCGCATCACATCAGACATCATTCAAGTGAGTAGTGCTAAGCAATAAAAGGCCTGGATGTGTTTTGAGTGTATCATGCTTTATGTCACTGGGTGTGTTTATGCTGCTTTTCCAAGGGCAGACCAGGCAAGCCCTGTGTGCACACTGGATTATGGTTAAGGTTAGAGGTTAAAGGTTAGGGTTAGGGGATTATTGGACAGATCAGGTGAACTCTGTGTCCAAACTAGGTGAGCTGAGTAACAACTATTCACTGGAGTCCCATATACTTTTCAGAAAGACAAGGTTTTGGCAGTTTGTAGTTTTGAGTTTGTATACCATTAAATCAATGCCACTGAAAGCCGAATGACTCGGTTGATTGAATTTTGTGGTTGTTCCAGATCTTGTCAGCATGCTGGCAGTTGAATCACCAGTTCAAGGTCCATAGAAGTGCAATTATCCTTTTTTTTGTTCTGTCAGTAACTTTGTTTACATTTTTTTGCAAAAAATGTTGCTTTCATTTATTGGATTCAATCCCATTTTACAGTATAATTAACATTCCCATAAAGTCTAATGTGTCATACAGTAAATTTAATCGTATCACAAGATAGAGTTTGTGTGTCAGTGTGTATGAAGTTAATCTTATATAAGCATTTTTAAACCTGAGCATTTTTAAAAATTATTATTATTGATCTTTTGATTGATTGGTCGTGATGACTCTTTATGGATCAGCTGCCTCCATGCACTGAGATTTCTTATGGCTTCCTTTAAATTGTGTAGACTCATGTTGGTTGTTGCTTTTTGTGGTCAAGCCGGCATAATCTTCTGTCTGACGTTTTTTTCTTTTACCGCTGATCCGGCATGACTGATGTTTCTAAGGACGTTTCTAAGGTTTATAAATATAATAACCACTGCTTTGGGACTTTTCCTTCGAGTTGCATTTTCAGTTTCACGCGTTCTAAAAGTGAGTTATTGATAAGTCTCGCGGTCTATGACATGCACGGCAGTCATCTCCAGCATAACTCAAATGCATCGATCTTATCTGTTTTTTTCAGTGTCCAGGTTTTGCAGTCTTACGTAGCTATTTGAGAACACGGTGACACTGACCAGTCGGCATTTTGTTACAAGGCTGAAATCATTCCTTCTCTAGATCTTGCTCATTCCAATAGCCAAGATGTTTGTCTTTTGATCTCAACTCCAGATTCTTCATCTTGGTCAAGCTTAGATCCAGGGAATCTAAAGTTGATAACTGATTCGATTTCCTCCCCATGGATTTCCTCTCCACCTCAGTCCCCATTGATTTTTATCAATGGGGACTGAGGTCTTTGGTATTGCCATACTATTTGTTTTCTTTATGTAAAGGGACAGACCAGCTTCTTCACTTTCTTCCCTAATCCAGTGCAGATTTACAATGTAATCACGTATTCCCCTCCCTCTATGGAATCTCACCTGCACATTCAGCATTTTGTGTTTGATGACTATATTAATGCCTTGTTGAATGATCTTCAAAATTATTGTACTTGCATGCATGATTAGGGCAATTGAACAATAATTAAAGTACTCTTTCATATAATTTTTATTGGGGTATTGGTATGAAAAATGATGGCGTACAAGCACTGAGCCCTGAGACTGCACTGATACTGGCTCCTCATTGAGCAGTTCGAGCAGTAGGCCATCATCAGCTTTCCTTGATGGCAGTTGTTTCAAGGCCCGTTTGACTGCCGTTTCCAGAACGTTGGGTTCTAATTCAACTCTGCTCTGGTGTTTGGTATCTTGTTCATTGGGAACTCCAGAGTCATACAGCTCTTCAGTATATTCAGCACTCAGTATATTCACACCTTTGGTTTCTAATACTTTGGTGGTCCTTTTCCGTTTTAGATCTATAAAATGGGACATACACATGATCCATGAAGTGACTGGGTGGATGTTGCATGTATGTTATCTTGTGTTTTTGTTCAATAGTTGTTCCATTTGGATAGTGATGTCTGTACATTTAGTTGTTCCAGTATATATCTTTGTCTTTCCAAGCTTCTCAGGGTGTAACTTTGCTTTGAAAAGCATTGGGGTCAAGAATGTAGAGAGGGGTGTTTCATCTAATTCAGCTGCCCATCAAATTTGTGTTCCATTTAGCACAGGTGTTCATTGAAAAGAAATCAGTGCTGAGACTGAAAGGAAGAGGTTTGTTATGGCTGTGTTTATCAAGCCTATTACTGTTGAGCAATACAAGAAATACCAGCTCTATAAAATATATTTGTAGTATCTTGCAGTTGTTTTATATTACATTTTTTTTTTCCATTTCACAAAATGTCAGTTGTTCCATGTGTATTGACATCCTGTGACAAAATATAAGCACAAAAGATTTCTATCATTAGAGATGTAATTATATTGACTAAAACAAACATATTGTTACTCAAATTATAATTTAATAAATGAATATTTTCACTTTCAAAAAAATGGTGGGGACATGTCCCCAACATAAATATGCCTGTCATATTTAATCATAGCAATCCACCCATCAGAATAATTGCACAAAAGTAACTTTATTGACATCACTGTCCAACTATGTGAAGTTATTTAAACTATTGTCAAGGGAGGCCAGCCCCGCAGCCCCAGGGAAACGCCCAGCAGCACACGTCAGCAGCCCAGACCACTCCTTCACTCCCAATGTCCCTGTTACTAATCAGTTCCACCTGTTCCTTGTTTAGCTCCTGCTCTTTATAAGCCACACCAAGACAAACCTCCAGTGTTGTGCGTTGGAGCCTTCTCTGCCTGTGTGCTAGTGCTTTTTCTACGGATTTCTTTGTGATAAGTACCTATTGTGTTTTTTTTGCTCCTTTTGTGCCTCTCACTTATTTGCGTTGGTTTCCTTGATTGCAATGGAAAGTAAAGATGTGCCTCTACCATCCTCGCCTCCTGCCTCTTCTCCTCACGCAGTCGTGTCACAACTATTGTTCTTTTACATTAATTATATTAAAACATCCACCAGCATGGGTGCCTGTTTTACGAATTCTTTAACTTGTTCCAACTCAATAAATACACATACAATAAATACATAAACAAGTAATATTGTGCAGTCTCTTGTCATCGACTTGACTACTGCAACCCACTACTTGTTGATCTTCCTTTATGGGCCATCCCGAATGCAGTAGTATGACTAGTCTATAACCTTCCAAAGTTCACATGTCACTCCATTGCTGTGTTCCCTTCCCTGGCTTCTTGTAGGCGCCCACATCAAAATTAAAACCCTGATGCTTGCCTACAAAACCAAAAATGGACCAGCTCCCTCCTACATGATGAGAATGGTCAATGCCCAATCTGGGCTATTCCGAACCTCAAGTACAGCTTGGCTTGAAACACTGTGCTTCAAGTCTCATTGAAGACAAGCTTCTAGGCTATTCTCTGTCCTGGCTCCAAGATGGAGGAATGAACTTCCACTGGCTGTCCAGACAGCAGAGTCCCTTGCAGTCTTCAAATGCAGACTGAAGACTCAATTACTTGTAGAGTATTTCAATGACCATTGATCCTACACTTTACGCATCAATTCTTGTATCTTAGCAGTATTCTAGTACATATGTATATTGTACTCTATCCAAGTTACTTGCTAGGATACATCCTGTGAATAAACAGCAAAGCTCTGGATAAGAGCGTCTGCTAAATGCCTTAAATGTAAATGTAAATGTAATAAATATGAAGTTTAAAGTTCTTGTTTACCTCTCCCTTCCACTGGGTGGCAGTAGTATACACCATGTTCTGCCAAATTCACAATAGAATGCCAAGTCTCAAAGGTTGCCATCCTACGGTGAACTATGTCAAGATTCTTTTATTATGTAATCACAATTCAAATATAACTAATTTTACATAACCTTGGAATAAAAGTGAAAAAAAAAAACAAGCTGGGAAAGTAATTTACCCAGAGCACTACATAAACTCTACATAAAGTCTACATAAACTCTCCACGAATAACTTAGCCATACAGACATGCTTAACCATCCAGCATAGACACCCATAGTCTGAGAAAGTCAAAAGCGAGTCCTTTATATTGAACTGACTTCAAAGACACTTCCTGCCTTTTGTTACATCTCATTGAGCGCCTGTCCTGTTTTGACAAGAAGTAATAAAATCCTGATACAGGTAGCCCATTCCAAAACCAACAACATCCATCAAGAGGATCTTAATGTTTGGCTGTTTTTGTATTATTCTCTGCATGTTGCATGGAGACAAAGGCAGCATTGTGCACTTTTATGCCTGGTTTTCCATTGATGGTTTGAATTACAAAAAAACGAGGAAAAAGAAAAGAACAAAAAGTTCCTTCGACTTTACTGTTTTCTTCACTAATAGGACCATCTGGCTTTACGTAATGGTTAATGGTTTTGTGAGCACAGTGCTAAAGTGAAGCTAGCAGCAGACAGGCAAAGCGAACAACTGCGAACCCAAAGCGAACTGAATTCACTACTACATGCTATTTTATACAGTACTTGAGGTCTAGAGCACAATGATAAACAGTAACATTTATCCATGGAGTGATGATTATTTCTCTATGGACGCCTAGTTGACAAGATACTGGTTTTATTTTCAAATGATACTTGTACCAAGATAAAATAAACTGCTCAAAATGTTGTTGTCTAATAGACTGAATGCTGTGGTAATATGGTTAATGTGGAGATCTACATGGGTTTTTATTTTACAGTAGACTGCCTCATTCTGCCACTACTAAACCACAAAATGGTTGCATTTTAGTGAAAAGAATAAAATCAACAACAGCAAAATCCCATCAGACTCTGAGCATTGTCCCTGACAGGCAACCTACAGTACCTGCATCAGGGTTATGGTCAGGGCTAGGATCGGAGTTAGGGTCAGGGTCAGGGTTAGGGTTGGCCTACACAAGGGTCAGGGTCAGGTTTAGGGTCAGACCTATGTCAGCCTTTACCCAGAATAAAAGCTTTGCTACCATTTACTTCTTATTGGAGTATGTGGTGTATTTTACGTATTTGCAGTTTAATGCAGTTTTTCAGGGGATTATGTCTTTGTTTATGCTGATGCACTGTGGCTTCTGTCTGGAAAAATTATCAGCCGTATCCATGACTCACTAAAGCTGGGCTAGACTGGCTGTTCCTGAAACCCTGCTGCTGACATAAACTGAGATTTTTGAGATAAACACAACTTGACCAGATTCAAGAAACAAGAAGTGGGACACATGTAAGTGGACATGGCACAAGCTGAGATGGTCTTCATGTTTTCCACTGGTTTTATATTGTCCATTAACATGGTTACATGGTTCAACAGACTTTGAAAAGAGCAGAGTGTTAATAGTTTGATATATTTGGGGTGGGAAGTAAGATAATTATAACTATTTCTCAATCGGTGTGTTCATCTCATGTTCATTTTCAGTGTTTACTAGGGTATAACTACAGCCATGGTTTTGGCTCCCCCAAACCATTCATTTTCCAAAACTTAGATAAACAAACGCTGTTGAATTGTACTTGGGTGGAGTCGTTCGTTTCATATGGCAAAGCTAAAGGAACTTTTTAAGTATGTGAAGTAAAGTGTGAAAAACATCTTTTATATCAGAGGTAATGACTAGTGCACTGTTGTTTCAGTAAACTCTGAGGTTTGTTTTTGAAGTACTAGGCAAGTTCACTGGGACTTTAACTGTAGGTGGAGCACATTATATTCATACATGAATTAAATTATGGCTTTTTAAATTAAATGGTTTTGCTTTTAAACTTGGCTTGATTTATGCAAATTTTATGATACCTACATGAATGAGCTAACTGATCTTAAATGCAGCAACATAATATATTGTACATGTCTAAAAATCTGGGCCGTTCCAGCTAGTGACTATTTTGCCTGGAACACGCAAAGTAATGACACTGTATGAAAGTGTCTTACATTTACACGATTCTTATGAGAATGCTAAAATAACTTACACTTATCATAATTAATCATTCGTTTTTGTAAAGATGTATTTGTTGCAATATAGCTTGAGAACTGCGACACCTTCCCCGACACCATGACAAAATCTGACTCTTCAGCAGAAGAACGAATCTTGACCGGGTCCTGAACTTCAACTATGTCGTTTTTTCAGCGTACACTCAACGCCCACAGCGTTGATTCGATAAAAAAGCTCACCGTTGAGTGATTGGCCAATGAACGCATTTTGCGCTGATAAATCGATATGCATGGATGTTGCCACCCATTGGTTCTTCTGACGTCACACAAAACAACGTTGAGTTAGGGACTGGACCCCACATATAGCTCAATTTTATGTTACCAACAGCAAAAGAGGCGGTGAAGTGGGAGCTGGAGAAAACCGTTCACCTTAATTATTTGTCTCGTACTGTAACGGTGGATGTCACAGGGAACAAAGGAATGGTTTGACCACGTTGTTACCTGGACGCAGTGATGCTATCTGTCTCTCTGCGCGTGCAGCAGACATCTAAACAACGCAGACACATCTGCTTTTGCCCTAAGATAACCATAGTTTGAATCATGCGTTCAAGCAATCCTTAAACGTGCAGGGCTGGAGAAGGCTTCGGCTTTTTCCAAGGTTCTTTGCGACAGTGTGCGACTTCCCGCAATCACCGCTTCGTTTTATTGCGCGGCGTAGTGCAGAAAAAGGGGAAACATCACGGCACTCACAATCTGACCGAGACCGCAGGCGTCTGCAGCATTGAACCTTGTCAGGAGCCGCCGGGCGTAGAGTGGTTCCTCGCGCCGTTGTTTTAATTTTTATGTTTTATTTCAAGTTTTTGATTGCAAGCAAGAAACATGTTACGTTTGATAGCAGACGTAGTGTTTGTCGGATTGCTCTTTCTGGGCTTTTTACACAGTATGGAGGTGATCCTTCCTGCGAGTGCTGTCGACGGTGAGTAGCAGTTATTTCTAAAGTTAAGAATGGCTTATATAATTTGTACGGCACTTCACAACCATTTCTATTTGAAGACTTGCTACATTAGTACGTGTTTTATTCTCATAAACTACGGCACATGCTAACGGTCTGTCGAATGAAACCGATGAAACGTTCCAGTGAAGGAAACTGCAAGTCTGTAGATTTCCATGACTTTAGTAGCTTGGTAAGCAGTCTGTATTGTTATTCGACCTAATTAAGGATAGATTGTTTGTTTATTGTCATGGGATTTAATCTCAGGGTGCATAATGCATTGTTAGTCTGAGGCTGGAGATGGAGCACTGTGTCGAGATGTATATGGAACGCAAACTGTCAAACGTTACTTTAATCAGTTTCCTTAATGCATAAAGTGAATTTGCCCACTCGAGCTGCAAAATGGACGACTCCGTAGTAGGTTTGACAAGACTCCTCTAGCATACTAAACTGAATTTAGTCTCTTCGCCATGTCTTGGAAATTATTTAAAAAATTAATGCTTGATAAATCCTCTTCTTTACTGTGTTTGACTTGAATGAGCGGCCTCTGAGACGGTAGCTGATAACTAATCAGTGTCCAGCGCCTTCGTTGATTATTCGGTTTCTCAAAACACAATCAGAAGTGTCATCTTTGGACAGCATCCATCTCAAGCTGCAACGTTAACTCTAACCCTAACCCTAGTAACATGTCTGTCAAGTTCAAATCACGTCCAGTTAATTGCGACGTGAGCAAGTAAGAGAATGCGTTTGTTCTGTTGCTTTGTGCTCTATCCCGACACGGTGCCAACGTTGCATGCATTTTATAGCCTTTATCTTAACATTTCGCTGTTTTAAGACTGCCCAACGGCGCTCTGCTTTTAGCCATTGGTGTTAAACAGGAAAAAAAAACTGTTTAAAGTCTGGTGTAACAGAATCGTTCATTATGACGGATCAAAAACGAAGCCGACATGATATACGCGTTCAGTGAATCACATTATGTACAATATTAAGGTACCATACATGTTCGATGTCTGGAAACGGTAGACGTGGTAAGTTAAAAGTGCGTATGCAGAGGAAATGCAACAGGCGAGATACCACGTAGACTGCATAGTCTTTGGGTCTGTTTCTAGATGCCAGACTCTGGAAACAATTACCCGCATGCGTTCACTGCAGTTTTGAGATCAAGGGAAAGGCGCTTTGGCCGATGTAGAAAATGTCTGTCTGTCTGTTCCTTTTTCCTTCATTCTTTCCTTCTTTCTTTCCAGCTTTCTTCTTTCCCTTTGGCAGGGTTGTGTTTTTTCTTTACGTAATCACGACCTACATAGAATTTTCTGAAATGACCAGTGCGTTACACCTATTTAACATCTAGCCTAGTTATATCTTCAAATTATCAGCAGTTGCCTACAGATGCAAGGAGAGTTAGGCATGTACTAGAAAAAGTAACGTAGCGCTATTTTCGACAGGCTTAGCAAATTTCACTCTAAGAAAAACAATTGAGATGCATCGATATTACGTTTACATTTGGGTTCTTTGCCTCCTCACATCATTGTGTATTCACGTGGACCATAGATGTCTCCACGTGCTGTGTTTGTGTAGTTTTGTTGGTATGATTGTTTCTGTTAGTGCCACACTGTTATGTCTTCAAGACAGCTGTTACCGCTGAAATTAAAGTGCTCCTTCTGTCTCTGTGGAATCCCTGTTTTTTGCATGGGAACTCTTCAGTTCTGTAATTGCATACCCAGTCACATTTCCATTCTCTACTTTAAAGTGTTTGTTCAAATCAAGTGACATTTATTTATATAGCACCATAAAAAATAACCAAAGTGCTGCATTTTCTAAGGAATTCAAAGAATTAGTCATGATCAGGACAGCAATTTAATCTTTAGTTTCCTAAGCAAAAACCTGCTAAAATGTTAAGTTGCTCGTTGAACCCTTTTGCAGTGCATGTCACTACATGACTTTAGTTGTCTTTGATCTTGAGATTTGTGCTCATAGAAGGGTTATTATGCTTTATAAGGTTATGACTCTGAAAACTATTCATTCCTTTTATAGCTTATTAATTTTTTAAATGGGGGACTTGGTCATCTCATTTGGCTCTACGTATTTAACACTTTACAAAGTTATATCATGTACACATTTAGTTCTTTTAGCTTGTGTCAATTATAAGTGAATATTGAAGTTAAAATATAAGCTTCATCCACGGGGATATAATGCACTTGGTCAGAGCTAGGATTAACCTTAACTCTAGATCAGAGCCAGGATTGACCTTAACCCTTGGTCAGAGCTAGGACTAACCGTAAATCCCACCCCACCCTAAACTCTTTTAAAGCTCACAGTGAGATGCTCTGTTACTTGCAGCCTGTTGTGATCCCCTGTTACCTGGAAGTAAAGGCTACTGCAAGCAGCTGACTGCACGGCAGCCAAGTACAACGTATATGTAGAGAGAGGAATGGGAGTCAAAGAACAAAGGCAAACTAGGAGGGAAATGACGACAGATTTGGCAGAAGACAGCCTGAGATGAGAGAAGAACACAGAAAGGAAGACTCTGTAAAGAAAAGTAATAAAGATTGAAAGAACCCCCCCCTTCTCCATTTACCCTCTCAGCCTCCTGCGAAACATCTGGATTGAGAAAGGTCATTAATCTACGAGGCATGTATGGAGGAGGGGTGGACTTCTCTCACTCTCTCTCTCTGTAGCTTTACCCAGATGGATATGTGCACCCTCTTAAGTACAGTAGAGTTATTCACACAAACACCCACTTTGCTTTTGGAGGAAAAAGTGAAGATGGATTGAATTTTAATATCTGTTGAGACCACAGCCCCCACAACCCACCACATACACACACACACACACACACACACACGTCTGTCCCTGCATCACTGTGTGATGTGTGGGTTACCACTCCCAGATGGCCCCTCTCCATCGTGACTGCTGCTTCCTAAACATAAAGTTTTTTTTAAACATAAACCCTGATGGCATACAGTGCACTTCCAGAGTTCCGACTTGGAGACCTGGCCTCAGTCCCACTGCATCCTCCTCCCAAGTCCGGCGTCAGTGGTTTTTCAGCTGTTTAAGTGCCATGCAGGGGTCTCCCATGCTGAATGTGGGGCCTGTATTCTGCAAACTGATGCACGGAGGACTGTTTCCAGGACTGGTGAAACAGGAACTAGATTATACCAACTAGAAATGCCAACGTTCCAGGGACAGATCTGACATTACTCATTCCCACAATAGCTATTTTAATTGTTGATACGAAAGGAGAGAAAGGATTTAAAGAACCTGTTGTATGCATTGGCTGTATTGTGGTCTGGGAACTGTGATGAATCATAATGGAGAAGCGATACAAGGCCCACCGAGACTGACGGGGGGAGGGACATGGAGGGTCAGGTGTGAGGGTGAAGCAGCAGTGAAGCCCAGTCCTGTCAGGTATGCATGGGAGCTATTGATTTGTGGAGAGATATTGATTGTGGAGAGAGATTGATTTGTTGAGAGCGCTTCTGATTAACAAGACCAAAGTCGAAGCGTTTGTTTTGGCATCCTCCACATTTTCAGCGTCTGGTGAATTGTTGGGGGTTTTATTTTGCTTGTTTTTTGTTTTTGTGCCTTTGTTTTGCACAGCTGTTGCTGTTGGGCCTCCTCCGTTGTTTGCCTATTGTCATCGTTGGCCTTGGGGATATGAATTTGTTTGGATGACCACAATTTGAATAATTTCTGTTGTATTTTCTTGTATTTCTACAATTTTTTTTTATTATTATTATTTTTTTTGCAATGATCTTTACCTCTTGTGCGCAAGTTATTAGAAATGATGATCTTATAAAAAAAATCAGATGTTTTAATTTTTAAAATAGTTTTGATGTTGTTTTTGGAGAGAGATCATCATACTCTAATGGAATGATTAATATGACAAAATCAGTGTCAGATATGTGAGACAGGCAATGAACTTTACAAAATCATTAAAACGATGAGGTTAAAAATATTGTGTTGTTTTTTTTTAAAGACATTAAATCTGACACTAAATTATGTGTCTTTACTGTGCATGTTTGATATCCAGGGAATCTGCTGCAGCTCGTGTGGAAGCTGTTTAAACTGCAAAAAATGGTGACTAAAAGTTGCTTTAAGGCTGGATCATTTCTGTACCAGCTCACTCTCACCCTGTTTCTCTTGCTCAAAACTAAAAGTTGCAAGCATTTAGTTTCTATTCTCTCATTTATGCATAATGCCAAATCGTTGTTTTAGTTTCTGAGCGAGCGCTGAGGTGTCTGTCTTTTGGTGGTAAATATCTGTATTTATTTACTTGCTGTTGTAGTTTGGCATCAAGGAATTTGGCATCAAGGAATCAAGGAAAAGGAAACTTCTTTCTCACTGTCAAATGTGGAGGCACACTTAGTTGTTGCTGCCAATATTGACATCCCAACATACGATTGCTCTGATTAGTATGTGACTTAGATTGCAGTATGCATTTTTAACAACTGTCAGGGGAAGGTGAGTGTAGAGTTGATGCTAATTACTGAACACTGGTAATGTAAGGTAGAGCCAGGGTTTGAGGCTGCTGTGGTCTGGCTGTATTTATTAAAATAAATTTATAAAGAATGCAGTTAAGCTCACACATGGTATGCTTTTTAATGACATTTTAATAATGTTAAGGTTCTTAATACTTGCAACATGCCTAAGTTTGCTTATGTTTTTAAGATAAAGTGCTTGGTACTGTGTGGGACCTGCATTAATCTCAGGGTGTTCATTTATTAGTTAATATACAGTATCATGTGTTAGTTAATATGTTATGTCGTAGTTTTATAATGTATTGAATGAAGAATGAACTTGGTTGCAGCATACGTCTAAATCGCACAAATCGGGTACTGTTACCCATAATGCCGCTGTAGGGAAGTAACAAAATTCAAAATAAGCAACGTTCTTGGTGAATTTTATGTTTTGAGCAACCAAATTGTGCATTTGTATGCAGATGCAATGGTCAAATGCACACTGATTCACTTATTAAAAGGGTGCACCATATTTTTACTTGTAAATCATGTAAGTAGATCCAAGTTCTTATAAAGGTACAACAGGTTTTTCTTCTCATATGCTCAGATAATATCCTATTTGTTATATTGTTATGCATACATGTTATTGTTATGTTTCATCACCCAAGGAGTGCCATACCGTAACACTGAAGAATACAGAACACATACCAGATACCTTATAGGAACACCAACAGAAGCTTTTATGACCTCCCATTCCAACTCGGTAGGCATTAATATGGAGTTGACCCCACCTCCACCCCAAACCCCAATTGTGGCTGTAATGGCTTCCCCTCTTCTAAGAAGGCTTTCTTCAGGAATGTGTCTGTAGGAATTTTTTTGTTCATTCATCCAGAATAGTGTTTATGAGGTCAGACATTGACTTTGGGCAAGAGAGCTTAACTGCGCAAATCTCCGTTCTGCTTCATCCCAAAGGTGTTCGTTGAGGTTGGTCAGGGTTCTTTGTGAGCTGGTCAAGTTCTTTCACACCAAACTCACTTAATCGTGCCTTTATGAGCCTTGCTTTGTACACTGGGGCACAGTCAGGCTGGAACAGCTAATGACCTCCAAACTGTTTTCAAAAAGTTGGAAGCATGCGGTTGTCCAAAATATTTTGGTATGCTGAAGCATTAAGGTTTTCCTTGACTGGAACTAAGGGGCCTATGCCAACTCTTGGAAAACACACCCACAGTATTGTCCCTCGTCCACTAAACTTTACAGTTGGCACAGTGGAGTCAGACAGGTAACGTCCTGGCATTCACTAAATCCAGACTGCACCCATCAAAATCCATCAAACTGCCAGATAGAGAAGCGTGATTCCAGTCCACAAAACGCATTTCTTCTGCTCCAGAGTCCAGCGGTGACGTGTTTTACATCATCTGAAGCTTGGCATTGTGTTTGGTGATGTAAGGCTTGCTCGCAGCTACTCTGCCATGGAAACCCATGCCATGAAGCTCCTGGCACATAGTTTTAGTGCTGATGTTAATGCCAGAGGAGGTTTGGAACCAAGCTATTGAGTCAGCAGTGTGTTGGTGACTTCTATGCACTATACGTTTCAGCACCTTAGCGATCCTCTCTCTAACTGTATGTGGTCTGGCACTTTGTGGCCGAGTTGTTGTGGTTTGTAAATTCTTCCACTTTTCAGTAATGTCACTTCTAGTTGATTGTGGAATATCTAGGACGAAAGAAATTTCATTAACTCGAAATGGTGGCATCCTATTACTGAACCATCGCAAATTCACCAAGCTCTTTAGAATGATCCGTTCTTTTTCCTAAGGCTTGGAAACTTGATTGCACGGCTAGGTACTTGATGACCTTTTTACTATTGCAACAACAGAAAGAAAAAAAAACATTCTGTGAATTTACAAAAAAGGTTTAGCAATCACAAATTAGTCTAGACACAAACGGATTCATAAAAGGCATATTTGCTGTGGATGGCCTGTTGTATGTAAAATAATGCATTCATTTTATTCATTATTTGTTTCTGTTTTCTTTGAGACTTGGAACCTGATTGGGGGCTTCACCTTGTGGCCTGTGAGCTTTCGCCTGATTCCTGAATAACTTCAGTACTTTTCAGTATTTCATTGAAGTTCAGTACTTTTATACAATGCCTCCACCTGCACAGAAGGAATTCTTCGAATAAATTTCATAGGATGTTGAAATTAGATAAATTATACACACATACCTTTCTGGTTTGGCCCCTTTTTTACCTGCAGTTTTTTTTTTGCTTTGAAGGAAATCATCTTTACTATGTTTCTAACTGCCATGTGACAACTTTACAAAACGTCCCCTAACCTTTGTAAGGCTGGACAGAATGTATCCAGCTGGCTTTTTGGTGTACACATTAATTACACACTTGCCTGTATTGAATTGCATGCCATGTTGAATTACATATGACCATGTTCATCAAACTGACTGCCCACTATATTTATAATATCAAAGTGTCAAAGCGACAAAGTGATTAAAAAGTTGCAAGAACCTTTTTTGAATTAATGGGATGTCTTTCCAAAAAGTACTCCAATATTCTTCTGAATCTTTGTAATAAATAAAAAAGGTTTGTGATTGCTATATCTTTGTTGAAGATATTGCTAAACCAATACACATGATTAAATTAAACAATCCCATTGATTAAAAAAAGTGAAATGACCGGAATGTCAGTTGTCCATGTTCATTCAGGCGTGGGGTTGGTCTTATTCACAAATGAATTCTTTTGCCATGTGTGCGTTGTAATGCAGCGTGGCTCAGTCTAAAGCAATTTAAGAAGAAAAGTGAAGCAAATAATGAAATGATTACAAAAGGATTTCTAAGGGTTTGGGCCCTTTTCGGTCCTCAGTAGGGGAAATAGTTTGCAGATGGAAGAAAACGGCACTGTTGCTAATCTTGCTAAGAATGGAAATCCTTCAGATGTGAGCACATGAAGAATGTAGATCCTTAAAACAGTGACTGCGATCCCTGTACGGAGGTTAGAGGTCTGAAGATATGGCTTGTGCTTGATAACATCTGTTTGAGTCTGGCAAAGAACATTACTGTACAAGGGTATTCTTGCTATACTGGACAAGTGGTATACAATGGGAGTTGGATAATGGGAAGCACTGGTCTCTCTGAAGCGGCTTCACAAGTTCAAGGTTTAAAAGGTTTATTTGTCATACACGGTACAACCTGCAGTGAAATGCTATTTCACAAAAAAAGGCTTCTGTGAAAAGACATTTAGAAAGAACCTTTTTAGTAAATGTACAGATTGTTAGAAATTGGAGATGCTGTAGAGAAGCTCTGCATGCCACCAAGTATCAAAACCTCATGCCTTTTATGAAGCATAGGGGAATACATTTGGTCTCTAGTTCGATCTGAAGCAGACCACTGATGACAGATGCCATAAAAGCTATTTTTAACTATAAAAACGTGACACACAATCACAAATAATATTAAATGAAAGGAATTCGAACGAATTAATTTCTAACTGCTTTGTAGGGTTAATAAGCATTTTGGAAGAATTTAATGGCAATAAAAGAGGCAACAATAGTAACTAAATATAAAGGTCCACATCCTCTCCCTGCTCGCCACGTGGTTTTCCTGCTGTTGACTTTCCTCTCATGCTAACAAGTGTTGCTTTTTCCTGTTTGCTGTGAAGACTATGTGATGGTTCTTGTTAAAAACGCCGCCTCACAGGCTCACTCTTTGCAGAGGCTAGTGAGGGTGGGGCTGTAAGTCCTCAGAGCCATTCTCAGTGAGGGCGGTAAAGCAGCCAGTTCAAAGTTACTTTCACACCACCTGCCATTCCATGTAGGAAATGAATGTTCTAAATAATTAACAAATCGCTGGTCTGCACCCCGTTCTTGTTTCCTTGCTTGATTGTCGAAACAGCAGTCAGCTTTTATGTGTTTTTTTATTTATTTATTTTTAACTCTTGGTCTTTTTTTAAGAGACAGCTTGGAATGAGTCAGATTTTTGTTCTCTTCCTTCTGTTTCATGACACAAAAAATTGGGAACAGTCCCATCATTTTTCTCCCCTCCCGCTCGCCCACCATTACAGAAATATGCGGTCATTTTTTTGCAGGTTGAAGGAGTACATGAATGGGGAAAGAGGGTACAGGGATGTTTCTCCAGTGCAGTCGTTGATTCTTTGCTTTTCGCCCCTAACAGTCACACTCCCATGCCCACGTTTTCAACTCGAGCCTCTTTTGAAAGATGGTAATGTTGAGCGCAGGGTTCAATTGCTCAAACAGCTGGTCTCTTTATCTCTGATTTGCTTCGTCCTTCTTGTTCGTGTGCCTTAGTTACGGTGCTTGAGAGTGATTTGCCGATCAAGCTTGTGCCTCTAGATGTTCTGATCAAAGAAAACAAATTGTTCCTCTCCACCTGTTGTGGGCAAGAAGTCTTTTCTTTTGGAGTAACATTTGTATAATTGGACGTTCGGGGAAATACTAGAATCTAAAATCTGAACATCCAGCACCTTATAGGTGTAATTTGACATGCATTGAGCATTGGAGTATTAACAAAATCTGACAACGTTTGGAAACTTTGGAAAGCAACGTTGGGTTGGTGGAGAAGAAACAATGGAAAACATCTGTTTAATGTTCTCCTGGCCTAAAACACATTCCCCAAAGCTTTACTTATTTGTTAGGAACTGGTTGAAGGGCGGCGTTGGCCTCTAAGACAGAGGTGGAGAGGGAAGGAGAATCACTTTTCTGTGCGTCAGTGAGCAAAAGTTCCATCAGTGTTCCCTGAGAGCCGTAAGGGGGAAACCTTTTTTCCACAAATCTTGCTTACATTTGCAGTCTGATAAAATTCATACACAGCATTTCGTGTAGACTAAACTTGAACATTTCCCAAGCTCGTGTAGAGGAAGGGGGTTGGCAGAAGGTGTGTCTTTTAGAATGGGCTTCATGAGCAGAAGCCTCAATTTAAAGATGGCCTGTATTACGTTCACCCAGACAGCTGGATCATAGAAATATGGTGATTCAATAAAAATTCCACAGAGCTGGAAAGTTCTGGACACTTCAAGCACACGCTTTGGTTGCAACCTGCTGCAGTGCCAGTCACTCAAAGGCCAACATTTGCACAAGTACACAAATGTGTACTGTGCAGCATTATGGTAGTCACACTATTTGCCAGGATGTGATGCCCTTGACATGTGAAATGTTCAGTATTGGATCGTGGTGCTGGGAAGGGTAAAGGTAGTGGTGCTTCCTAGGATACACGCATGTACTTCACCTGTACTGACATTTAAAACTTTTGTTTTAACATTTTTATGCTCAAGTCTAGCAACACACTATAAGGGGCTGTATGTGGCGAGTAGTACAGAGCCCTTAAGAAGTATTCAACTTTTCAACTTAAAAGTCTTCATGGTTGTCTGAATTACAAATGGAATGGATGTTTTTGATATTTTCCACAATATTCATTGATGCACATTAGTGAAAAATGCTGTTCGTGTAAGTATCCAGGTTTACACAGATGAAAGACAATGACTTAACAAGGACATTAATTTCATTTGTCATATTTATAAAGCACAATCATGAGCAAAGGAGTAAGACACAAGAATCACTTACACTAACAGCAAAAAGAAAAGAGCGAAGACATAAAAAAGAACATCTCTCAAACAGAGTTAAAAGCCAAGAAATACAAATGAGTTTTAAAGTGACACTTAAATGTAGGTAATGTGGGCGCCAGCCTAATATATAGAGGGAGCTCATTACAGAACTTAGGAGCCATGACAGCTAAAGCATTGTTCTTCTCTATGCTTCAGCCTGGGAACGACCAATAAGAAATGGTCAGTGGGTCTAAATGACCATCTAAAGAACATGGGCAGTTAAAAGGTTTGGGCAAAGTTGGGCATTCAAAGATTTATACACGGATACTAAAACCTTGAATTTAATTTCTAAAACATTCAGGAAGCTATTGAAGTGGGAGAGAGATGCTTAAAAGATGAGCTGCAGCGTTCTGGACCACCTGTAGGTGAGAGAGGAGAGCCCAACCAATTCCTATGTAAAGGACATTGCAATTCTCAATGCAGTTCAATAATGGTTTTGGGAAATTATTTTATTTCAGAGATAAGTAAACCTGAGAATTATTTGCATAACAGTGGAAAAAAGCTGCATGTTTTCTAAGGATGGATCTTACAGGGAGCATAAAGAGGGAAAATAGAATGGGCCCAAGATCAGAACCCTGGGGAACTTCAGAGGAGAGTGACAGTAGAGAAGATACAGAATCGGCAAGGCCAATGGAGAAGCTCCTGTCTGACGAACAAGATCTGAACCACTGCAGAGCATCACCTGTGATAGCAATAGTGTGGTCCAGTCAAGATGAGAATGCCATAGTCAACTAAATCAACTCATGACGGGCGGAATTGGGGACGTTAAGAATGGCATTAATAGTATTAAAAAGGAAACGAGGTTTTTGACCGATTTCAGAAACTGTATCAGAAAAATATTTTGCCATTTCAGCCTTAACAGTTGGCTTGCAATTCGTTTTTATCTGAGTTATGGTGTTATGGTCAGATGAGATGCCAGCAGAGGTTTGGGGTGTAACATTCAGAATGCTGTGTTGTGCCACCCTCACCCTTAGCATGTAGCATGGCTCCAGTGGGCGTTTAGATGAACAACAGACGCTGCAAAACGGAGGGACGACACAAGAGAGCCAGATTCAGACCTCCTAAAGAACTAAAGTGTGGGAGAAACTACACTACTCAAAAAAATAAAGGGAACACTTACAAAAGACACAAAACAGAGCCAGAGTCCTGCAAAATGACCTCCAGCAGGCCATTAATATCCATGTTTCTACTCAAACTGTCAGAAATGGACTCGATGAGGGTGGTATGAGGGCCCGATGTCTGATGGGCCCGGAGGAGAACATCCACCGCCTCATGAGGAGCATGCCCAGGTGTTGTAGGGAGGTCATACACAGTACTGAGCCTCATTTTAACTTGTCTTGAGGCACTTCCACTGAAATCTGTAATTAGATTTTCCACTTTTATTTTGAGTATAATTCCAAATCCAGACCTCCATGGGATAATAATTTTGGTTTACATTACAGTCATTTACAATAATTTTTTATTTATAATAATTTTGAAGATCCATTTTTGATCCATTCCACTATGTAATTAATAAAATTTTTCAACTGTAATATTTAATTCATTGAGATCTAGGATATGTTATTTCAGTGTTCCCTTTATTTTTTTGAGCAGTATACTTTCAGCAGGACAGTGAACCCAATCACAAGGCCAAAACAGCAGTTTAAGTGATTGAACATCAAAAAGATTAATGTTCTACAATGGCCCAGTTAAAGTCCACATCTCAGTCCAGTACATGACTGTATTAAGTTAACGCATGCACACAAATCAACCATTTGAGCAACCACATTAAACATTTCATTTAATTAAATACTCTTTGGTGAGGTGCATGGCATTCTGGGAGTTCTCATCATGCTCTCCTCTGCACTCCTGACTGGCCCACTCCTGAGATCCAGAGGCAGTTTGGTGGGTTAGGGGGGTTAACGGGTTGGGTTTAGCAGATTATTGCTATATAAGGTACGGGCACCTTTCATACGAACCAGAAACATCTACACACAAATCTTGAGCGTAATGCAGTGACTGATGAAACGGACATGTTACAGTGTGGAGGACAGCAAATAAAGATGCAGCAATACTGCTGTCCTTAACACTGCTGTAAGCAATGAACAGACTTTCTTAACTCACCGTTCTATGTGCTACCTGTATATGTTAAAAAGTAATTGACCGGCCACTAGGACCACTACTTTATGGGAAAAAACGTTTAGGATTGGTTGATGCAAGAGGACTTTGAAATTGTTATCTGCGGATTGTAGACTAGAACAGCCAGAGGCAGGCATGTGTGTGTGGAGTAGATCAGCCAGAGGCAGGCATGTGTGTGTTCAGGGAAAATATTTTAGTGACAACAGTCAGGATAGATTTGCTAACTTCAGCTTGGATCTTAGAAGCTTTGAGTTAACATGGAGATCGATTATGTTGGGCCTTTTAGTAACCAAGCACGTAAATAAATGTGTGTGTGTGTGTGTGTGTGTGTGTGTGTGTGTGTGTAAAATGTATATAAAATGTGTTTTTTGCTTGTAAATGCGGCCATTTATGTACCTGTTCCAGCAGCTTCACAAATGGTTTAAACATGTGTAGGGCCTTGAAATGTTTCTCCATGTGCTTGTGTGCGCATCATGGAAGCACAGTGCTAAGAAACACTGCAAGAGCCAAAGAAGACAGAATATTAAGAGTTTACAAGTTAAGACTTAAACGTTGCAACTAGGTTTGCGGCTTTACCGGTACTTTCATTGTACAAATGCCCATGGTTGCAGCAGTGACTTTGCAGTTGTGTGTGTGTGTGTGTGTGTGTTTTATTTATATGTGTGACAAAATGCACAGTGATTCTACAAGTGCCAGAACTCCATATAAAGACCCCCTTCATGGCTTTGGAGCAGAGGAAAGCCCTAAAATAACTAGTGGTCAATTTATTTTGAAAAGAGCACAAAGAAGCAAACTTTTTAGTGGTTACCTTAGCGATGCATTTCCTCGGATGGGCTACAGTTTCTGCGGGTTAGAAATAAAATGATTAGCCTGTTTGTCATTCCCTGGCCATGTTGAAAAACATGAACTACTGCAGCAAAGCATACTTTAACTAACCCTCTACTTCTCCAGGTCCATAGTTCATTGAAGCCCGTATTAGACTAACTGACACTTAATTTTATGATTTTACATTTCATAGCACCACATGAATGTTTCTGTTGTAAGACTCTATGTATTCGTGTGTCATCATAGATCATGTAGATACATAAATTGACACTAATTGGATTTTCAATATTTTCAATTACTTTTTCACACTTTTCACACGTTTTATTAAGTTGTCATTATACTGTGATGGCAGCCAGTTAATTTGCCAGAATTATTTCTTAGTGAATGGCGTAGTTCCTCTGTAAGTGGCCATCTTTTAATTTTGAATATCTTCGTGGTTGAGTTTCAAAGTCCTGATTTTATGCAGGCTTGGCTAAATTTGAAAGAAAAAAAAAAACTAGTTGTTGGAAATGTATCCCAAACCATTGAATTCTAGACGGCCCAGTAAGAAGGTTATTCAGACCCATTCAGCAGGACTCTTAGATGCTGGAAGTGGAGCTCAATTACAGAATTTATCCTTCACTTATAACTACTTAAAATTCTTTCCTAGTTGGTGTTCTTAGTTGTTGTTGTTGTTGTTGTTGTTGTTGTCTTTCACTTCGCTGATAAAGTATCCAGTGCTGAAGCCCAGACTACCAGCCCTGGCTGTTTGGGGGTTTCTGGGAATAGAGCTGGGGGTAGGAGTGGGTCCTTGGACTGCATCCTCATTTGACTTGGAATAGAGAAGCAGTGAAAAGAAGTCACTTTTTTTGCCCCTTTTTTGCAGCCAAACCAGAACAAGATGTCCTTTGATGGTCTCTAGACTTGTTGCATCAGTGGTGTGGGTCTGGGAACACTGACCTGGATATTTAGGGGCAGACTGATCCAACACCAACTGTTGGAGAAAGAGACTTTTTATTAAAGACTAAAAAAAAAAAAACTGAGAAAACCTGGCACACAGGAAAGATATGGAAACTCAAGAAAAACGAGAGAGAGGCTTTCGAACAAGCTATTCATAGACACAGACACCAGCCTGCTGGGGAGAGGGGACCCAGACAGGCTGAGAAGTGAAGTGGAGAATTTTCCATAAACTTTTGGCAGGCTTAGTTTTTAATGCCATGTTTTGCATCAATTATAATCTTTAGCCTTTATTAAATCTAAAATAACAACGTTTATGCCAGGACCTGACAAATGTTCTTGTACAATTTTTGGAAGTTTGATTGCATTTGATATGGTTCCTGCTGATGTGCAGTTGGACACTGGCAAGAAACACAAGGTCATTCTTGAAGGTGCCATTGAATGCATTTATTCAGTATTTTAAATTTCTCTCCGATGCTTGTATAGAAGGTATGTGGTCAGGGTGAAAAAATGACTAGAAGTGGTTTTTCACGTCCGTGTGAAACCCTGTGATTTGGCCCTAGAACGAAGCGAGCCCTTTCCTTTCTTTTTACAACTTTTTTTTTCTTTTTCTCTCATGGGTTCGTGAATAATTGGGCTGTGCTCTGATTGGCTGGTTTAATATGAGGCGCCACGTGGCTCTCACAAGTCAAAATCAACTGCTAGCCAACTGCGATATGTGAACTATAGAGGCTTTGTTTCATATATGAAGTTGCATGTCTGAGAATATTTACATTCTGAACCAATACTGATTAACAGATTATTTTTCGTTGTTTTGTCATATGGCGGTTTCCACTTACATGGTCTCCAATAGAGGATAAGCTAACATTACTTAGAAGAACTGGGATAGCTAACTAGATATAGGCCTAAATTGGACATTTCTAAGCAACTGAACTAGTTAGATTCAGAACGATGGTTTGTTGCTTAAATAGAAATTTACCTGGCAAAGAGATGTTCAGTTCCCCCTGTCAGCAAATAAGATGCCTGAAGACACCATACTTCAGCTATTTATTGAACTTCAGACAAAACCAAATAATGCTGTAACATTATAGTTATGCTGGAAAACCCACAAAGAAAAAGGAAATAAACAGTGTCTAAACAGTATTC
This sequence comes from Tenebrosternarchus preto, assembly GCA_025802075.1. NCBI lineage: Eukaryota > Metazoa > Chordata > Actinopteri > Gymnotiformes > Apteronotidae > Tenebrosternarchus > Tenebrosternarchus preto. Next base: position 13,415,911 of record JAOYMR010000018.1, on the reverse strand, counting down.
TGTTTTAAGAATATGTACATACAAATGAATATGTAGCTACCTTTGCAAATGGAATTCATTCTTAATAACCATTTATCTCTAAGGCTGAGATGAAAAAACTCCACTACACCACAAGAGTAACACCAGGAGTGGGTAACACCAAGTTAATCTGTGAGACCATCCCCACACTTCAGACTTAATCCGTCTTGCCACTTGCCATCAGATTTCAGGCTTAATCCTGTTGCCTGGATGCAAAAGATGTGTGACTGCAAATTGTCCTTTGGGTTCTGGGTGAAAGGTACTGCATAAGTGTAGGTCCAACCATACACCGAACAGACAAAGCTTTGGTGAGTCCTGCTCCTGTGCTCTGGGACCTGCTGCTGGACAGTGTTTAAAGTGAGGCTTTCAAAGCGTGGGAATCAACTCCAGTTTTCCAGTGATGCGATAATGCTAAACTTTTTGGAAAATTTATCATGGTTTTACCATGAAACGGGTATCTGTTTCGTTCCTAATAGGCACACCAATTTGGATGGATATTGGATTAAATAGTGTTGGAACCAGCACATCTAATAACATAAAACTATACCTGCACATGTTGTGTTTTATATATATATATATATATATATATATATATATATGATCATTTACTGATTTGGCTGTTGTTTTTGCTTATTTCTTCTGGTTTTGCAGCTTTGAAGACATGTAGCCCTAAACAGTTTGTATGTAAGGACCATGTGACCTGCATCTCCAAAGGCTGGCGATGTGACGGGGAGAAAGACTGTCCTGACGGATCTGACGAGGCCCAGGATATCTGTAAGTCCAGCACATTTTTCTCTCCGAGTTCATGATTGGGAAGTTGTTCCATGTAAACGGGTAATGCATTTGATGCACATTGTACCTTTAATTGCTGTGATGAGCGCATCAGATGTGATGAGTTCATCAGATGTGATGAGAGCATCAGATGTGATGAGTTCTTTCAGTGGGTTTTAAGCAAACACTGTTAAACACTGTTTATATATTTATTGGGAAATATATATTTATATATTTAATGCTGTTTATATATTTATTGGGAACTGTTAAGGTGTCCAGAAGGACTCAAACATAGTCCGTATGTTGGTGTCTTTATATCACTCTTTAAATATAATAAAGAAATTAACTATTAGTTTAAAAGCCACTACAACCTGGGGCATTAAAATGTACAAATTTGTAATGATTTATTATTTATTGTTGTTGTTGTCTTCCTACCTTTATATCTCTGCATACCACAACACAGTGTAGCCTTGAGATAAGTAAGGTGTTCTAAATATGGACAGCATTCAGAAGATGGTATTTGTTTACTTGGTGAGAACAGAGTAAGACTAATTCTCATTTTATATTACCAAAAAATATTTCGCATTTTTTTTATTTTTTCCACCTTTTCTTAGGAAGCTCAATTAGTCCAAAACAATAAGAGCACACAGACATATGGATAATTCCTTTCCTTTTAGTTCTCTTGTATCATGTATAAAATGTCCAGCCCCTGCTGTGTTGCCTCCATTAGCTTTGAAGGCTCTTCAAAACTGCTAAACAAAACACAACAATGGAAATGGCAAAGAAGTGCTTCATTCCAACAAATCGCCACATGGACGCTCACATGGATGCTCACATGGATGCTCACATGGACACGGGCTGGCAGATGGCGCTTTTGTCTTTATTTGACTGTACTAATGTCCCTGAGCGAAAAGAATTACCTAACTGTTGACCAGCGATTGATTTCACCAATAAAAATCTCCACCCGTTTTTCTACTTGAACGTTTTACTTTGCTGGTGCCAAGGTTGTGAAATTACCTTCCAGGAAGTTCATTGTTGCTCAGGGAACAGGCTCTGGTACTCTGAAAACTAGGTTAGCATTAAGGATTTGTAAAGCCAGAGCGGCCCCCCCCCCCCCCCCCATAGCACTGCCTGGAATATGCTGTGCTGTGCTTGTCAGGTTGGGGCATCTGGCATTCCCTTCTCAAAGTCCAGCCCTGGTGCGACAGTAAAACCTATTAAACAAGTACCATTCTGATGGGTTAGCACACTTCTGCTAAAAGGCAAGGACCGACACGTAATTAGATTTCATTTCCTACTTGAATCCCTGCCTCATTGCTTCTTTTGGCCAAACTAAGACCTTAACTTATGACGTGCTCTCCTCAGCCGTGACTCGATTTCATGCTTGGTGAAATTTGTCTTTCTGTGGGCCCAACTCGCCTAGCGGCCGGAGAGGAGGTGCTGAGAGAAGGCTTCATGGAGGGATGGTTAGGAGTTGGGGTTCATGGTGGGAGGGTTAGGGGTTATGGTTAAGGTTCATGGTGGGAGGGTTGGGGGTTAGGGTTAGGGGTTAGGGTTAGGAGTTGGGGTTCATGGTGGGAGGGTTAGGGGTTATGGTTAGGGTTAGGAGTTAGGGTTCATGGTGGGAAGGTAAGGGTTAGGTGTTAGGATTCAGAGTGGGAGGTTTAGGGGCTAAGGTTTTTGGTGGGAGGGCTATGGGTTAGACTTTCCCAAATGAGACATTCACTCCCTCCGGCCACAAACACTCTCATTCTGGCTGCTCTGTGGGAGACTGGCTCCTAGCTTCTCAGTCGATCTGAACCAGACATAAGGTTATTAACCAGTCTAATTTTAGAACTACTCTGTGAACCGAGTTTGTGAAGTATCATTTGATGGTGGACTGTGATATTCTGATACCCCAGACCTACAAGGCCTTCTGTCTTTCCCTGCTATCTATGGGACATGTTGTTTTGACACGATCGCAAATAACAAACCAGTCACATTGAACCTGGTGTGTGTATGTGAGCGTCGGTCTCTGTGTGTGTGTGTGTGTGTGTGTGTGTGTGTGTGTGTGTGTGTGTGTGTTTGGGGGGGGGGGGGGGGTGTTTTGTGCAGGGCGGGGAAGGGG
>JAOYMR010000018.1:13392295-13403231 GCA_025802075.1 Tenebrosternarchus preto | reverse complement strand
AGTAGGGGGATGGGGTTAGGGTTAGATGATGAAGCAGTAGGGGGATGGGGATAGGGTTAGATGATGAAGCAGTAGGGGGATGGGGTTAGGGTTAGATGATGAAGCACTTTTGTAAGACGATCTGGATGCCATAAATGTAAATTGCACTGCATGGAAACATTTCACCTAAGCAGAATGCCGGAGAATGACCAGAAATCTTATCACGTGTAGAATTTACGTGTAAATGTAAAACAGAACGTGTATATATGTAAAACGACAAGACCGTTGTATTAGAGTGACCCGTCCTTCCCCAGGTCTGTACTGTCCTCAGCAGGGGTCGTGACCTACACACTCGCATACAGCAGGTCCCATGGAGTGTGTCTGCAGACTGTCCCTCCACTCAGATCTTTTCTTAAACCAGACAAAGAGAATAAATTGCTTTACCTGGCAAGAGTCATGAAGACTTGATAAACAGGGAATCTGCAAAATGCTGTAAAACTAAATTTAAATTGCAAAATAGCCATGCTTGAATCTTCTCTATGCTGGGATTATTACCAGCATCCGGTACCATCAGTTTTCTATCCTTCATGAACTGCCTGGTGTGCAGGTAATGCGTCAGGGGATGAGTGTCGCTCTGGACTGAAAGTGTGCATACAGGTTTGAAGCTCTAGTTAGAAGTGCATGTTGAGCAAAAAACCTGTGTGTGTGTGTGTGTGTGTGTGTGTGTGTATAGAATTTTGTATTATTTATTTATTTATTTAATTCCACTCAAAGGGATTTGGAATAATCTTAAGGGTTTGAAGTGAACCACATAACTTTTGCAGACTAGTTTTACACACACACACACACACACACACTACTTGTCCACATACACTATTTGCGTACACACACAGAGTATATGCACAAGCACACACTACTCAATGACATACTCACACTTACACACAATACACACATATGTCTCATATGCATACACGGATTACTAGCACACACACACACAGTGGATTCAGACTGGAACAGATTCATGGAAAACCTGCTCACCTGATGTTACGCTGTGCTCCAGGATCACATGTGTGATTCTCATACAGGGACACGTGTGTGTGTGTGTGTGTGTGTGTGTGTGTGTGTGTGTGTGAGAGAGAGAGAGCGAGTGTTGATGGGTGTGAGGGACGGAGAGGGAGAGAGGAGGTGCAGGGTACGAATTTCGTGAGAACAAATTTTGGAAAATGAGCTTCCCCTGGCTAGCCTTCCCTTTTTTTTGGAATCCTGACACACGATGATGGAATGATGATGGTGAAACGGACGCCCAACAAGAGAGCAAAGTAAAATGTATGTTTAGGAACTGGTAGTTAGTGATGGTAGACCACAATCACAAGCCTCAAGGGAAGAGCCTGTTATACTCTGAATAATAAACTGCTAGAAGCTCTTTCTGAACCTTGCTTTCTTCTAGCTGGGTGGATTTATCTGCAGTATAGTCTAAGGCACAAAGTTGCCTTATAAATGACCAAGTACTATAAATATAAAATCCAAGTGGAAATCGGAGCTTTTTTATTTCACTGAAACAGAGAATATTTGATTTGTGATTGGTTTTGAGTTCTGATTGTTCTCTGTGACACTGTTCTTTGTTTGGTAAACACTCTCACAGAAGTGAAGTTTTCTGGACTTGAGGATCTATAAGCACTTGATCAGAAACGCTACATATCACACTCTATACCATAACATGGTTTTCCACAATGGTGACATGGGATTCCCTCGTGGGATAAAATGGTTCTATAGGTGTAATCTGCTTAAATCCACTTGCAAAGCAAAGCAAATGTTTCCAGCTTTGATAAACAAGTGTTATGTAATTGGAAAGAACCTCTGTTGGTTTTTGATGACCCCTGTCTTTTGTTTGAATTTGCAGAATTGATTTCAAACTGTACCATCGCTGGTTGCCAGGACAACTGTGCTATCACACGGATGGGTCCTTTGTGTTACTGCAAGAGTGGCTACGAGATCAGCCAGGATGGGAAAACCTGTAAAGGTTTGTTTGTCTCCACGTGCACACTGCCGCTCCACGTGCACACTGCCGCTCCACGTGCACTCTGCTGCTCCACGTGCACTCTGCCGCTCCATGTGCACACTGGCACTCTGAAGCGGTACTTTTTTCTTTGGTGACTTCACTAAAATGGAATTCAAAGCTAAATGGAGATGCTAAGAGGATGTGGGGAGGGTTTTGTATACAGAAAAGGATGTGAAGTAGCCACACTGCTGTGTTCCTGAAGATGTGATGGGTGCAGTCAGTGGCGGATTTGCTGGAGGAGATTTTGTCAGATCTGGCCCATAAATTGTCAACATTTTCAGCGCAACGTTGGAACAAAAGCTTTATCCCTTAAAATGTCTGAAGAATTTTATAAATAAATGAATAAATAAGAGCAAAATATGTGTGGTTTAGTGAGTCTCACTGTTTCATTTCTGTTCAGATTTTGATGAGTGCATGGTGTATGGAACCTGCAGTCAGACGTGTACAAACAGCGAGGGGTCGTACTCCTGCTCCTGCGTGGAGGGATATCTGGCCCAACCAGACAACCGCTCCTGCAAGGCTAAGAATGGTAACAGCATGATTCCCAGGCCAAGTTAAAGGCTTCCATCTGTCTTGAGTTATGAGTTTGCAGAGTGGTTTTCTAACAGAATGGACCGGTCCAGTCAGGACTTGAGCACCAGTCTGTGCTCAAAACATTCACCAGCTTGACCAAATGCATGGCAGAAGTGCTATAATCTCATTAGCCAGACAAATGAACTATGAATATGGAGGTTGGCACCATTCGGAGCAGGTTAACCCTAACCCCAGCCCTAATCTTAACCACAACCCTAACCCTAACCGTAGCCAGTTTATTTTAGTATATTAGAAATAAACTAAACCAGTTTCTTTGCTTCCTTCTCAGTGCCGGTGGACCGCCTACCTGTGCTGCTGATTGCCAACTCTCAGACCATCCAGGCCACGTCTCTGAGTGGTGCCAGCAGCAGCCAGCTCTACATCAGCACCAAGCAGACCACAGCCATGGACTTCCTCTACGCCCAGGAGACGGTTTGCTGGATCCACGTGGGCGACACACCCGCCGGCACCCAACTCAAGTGCTCCAAGATTCCCAGCCTGAAGAATTTTGTTGACGAAAGAGTCATCAATATCTCCCTGAGCCTGCACCGTAAGACCAACCTGCCCAGTGTTCCCCTTTTCCACAGGACTGTACTAACAGGCTTTAGCTGTGGTTTGCGTGCTTAACTCACGGGCTGTTTGATTCAGGGTTAGCGTGACGGGTTACTGCAGGTGGGAGTAAACTAATGCACTGGAATTTGGCTTGATCAAACTGAGAAAAATAAACAATCTATTGTACAACTATTTATTAAACCAACATCATACACTTCTTTAAACTCAAACTTACCTCAGTGATAAATATGGCTGTACCCAGGCCCACTGACACTGTTGATGCATGCCGGTTCTAAATGGATTTTACTTACTAGGCCAGTAAGCATTCCCCAGTGGCACAGATCCACACCTGTGTCCCCAGTGGCACAGATCCACACCAGTGTCCCCAGTGGCACAGATCCACACCAGTGTCCCCATTGGCACAGATCCACACCAGTGTCCCCAGTGGCACAGATCCACACCAGTGTCCCCAGTGGCACAATCAGCCCCACAGACACCATTAGTGGATGCTCAATGCCTCCGGTTCCACCCGTGTTGTGTCATTACACAGTGAAGCAACAGGCCCATTCACCTGCTCAATCCTTCATGTATCAGAGACGAACGAACATCTCATTCCACCTTTGTAATGCATTTCTCTAGCTAGCCTGTGTTCTCCTTATCCACAAACACTGACTAGCCCTTTCAGCTGCTTCTGACAGCTCCTTCACAGCTCCTTTTAGTTTACTAACCCCTAAAAACAAACCGCACAAGCAAGAATGTGGTAGATTTGACTACAAATCCCCTAGTGCCTGGTCTATACTGGCTTTATGTGCGCCTGCCTCTTGCAGTCTCTCAACTCAGACACCAAGTCTGTGTACTTCAGTTTCATCCTTTCAAAAGCTTTATCATCTGCATCTTTAAATTGAATTGCTAACTCTATAAAACAAATTTGAAATTGGGCTTGGCAACCGTGTTGGGGCTGGTGTTGGGGGCTAGGGTTGGGGTTTGGAGTTGGCAGCAATCTTGTTACGCTGTATTTGTCCTTCTTCCAGCTTATGTGTGTTTTCAGTGATTTGGCTTTGGTTGTTTACTGAAAAAGAGACGGATGAATATGTACTTGAAAGGGGTGGATAGAATGAGTAAACTGAAACAGTCTGTGTGGAATAGATGAGAAGCTTTGTGTTTTGGAAATACGGGTGTCATGAATAATAGTTATTCCAGGCATAGAAAATTGGACTGTAGACTGTGTGGATCTGAAAGCCGGCAGTGCTGGGATGTGGGTGGGAGTGGTGAACACGCAGGCTGTGGTCTGTCCTGTATTTCAGGCTGTGATCTGTCCTGTATTGCAGGCTGTGATCTGTCCTGTATTGCAGGCTGTGGTTTGTCCTGTAGGCTCTGATCTGTCCTGTAGGCGGTACGTCCTATAAGCCATCTGCCATGCTGCTGCTATTTACATTACACACACACACACACACACACACACACACACAGAGCTAGCTTGTGGAAATGTACACATTTACACATACTTGGGCACCAACATGTATACATTCACCTCACCCTTTTTTTATGGTTTCTTCCACTCTCCTCATGGGGTGTGGCTGTGAGTGTGGCCGTGGCTGTGGCTTTTTTTTGGGGGGGGGGCAGATCTTGTGACTGCTCTCTAACACTAGCCCACATTTACCAAATGGCTGTGATCATTGAAGGACTTTTATAGTGTGATTTTTTTTTTTTTTAATAGTGATGCGAGTACCTCAGGATTTTTGTAATGTAGCTGTAAGCCACAAACTGTAATGTGTCACTTTGTGATTCACTGCTTCACATTTTTCTTGCCTAAATGGATTTTGGGCTCATGTGGTGATCATTATCACTTATTACAGTTAGTAGCTACATCATGTTTTAATATTTGATCTTAAAACTGCAGATTCTTCGGTGTCTATCACAGTGGGATTATCCATTCTGTTCTGTTTATTCAGTCCTCCTCCTCAAAGTAGCTTGGCGAACCTGCTAGGTGACCGACCTTTGACCTATTACAGTGTTGGATGTGTTTATACACAAACATTACAGGACCAGGATCTTGTTTGTTTGTTTGTTGGTTGGTTTAGCTAAACATTCTGTAAATAACCATTTTTTCAAATAGACTATCAAGTGCTTGATTTCCACATGCTAAACTTGTTTTAGTTTAGCTTTCACCTCTTTTTCACGTTTGTATGTGGCAGTGAGTTTGCAAGGTCGCTATGGTAGCCACATGGTCACACAGGAAATGATGTAGCACAGTGACTCAGGACCTCGGCACGTCCTCCAGATGACACGTCCAGATGTTCCCTCTCGCCTTCCTCTCTTTTGTTTCCATGTCCTCCTCGTTTTCTCTCTTTCTGAGTACTGCAACTTTTCACATTAAAAAATGGCATTATGTTCATACATTCACGTTCATACATAGATTCTAATAGCTTATTTTATACACTGAGTGCATAATATTTGAAAAAAGGCTAACAATGTTCCATAGTAACAGCAGTGCAGTTGGAATGTGCAAATGGTTGTTTAAACTTGAATATTTAGTCTAGAATTAATCCAGTGTGGATTGTGGAGTTGTGTAAACAGCCTAGATATTAATAACTCATGGTTTTAGTATGTAATATTGCATGTTAAGGTTATGGTTAGAACTCTTCTGTACTAATGTTTAGAATACTTGTAAAAGTGATGTTTTTAGGGTTTTGTGTATGAAAAGTCTTTTTTTATAAGATGGGAGAATTGAAAACACACACAAATATACATAAAACGTGCACAGGCATACAAATTTAACCCTAATCTACTTTTTTAAAAAAAAAAAACGTTTTTATCCGTTGTGGGACACAGTTACCAGGCATGTGGTAGAAAGTGATGTTTACACTGCAGCCTCAAGGAAGCTATTATCCTAACTCTGAATACTCCTGCCCCACATGTTTTCTGTGTGTGGTTTGTGGAGTTCGACTGGGTTTTGCTTGGGCATATTTAGGTCCTGTTGAGAAACAGGCATTTTGAAATGAAACAGCCCAGGGCCCCTATTGTTACCCAGAATGCACATAGAGCTTCACGTATTTGGCTGGTTGAAGTCGTGCACTCCATGGCCACAGAATTATATTTTGAGATGCTGTGAAAAAGACATACAGTATTTCTGATTTCAGGGATTTGTCTTGATTTCTCTCTTATTACTCTCTCTTCCTGTCTGTCTCTCCTCTGTCTCCTTGACCCCTCCCCCTGCTCTCTCTCACTCTCTCTGTCTCTCTCTCGCTCTCTCTGTCTCTCTCTCGCTCTCTCTCTCTCTCTCTCTCTCTCTTCTTGTCCTTTCTTTCCAATCTTCTTCCTCTTACACCAGTTTTGGACATCCACCTTTATTTTTCTTTCTCAGTCTGTCGAGTTCTGTGCTTGTTTTTCCAGATTATATTTTTCCAGATGATATTTGTCACAAGGAGTGACATGCTCACTTCTTCCACTGTCAGGACCAGTACAGAGGGCTGTGGCTTGCTCCCTCCACTGTCAGGACTAATACAGAGGAGCGTGGCTTACTCCTTCCACTGTCAGGACCAGTACAGAGGGACGTGGCTTGCTCCCTCCACTATCAGGCGCAGTGTATAGAGGTGTGGCTTACAGAGCAGAAGGGCATGGCTCATGTTAGAGGGGTGTGTCTTACTCCCTCCCCTGACAGGAGCAGTGCACAGGGGTGTGGCTTACAGAACTGAAGTGCTGACCCTCTTTTTTTTTTTTTTTTTTTAAAGATATGATGAATGTTGAACATTTTGACACTGTTAAATATGTCATTCATCGAACAAACATCAAAACTTTTCATTGTTTATAAATTTTCATGCTTTATTTTGGTTTACTTTATCCTCATGAGCATTCAGAGGGACAGCTTCACATATCGATGATGGGGCATTAGCACGAGACGCACGTCTCATGTGGTCTGTGTCTTCTAGACTTAATTTCCGATATGGTGGTGGGATGGTCTGAGTCTGTCGTTGATGGTATGGTGGTGGGATGGTAGGGCCACTGTAACCCTTCAGTCTGCTTCAGCAACGGGGTCTGCCCACGCCTACATGTGCACTCAGTCCAGCTGCTGCACCTGTGCAGTATCAGTCCAAACAAAGGCTCTATCCAAGGTGAAGATGGAGCTTTATCCGGAAGCTCTAAGCAACCAGTCTGTGTTGCCGTGTCACATGGCAACGGAAAAAAGAGGGAACGCTGCTGGCTTTGCTTTGCCTTTCCAACAGGCCTGGTGTGCTGTTGTAGCTCAGGTACACACACACACAAACACACACACACACACACCCTATAGTAGCTCAGGTACACACACACACACACACACACACACACACACACACACACACCCTGTTGTAGCTTTGGTTATAGGCTGCTTTAATAACACTCAGACCTGGGCCAGTATGATCCAGTGTGGGCCACTGTAATCTCGCAGTTCAAATAAATGAGATTGATCAGAAAGTTACCAGGTCCCTATGGGCTGGTGCTAGGCAACGCTAAATGTACTCCAGTCTAACGGCATTGTTAACTTTTCAGACATTTGTTATTTTACAGCTGTTCAGGCTCTCATATTCACTGACTGAGCGGATGTTTGGATGCAGATGGTAAAGTCCTTGTTGTGTCCGTGATTTAGTGTTGTGTGCTTTAAACAGTATGTGGAAGACGACCAAGTATGTGGAGACGACATATGTATGAACAACATGTGTATGAGTTGGAATTTAACCAAAACATCCTTGATGAACTTTGCTGAGGCCAGGCACTAATACTGAACACGAACACCTGGCTTCTTCCTCATGTTGACTGTTTTTACTAGGGTTGAGGTCAGATCTCAGGGGGTGGGAGGAGTTAGGGTTAAAGGTTTAGTGTTAAAGGTTTAGGGTTAAAGGTGGACTTGGTGTAAAGCAGAGCAGTGTTTTTGCCAAGACTCTCAGCCAGTTGTTATCCAGATTCCCTCATTTATCTTGTTCTAATTATTTTTGCTTTGTCTGTTGTTGTGGGGCAACTTGGTCATGTGTTGTACAAAGCTGTCATTTTGAATCTGGAAATTTGGCTAGAGGTGCTGGAAAACCTGGGACAGCAGTTCAGAACAAGGTTAGAAGCAGGTTATGAACCATGTTAGGAGCTGGTTATAAGCTGGTTATAAACCTTGTTCTAAACAGGTTATAAATGGTTATATATAATGTTATAAACAGGTTATAAAAGTGGTTCTAACGTGAGAGCACCTTTGGGAGAACAGCACTGATTCCAGTAAAACTCTAGCACTTGTACCATGGCCAAGTTTCCTTTGTAGAAATCAGAGGCTGTCTCCCGTCTGGATTCTCTTTTTTTCTCTTTCCCTCTCCCTCCCTTTTGCGCTCTCCTCCTCTGTCTGCAAAGTCATGCAGGCTTGCATAGTTCCCCGACCAATTTAACTCTTCTTTTTAAACTGTTTTTCTTTTTTTAAACAGTGTTGCACTCTGTTACCTAAATAGCATAACTTCAGTTCTGCTCACACTGTGTACACCCAAGTGCAGGAGTTTTCATACACAATTTTTGTGTTTTTTTACTACTGAGGCTGGACAAAACGGTGGAGATTTGGTCAGAATTGTAAGATCAGATTGCTTTTAACACAGAGATGGAAGTGCAGAAAAAACACGAGAGAGCCTAGAGACGTGGTGGTTGGTGTTTTAAGGTCAAAAATTGACATATTGGACGTTGGGGGGCTTTTTAAAACGTTCTCCAAGGAAAAGAGATGACCTGTGGTTAGTCTCAGTGGCTGCAGCTGTTAAAACACTTTTTTTAAATATGTATTTTGTTTCACACACACAAAGACGCCTGACTCAGCTTTAGTAACAGAGCTTTATTGTAAGAGTGGCAAAGAGTCATCTTCAAAAGCATGATCCCAGAATTAACATACACACAGGTTTATGAAAGCTGAAAGCTGTGTGTGTGTGTGTGTGTGTGAGTGTGTGTAGGGTTATGTGGGCTAATATGTAACAAAGACTTGCACTAATAGCAAAACCAAATAAAAAATTGTTCTAGGGATGTCGTTTCTCCGATATTGTAGGGATTTCTAACTTGTCAACAAATCCTCAGACTCTTTCTTCTCACTGTTGTGTTCCTGGATAGCCGGGTCCAGTAAATGAGTCCGTGTTGATACAGTAGAAACACACTTGCGTACTCCTCTCATTCTCCAATGTACTTTTCCTTTCCATAACTGTCACAGGTTCACTCTGTTATCCTTGTTTCTGCCTGCAGATGTGGAGCAGATGGCTATAGACTGGCTAACAGGAAACTTCTACTTTGTTGACGACGTGGATGACCGCATCTTTGTGTGTGATGGGGAGGGCATTACGTGTGTGACTCTGCTGGACCAAGAGCTCTACAACCCAAAAGGCATCGCACTGGACCCCAGCATGGGGTATCAACACACACACACACACACACACACACACACACACACACCACTCCCCAGGAGGAAAACCAGTACTCTCTTAATGCTCATGCGTTTTCTGATGCAGTCATGTGTTTATGTGTGATGATGTTTTCACTGTAAACAGGAAGGTGTTCTTCACAGACTACGGTCAGATCCCCAAGGTTGAGCGGTGCGACATGGATGGCCAGAACCGCACTAAGCTAGTGGACAGCAAGATCGTGTTCCCTCACGGCATCACTCTGGACCTGGTCAGCAGGCTGGTCTACTGGGCTGATGCCTACCTGGACTACATCGAGGTCGTGGACTACGAAGGCAAGAACAGACATACCATCATCCAGGGACTCCTGGTGAGGAAGTGCTGCCATCTCAGTGTTTTTGTACAGAAGTGGGAAGCAGTGGAACTATTTCTGTGGTGATTTCCATTAGTTTTCGTTACACAGTGCTTTACTAAGATCGTCAGCTCTCAACTCACATGCATGGCAGAATCACATAGAGTCTTCCTTCTCTCCATGTGGTGGTGAAGTTTCCTGAGCAGGTCCGGCATCACAGTCCTGAATGTGATGTGTAACATGACAACATTTAAAGAGACATTATGGGTGGTTTATCATAAGTATTTCAGCAGGAATCTTATATATGTGTTTGTGTGTGCGTGTCTCTCTTTCCTCTAAGCTCAGATCTGGGAACCTTAAGGTTCTGTATAGTATCTTAGCTGTTCTCAGGATACCATAAGGCTGTGCAAAGACACTCCTGGGGCAATCCAGCACATATGGGAGACACTCCTGGGGCAATCCAGCACATATGTGGGATACTCCTGGGGCAATCCAGCACATATGGGAGACACTCCTGGGGCAATCCCAGCGGGATGTAAGATTCTAGCAGGCACAGCGTACATGGAACAGCAGACGGACATAGTTTACAGACACGACTACTCTAAGTGGTCTAAGTGGGATACTCCCTCCAAAGGTGGTGGAGAGCGACCAAGCTAAGATCCTGTGGGACTTCCAGATACAGACAGACAAATTGCTTATGGCTAACCAACTGGAATATATTAGTGGTGTAAGCAGCAATTGAAGGCTGTAGTGATAGATGTAGCTAATCCTCAAGAAATGCCAAGGGCTCAAAGGAGAGCTAGAAAAAGTGTAGAGGGTAAAGTGGATCCCATAGTAGTTGGAGCACTAGAGACTGTGACCCCAAAACTAGGGGAATGGCTCCAGCAGATCTCAGGAACGATATCTGAGATCTCTGTCCAGAAGAGTGCAGTACTGGGAACAGGTAAGATACTACAGAGGACCCTTAAGGTAGAGGAATCCGAGCTTGGAGAAAAAAGACGGAAAGTGTGGAATTAGTTTTTTTATGTGTGTGTGTAT
>JAOYMR010000018.1:13347703-13362959 GCA_025802075.1 Tenebrosternarchus preto | reverse complement strand
TATTGTTTTTGACAAAATGTGCCTGACTGCTCTCCATGGCTGTGTTGCTAGGGGCAACCCTATATTCATTGAGTGAAATTAAAAGATATGAAGTTGTATTACATGGACTCATTCTTGAAATACATGTATTGATCTATAACGTTTAATGTTCCAGAAAGCTCTACTGGACGGATGGAGACAACATCAGTATGGCCAACACAGACGGCAGTAATCGGAGTGTTCTCTTCACTGGTCAGAAAGGACCAGTGGGTAAGTTGTTGCTTTTTTGAGAAACAGAACTCCAGTTTTGTCATTTCAGCTCTTGTGCGTGAGTAAATCCTGTCAGTTGTTTTGATTCAAATTGTAAAGCCCATTCTTGTTATTGAGTTCAAGGGCCACCTACTGCAACCTAGTGTGCCTTTTTTACTGACATGTGTAATGACAAGGGGACAGTTTATTCTGAAGTGAAGCTACAAGAAAATACAACCAAAACCTGCTGCCAAGTTTGAGGAGCATGGGCTGGGGTTAAACTTGTATTCATACATTTTTTGTATTCTTGTCTGCAAACATGCAAAGACATGCCATGAACATTTATAGAATACTTCCTCTAGAACTCTTCCTCTAGAACACTTCCTCTAGAACACTTCCTCTAGAACATCCTCTTGAGCCCAGGTGATTGGTCCCAAAGGCTCATTTTGCAGTGTGTGCTAAAGCCAGTGCACCAGCACCACTGACACCCTCATGCCCTGAATGACCCTGTTGAAAGGTGAGCTTTCAGATTCTTGAGTGTCATTCCACCATTTCTCATCTCTTCACACTGCAGGCCTGTCCTTAGACTTTGACGAGGGTCGTCTGTACTGGGCCAGCTCTGGTGGTGGCACCATCAGCCGCTGCGGACTGGACGGCAGCAACCTGGAGGTGCTGGACGGAGCCAAAGGCAAACTGAACAAGGCCTCGGCTCTGGCTATAATGGGTACGGTATGGACAGTGTCACGGGATGATACACAGGGGTTCCCACTGTTCATGGAAGTTCTGGGATATCAATGATTTTCAAAAGTCTATCCAGCCATTGATAATCAGCGGATTTGGTCATGGAATTTTGTTTGAAGCATTTTTTAAATTTTAGCTGCCATTTATCCAAATGTTAGGTTTTCATGTGTTTCCGGTATTGGGTGAGTGACTGATATAGTTTATAGTATAGTATTAGAATAGCTCTTGTTTGATTTTTCTACACCCATATAACAGTGGTAACCTTTATTTCCGTTTATTGAATGTTAGGGAAGTTAAGCTTTTGGTAACTCTTCGAGAGCTAGACAGTTCAAGAGTTGGCTCTAGATATAGTCAGGAAATTTGACATTTGAGTTAGAGTTGAGATCCCTGGCTACAGCAATGCAGAATGATAATGTTACAGTGTTACAAATGCCAGATTATTTTTATGCATTTTTAGCCAATCATGTAATAATTAAAGCTGCCGTTACCAAAACAATCCTACCTGCAGGACTCCGCCCTTTCCAGTCAATGCCACGCCTTTCATACACAGCTTTCTTCCCAGCCCCTCCCTCCAAAGTCACTCTCATGTAACATCCACACTCATGTAGCGTTTAGCCTGAACTTCCACGTGCACGTACAAGCACACAGTAATTTACAGGCTGGGAGTACACCCTGGCTTGTATAGAGGCTATAGAGTCCAGGACTGATTTTCCCCCAGGATTTCAGTGATGGCTTTCAAGAAGTAAGAAAAAAAAATCACATTCAGTGGTTCAGAGTCTGTGTTGTATAGAACAGGATCGAACTGAAAGCCACAATTGCTGGTTTTGGCATTGGCATGAGATGAAATTCAAAAAACTTAATAAATGAGAGTGTTTTCGTGCAGATATTTTAAGTATTTAATATCTTGGTAGTGTTTTCTTGGTATTCTCCTGGCTCATGCATTCTGTTGCCTAGGCGACAAGCTATGGTGGGCGGACCAGGGGACGGATCAGATTGGCACATGTGATAAGAAGGATGGCAGCAACTGGAGAGTCTTGAGGAACAGCACCTCCCCCATGATGCACATGAAGATCTACAACGAGACTGTTCAGACAGGTGGGGGGGGGGGCACTGGGTGTGAATACATCTGAAGGTGACACACACTTCCAGCTACATCCCAGTCACTTGCTCCCAGTCTCACTGTCATCTTTGGCTTGCTCTTTGGGGGCTTAGATCTAAATCTGTAAAACCACTTCCAGACATTATAAACCAAATGTGTATTTATGTAAATTGAACTGAATTATTATGCTGTTTCTAGGTTCCAACATGTGCAGTAATAACAATGGGGACTGCTCACAGCTGTGCCTGCCAACGTCTGCTTCCACTCGAGCCTGCATGTGCACTGCTGGATACAGTCTGAAGAGAGGACAGCAGTCATGTGAAGGTACACACACACACACACATACACACACTACATAAACTCTGGAAAACAAGCATGTACACACACACCATGGCGGTGTGTCTGGGATTACACGACTCTCAGGCTTTAGTTCTTTCTCCCTTTGATCTAAAGATCAAAGTTCAGCATCAATGACCAATGTGGCACCAAGCCTGTGGATCACTTATCTAAATGAGCAGCCTCCAGATATTCATGTTTAATTAAGTCTCTCCCTACAGCATATTTATTGACAGTTAAACAAGACCGAGCAAATGCAAGCCCAGTACTGTAAACACATGGTTTCCAGCCACATCCGTTAATTGGTTTCAAAAAAGGAAGCTCTGGTCTATTTCCTGAGGTTTGTTTTATTGTTTTGTTTGGTTTTTTTGCGTTGAGGACGTAGAGATTCTGTTTAGGAGAGAAGCACTCTTCACACACCAGAATGAAGGAACGAAGCAGCGCCATATCTCTGTTTAATGTTAATTGTATGCAAATAGCTGTTGTTTAGTGGTTTTACAACAAGCAAGGGCATGGGGAACAATTCCTAGCTTGACTTCATTACTATGTTCACCATTGTAATTTCATTTATAACGTTTAGCAAATGCTATTATCCATAGCACCTTAAATCCTCATCAGCCTGACATTACATGGGTTCCCTGTAGCAATATATGTACTTCCTTTAGTATAATCTTTCTGTAGGATTGATAAAATATTGTGTATGTTGATTGAATGTAGTGATTGTAATTATGTGTATGTGTGTACGAATGGTGGATTTTAGTGATTGAAACCATGTGTTAGACTGTGTTGAAATGTGGACTGTCATTATCGTAATTGCGACTGTAAGTGGAATGTAATGATTGTAACTATGTGTTGTTGGACTGTAGTGGTTGTAACTCTGTGTGTGTGTGTGTGTGTGTGTGTGTGTGTGTGTGTGTGTGTGTTGATGGAAGGGGTGGGCTCCTTCCTGCTCTACTCTGTACATGAGGGCATCAGAGGCATCCCGCTGGACCCTGCAGACAAGTCTGACGCGCTGGTGCCAGTCTCGGGCTCCTCTCTGGCCGTTGGCATTGATTTCCATGCTGGTGAGTGTGTTGAATAAACTGCAGGGGGTGATACGATGTGCACAGGGAAACAGGGCAATTCAGGACAGGACATCAATTTCTATCTGAATGTGTTCGTATAAAATGTACATGTAGAAGACTCCCATTGGCTGGAGAGTGTAATGTTGTGGGGGTGGCAGTATTATGACTGTGATTGGTCACTGGTGAGTGTTGTTTAAACTTGCACCTCACGGTGTTGCTTTATTACCATTAATCGTGGTTACGGCCGCTGTCTCCTAGAAAATGACACCATCTACTGGGTGGACATGGGACTCAGTACAATCAGCAGAGCAAAGAGAGACCAGACGTGGCGAGAAGATGTCGTCACCAACGGCATTGGTAGAGTGGAGGGCATTGCAGTGGACTGGATCGCAGGTCTAAAACCACACACACAACGCCCACCCACCCACACACACAAACGCACGTACACACATGCAAACACACAAAATAATTGAAGAATTCATTGAAATCGTACGACCTCCTTTCAAGTGTCACTGAGTCAATGTTTGGATGCCGTATCTTGTATGATGAGATTAGGCTGTACTAGACTGTACTGATTGCGTAACAGCTTCCAGTGGTTCACTCTGGTTTTGCATTAGAATGTGGACTTGGCCTTCAGTGGCACAAAGAACTGTGACTGACAATCTTGTTTATAATGTTTTGTTTATCAACTGTAGGAGAGTTTGAGCTCATTTTTTGTCTCCTGTCCCCCGCAGGGAACATATATTGGACGGACCAAGGCTTCGATGTGATTGAGGTAGCCAGGCTGAATGGTTCTTTTCGTTATGTGGTCATTTCTCAAGGGCTGGACAAACCCCGAGCCATTGCTGTACACCCAGAGAGAGGGTGAGAGGTCTCTCCCATTAGCCCTCCCTGTCCTCATGCGCACACACACACACACACACATACAGACACATACACATCACCTCATGTAAGAATCATGGCTGTCTCTGGTATGTGTTTCCAGGTACTTGTTTTGGACAGAGTGGGGTCAGTACCCACGTATTGAGAGGTCTCGTCTAGATGGCAGTGAGAGGGCAGTCCTGGTCAATGTCAGCATTAGCTGGCCCAACGGCATCTCCATCGACTACGAGGTATAAACCCATGCACCTACAGATACTTAATCCCTACTCACTCAATCCAGGCAGTCCACAGACACTTAATCCCCACTCGCTCAATCCAGACAATCCACAGACACTTAATCCCCACTCGCTCAATCCAGACAATCCACAGACACTTAATCCCTACTAACTCAATCCAGACAGTCCACAGACACTTAATCCACACGGATATGAAAAGCACAAAAAATCTCCATTTCCTTTCGCTCCCTCTCGGCTGGAGACACTTCCCCATTGCAACATCTGTTCAGTGACGGCTCATTGCCCGGTGTTGTGACCTGGAGAAAATGTGATCCCAGCATGCGTCTCCTGCAGGAGGGCATGCTGTACTGGTGTGATGCACGTACCGACAAGATTGAACGCATTAACTTGGAGAATGGAGAGGACCGCCAGGTGGTGTTGGCCAGTAACAACATGGACATGTTCTCCGTCTCCGTGTTTGAGGGCTACATTTACTGGAGCGATCGGTGAGGTCATTGCTCCCGGTGATGGAGCTGTCCTTTTATTAGCCTGTTGTCTAGGGATGTAGCCTTTTTGTAGCCTACGAATTTGGTGACTGGAGATTTTAAATTGGCTAATTACTTTGATCCAGTAGTTTCCTATGTGCATTACTGTTCAAAAGTTCTTCTTTTTTACTTTTTTTTTGTTCTTGTTGTTGTTGTTTATTGTTTTCCGTGCTTTGTTTCTTTTCATAGTACCCATTCTAATGGTTCTATAAAGAGGGGGAATAAACACAACGCCACCGACTCTGTGACGCTGCGGACAGGCCTGGGAGTTCAGCTGAAAGACATTAAGGTCTTCAACAGAGCCAGACAGAAAGGTGAGCACCATGCTTCTGACCTCTGTACCACGAGCGTAGTTAGCTGCCCTTTCTCCCTGACAAGAACGTGTCACTTTATGAAGCAAAACACCCCATTTCTCTAAAAGGACGCGTTTTGCATTAAACTGCAGGAACGAACGTGTGCCAGAACGGTAACGGCAGCTGCCAGCAGCTCTGCCTCTACCGCGGCAACGGGCAGCGCACGTGCGCGTGCGCCCACGGCACGTTGGCCGACGACGGGCGGAGTTGCCGCGACTACGACGGGTACCTGCTGTACTCGGAGCGCACCATCCTGAAGAGCGTGCACCTGTCGGACGAGAACGACCTCAACGCGCCCGTCAAGCCGTTCGAAGACCCCGAGCACATGAAGAACGTGATCGCTCTGGCCTTTGACCATCGCGGCGGAGGGGGGAAAGGGGCCAACCGCATCTTCTACAGCGACATCCACTTCGGCAACATCCAGCAGATCAACGACGACGGTTCGGAGAGGAAGACGGTGGTCGAGAGTAAGTTCCTCAGGAGCAGCTACACTTTCACTCTGAAATGACCTTGGTCTCCCTTGGAAATCCTCCGTTTTCCCTCCCTGTTTTCTCAAGAAGAGCTGCATAATTTTGAGCTGCATAATGTAGTCTTTTTTTCACCCTTGTCTTGGCTGTGATTGGTTACTCTGATTGTATATTGCACAGTGGTTTTTTCAATAGTACACAAAGCTACAGAACTTCACATCCTGATTGATTCAAATATACAAATATACAAATAATTACATAAGGCTATTAAGGCTTACTAGCCAGGTTTACCTTTTGGTGTATATAAAATACTGTATTCTTTGAAAATATACAAAACATTCTTTATAGATCCCCACAAACATTTTCCACCTCTGTCATCACAACCGCACTGCAGGAGGGAGTCTAACGGGAAAACCACAGAAGCTCTTTTGGCCAACACTCACACAAACAGAGAAGGGAGGAGCACGATTGGTTCTTATATATGATGCGAAAACAAATGAGTCGTTCTGTTGTTAAAACACAAAAGAGGAATTTCGAGGCACAGATATCCAGTATTAGTTTTTTCTCCCCTTCTGCCCCCTAAACAATGGCAGCTGTGCTGCAGAGTGGGGTGTGATTCTCTGGAAACCAGCCATTATGATTTTAAAGAATTTTGCAACTTTTTTTAGCCAGTAATCTTTTACATCCAACACAAAGTTCTGTTTCAAATACAAAATCGTTCTGCATTCTTGCCGGGCTGCTTAAATAGAGAAGGACTTTTTTATTTACTGTGGTTTAACTTTATTTACTGTGGTTTAACTTCATAGTTGTGCATTATGGTATTCCGTTTTTTTACTGCATTGTACTAAAGAAGATTTGCAGTAGTCATTCCCAGAGGAATTTATAAAACGGATTTTTTTCGTATTATTTTTTCTTTGCCTCAGGTAAAGCCTTGGTAGTCAAGACAGTATATATTTCTAGCTATGATCATGTGACCAACAAAACGATATCATGTAATTATGTTCTTAATAATGAAACTTCATGACACTTTTCTTTCACTGAATACCCATTCAGCTGATCTTGGTACAGTCTGTTATAAAGTTCTTGCCATCTTGCTCTTAAGAACGTCTGTCCAGTCGGTCTCTGCCCAACAGTTGTTCGAGTTCCTTCCTGAACTTTTGTGACATGAACACGTACAGGATGGGGTTGACCACAGTGGAAGACATGGCCATGACCCTGGCGAAGGTAGCGACTGCTTCGTAGCGCGGGGAAGATCGTGTAGACGGCTCGGCGAGTTGGGCCAGCATCAGCCCGTACGATGGCAGCCAACATAAAGCGAACGCCAGCACGAGCAAAACGGCGGTGTGGGTCACCTGCGTCTGATAGTGCTCCAGACGGCCCGTCTGGCCAGCGCTGGCCCGTCTCGTTTTCCTCAGGAAGGTGTAGATGTTTCCGTACGCTGCTACTATGACCCCAAGAGGAAGTGCGAAGGCGATTATGAAGTGGCAGACGCCGTACGCTATCTGGCCCGTGTCGGACAGGAAGTTGAAGCACTTCAGGTCCTCTCGGGTCACGCGGGTGTTGGTGGAGGACCCCAGAGTCCTCCAGGAAAACAGAGGCAGCGCCAACACAATGGCTGGCAGCCACAGCGCCCCTGCCACTAGTTTAACACGCCCGTCCCTCCGCCACTGGTATGCCTTTGTAGGATGAACCACGATAATGAAGCGGCTGAAGCCCAGGGCGGCGAGGGTGAAGGCGCTAGCGGAGGTGGACATCGCTGCCAGGAAGCTCACAGCCTTGCACATGAAGATACCAAAAGGCCAGTGGTGGGTAGCTATGGCAACGGTGTGATATGGAATACAGGAGAGGAGGAGGAGATCTGCCACACTTAAAGACAGTAGGAGGATGTCGGTGCCGTTCGCGTTGGCCTGCTGGAAACCCCCCATGGTGGGTCCACCAACCTGCCCTCTCTTCAGCATCCGACCAATGATGATAATGACCAGGATGTGTCCTACCGTCCCTGTGACCAGGATGAAGGTGTCCAGCACAGGGACCAGTATCCGATCGACGTCGCTTGGTCCCAACACACCGCTAACATTGTCCACATCACCTGGTCCTACTGTATTACTGCTATTATTAATGAAGAAGTTACTCATGGCTCACCTGCCAGTTAATGAATCCCCAAATTTACCAACTTTACTTTTTAAGTCCAAAGATCAGCGCTCGCAACACATCTTACAACCATAAACGTCAATACTGAATCCGTTGTAATGTTCCTGAGAAAAAAAACGTTCCAAAGTGGTGAGAGAATATTGTGAGGAGATCAGAGTAAATTTCCTGTTCCACTCCCTGCGGCCTTGTGTAATCCTGAATGAGGAAATCGCAGCAACATGGCAACGCTCCCCCTGATCGATATACAGTACACCTTTCTGGAATGATTACTGCATAGTTAAACAGTGCAGAGTCCAAAGAACATTCCTGAATAGTCTCTTCAAAGATGATAAAGCAGTGAGCGTAACACATTCGCACTCGTGTAGTATACTTTTTGATTCTTGTAATCGATATTGTTTGTATGCTATTCAGGTTATCAAATGAAGCAAACTAGAAATAATCAGGCTCACTGAATCAGGGCTCCGTGTGTTGGCATGCTGGCTTGGTAACTGCAGAAAATCTTTTTTAAAAAATCACTTTGAATTCTTCTCATGGTTCAATACTAATGGCTCTTGAAAAAAACATCCATCAAGGACCGATAGTCTTGTAATGTACCGTCCAACAAAGAATTGGCTGCCATTTTATCCTGAAATACTTGCCAAAAGGAGAAAGATGGAAGTAACAACAGCACAGTATACTTTTTAGACGCAAATAAATTGATGACTAGTGAGGTTGTGTGACGAGCCAGATGTCCTTTGAACTCTTTCCAGTGACGAAGCTCTATAAACAGGGGAATCTGTTTGGCTATTCATTTTGATGGTTGTTGGGTGGGAGTGTGCTTTCGTTCTATAAAACTGTCTTCAAAGCTTTACATACAGTTTTTTTTTCTTTTCATGTGTGCATTTGCTCCATATAAAAGCCTGATACTATGTACTTTGAGCCTCACAAAAACTCTCTGCCTTAACTTCCAGCTAGGAGAACTTCCAGCTAGGCTCGTTGTATTGTTACCACTGGAGCTTGTGGAGTGGAGCTCTGTATTCCCTAAAGGGGACACAAGCAGAATGAATTATAGGGACCTTGAAAAGCCATGGGACAGGTCTCAAACTGCATATACACAACTATGTCTTAATGAATCGCCTGGATGGTTTGTATGACCAAACTAACCAGTTACCTGTGCAGGTGTATGTATATATGTCCATGTACATATTTCCATGTCTTATGGACAGCTGAAGAGAACTAACATGAGTGTGCTGAAGTATGCTGTGCTAAATAACATGCGTAAAGCAAAGATGTTTTAAATCTTCATAATTAAAAGCCCCACCTACACAATAAAAGTATAAGTGTTTAGAAGTTGAAAAGCTGAAGCACTCGTTTCTGATAGCGTTGGGGTTTAAGCGGGTATTTCTGGTAGTATTGGGGTTTAAGGGGGTATTTAGATATTTTTGGACCCATTGGTACTATCTGAGGGTCATTTTATGAGTAATTGACTGATTTTTTTTTTGTCACTTCCTCTGGATAAGAACATCTGCTAAATGTCATACATGTACATGCAAATATTGACAAAAGTGACTGCCAGTTATGTGCCATGCTCACTGCCAGTTATGTGCCATGCTCACTGCCAGTTATGTGCCATGCTTAACATTTTTAATTTTAAGTTACAGAATTATTTTAAACTCTAAGTGAACTATTTATAAAACCTATTGCCTGATTAAACATTAACATTAATAGCAAATAGCACCACGCCAACTTTCTCATAAATGTGGATTGCTGGCACATTTTACCGTTTATATCTTATATGGTGCTTCCGCATTTTGTTCTCATTTACATATTACATAAAAACTTTTTTTTACAGGTTTGTATACACTGTTGTGATTGACTGCTTTTGCTCCCTTATCTTTCTCTTCTCAGCCCTTTACAAAAAAAGTACTTGTTACACCAGATCTGTGTGTGTGTTTGTGTACGTATGGGAACTACATGTATCTAACCTTAATCGATCCTAAAATTACAAGTCGTATTTGTCCTTTTTCCAGATGTTGTATTTGTCCTTTTTCCAGATGTTGTATTTGTCCTTTTTCCAGATGTTGGCTCTGTGGAAGGCCTGGCGTATCACAGGGGTTGGGACACCCTCTATTGGACCAGCTACACGACATCAACCATCTCCCGACACACAGTTGACCAGAGTCGCTGGGGGGCCTTTGAGCGGGACACCGTGGTCACCATGTCTGGAGATGACCACCCTCGAGCGTTTGTTCTGGATGAGTGCCAGAAGTGTGTTATTTTTTTAAGGATTTACAGTTAAAAATGGTTTTAAAAAGACATAAAAATAGAACATTAAAAGTATTCGGTGGAGAGGGACCATGGACAGTGAGTAGTGAGGGTTTGGAGATGTTAAAGGCATCTGGTGGAGAGGGACAGTTGAAGGGGAAAAGTTTGGGTTTGGGGGCTTGTAATAAGACTGAGCTGCTATAGCATTACTGCCAGGCTTGGAGTCAGAGTTGGGGTCAGAGTCGGGGTCAGAGTCAGGGTTATGGTTAGCATTATGGTTAACACCACTGTTGGAACTACTTCTGCCTTCTGGTGCATCACCATGCATGATGTCATACGAAAGACTCAGAGAAATCATTTTATATTGCCTTCTTATTTTATAACTTAACAGTTCACTCATTTGAAGTGCATTAAAGTATTTTGTTTGCATTTACCGAACTTCAAAGTCTGCACGTGAATACCGCATTTAGCTTTTAGACGTGTGCTGTTCCCAAGAACGTTTCCACGTATTTCCGCTGGTGGCTGTTCAGGACAGAACCTCCATGCCGTTTTTTTGTTTCTCCCTCTCTACACCAGCCTGATGTTTTGGACCAACTGGAACGAGCAGTCCCCGAGTATCATGCGGGCCCAGTTGTCTGGCTCCAACGTGCTGGTGATCATCGGCACAGACATCCGTACACCCAACGGGCTGGCCATCGACCACCGCACCGAGAAGCTCTACTTCACAGACGCCACGCTGGACAAGATCGAGCGCTGTGAATACGATGGAAGCCATCGCTATGTGAGTGTCCGGTTTCACCTCCCTCCATCAGTGACCTCGGTTCGGTACTTTATCATACTTATTCAATTTCAACTTGCATAAATACTAATACATCAACATATGTTTTTTTAAACATTTTTCATGACTTTTATTCTAAAATCAAGAATTCATGGCTAGATAGTTAAATTAGCGGCTTACTTAAGGAAGGGAAGTGCGCTTTTCTTTCATATGTTCTATATCGCAGTAAGAGGTGCTTTTCCAGTTACATGCTGTATCACAGTACAGCGCGTCCTGCCCTCCGTAGGTTCTCCTGAAGAACGAGCCTGTGCATCCGTTCGGCTTGGCAGTGTACGGCGACTACATCTTCTGGACAGACTGGGTCCGCAGAGCCGTGCTGCGGGCGGGGAAGTATGGCGGCACGGACATGAAGGTCCTGCGAGCAGACATCCCCCAGCAGCCAATGGGAATCATCGCCGTGTCCAACGACACTAACGGCTGTAAGAGGCGCTCGATTGTGGTTCATACTGGTTTTGGTTCATACTGGGTCTGAATGAAACAGGATGTTTACAACCACTTTATAACAAGTGCTCATAGCAAACTAC
Organism: Tenebrosternarchus preto; assembly: GCA_025802075.1. Taxonomy (NCBI): domain Eukaryota; kingdom Metazoa; phylum Chordata; class Actinopteri; order Gymnotiformes; family Apteronotidae; genus Tenebrosternarchus; species Tenebrosternarchus preto. The sequence continues at coordinate 13,351,272 of JAOYMR010000018.1, read as the reverse complement.
AGAACCCCACTGTTTTACAGCCATATTGCTTATTTCTTCTGATTGTGGGTAGTTCAGTTCAGTTCGGTTCAGAGTGAAACTCACTGCTGCAGGATGTTATGCTGGAGTGTGTGTGTGTGTGTGTGTATACGTGTGTGCGTATTCCTGCACTCTGGCCCTAGTATTGCAGTTGGGTAATTGTGTGCCAACAATAATCTCAGAATCTGACACAGCCAAGAAAAGCTTCATGTAGTCTTGGAGCAGTCAGTCATCATGCCAGTCTCACTGCTGTTCTCACTCACCCTCTCAGAGGTCCATCCCATCTTTGCTTCTGAAGAAAACATTCCACCCTTGCACATACCATGTTTACCCAGTTTTATAGAAGCCTTTCCACAACAGGATATTTGTGAATATACTGTGCCAATACTGTTAGTTTACTAATGGAAACCTTAGTAACTGTGCCTAATATTTTAGTATGGGTGGTGGTAGTAAATACTGTTATTACAGTGTTAAAACTTGAAGTGATTTATGATGGGAACTTTAAGCTTAGTGCAGTAACACATGGTTTGCGTTAACCTCAGGTCACGTGTAATCACGTACGTAGTGCTGTGTATCAGAATTTTAACTTCAGAGCCTTTCAGTCTAAGTGGCCTGTGATATATTGTTTTACTGAACAGTTTGGATTAGTTTTGATAGTGGAATTACAGCCAAAATGATCTAAGATGTGAATATGATTTCATTACTTCAGATATGAACCTCTTCTTGGAGATTTTTTTTGTTTGTTTTTTTTAGTTTAGTTTATCCCAGAATGTTGATTGGGAAGGACAGCTTTAGTCGCACCTCGATGGGATTCTCTACTCCTGTCTGCTCCGGTTATCACAGGCTCAGTGATCTGGAACCAGAGAAAATCCCATTTGGGAAGTGTAGAGATGCATTATGGTCAAGTGATGGACCACTGTGTTAGGGCTGGAGGAGCTGGGGTGGGGGGAGGGACGATGGCCGCTCATCTGTCCAACGATAAAGTGTGTGTGTGTGTGTGTGTGTGTGTGTGTGTGTGCGTGCGCGCATGTGCATAGGTGAGTTCTCACCCTGCAGAGTGAACAATGGAGGATGTCAAGACCTGTGTGTGCTGTCGTCTGAGGGCCGAGTTAACTGCAGCTGTCGTGGAGACAGGAAACTCCAGCAGGACAATACCTGCGTTGGTAAGAGGGCGGGAGCCAAGATATTTAAAAACGCCCGAGAACAAATGCTGCATCCTTGTTGGTGTCATGCGGTCTTTTTTTCTTCCAGCCAGAACATTCTTAATTCTGCCATAAGATCTATTAATTGCCCAAAGGTTTAATGTAATTTTGCCTAGAGACTAGAGACTTTGCTTCAAACTTGTGTTGCTGGCCAGCCAGTGGCTGGACGTTTCAAGCCAATATAATTTCATCTGTTTCATCTAGGCTTATTGTGTGTGTTTGTTTGTGTGTGTCTGTGTCTGTGTCTGTGTTCTCCTCAGCACCAAACACTTCCTGCAGCAGTATAGATGCTTTTGAGTGTGGAAATGGAGACTGTATCAACTACACCCTCACGTGTGACGGCATGACTCACTGCAAAGACAAGTCAGACGAGAAGCAGTCCTACTGCTGTAAGTCTGGTCTGTTTGTGTGTGGGTGTGGGTGTGGTTGAGTGGGTCTCCTTGTCTGGTCCATGTCTGTGTAGATGTTAGCAAGGTTTTACTGGAAAAGTAACAGGAAAAGTAACAGAGTTACTCTAACCTTAAGCTCAGCTGTTCATTTGTGCTGGTCCCTAAATTTCTCTTCACAAAGCTCCACTTTCTTTAGAAAACACTAGTAGGATTTGTTTTTTTTTTCTGCAGGTTGTTGAGGTCAGGGTTACACTTGAGAGTAAACAGTAGTATTAGCTCTGCTAACAGACCATGCTCCTGTGTGACTGGAGGAGGCTGTTTCCTGTATTAAGACCTGAGCTGGGGGTGAACCCTGTGTAAGAAGCATTCAGACCATGATGATTATTAGAAAACATAGCAAAACGTGTGTGTGTGTGTGTGTGTGTGTGTGTGTGTGTTTAGCTAACCGTGTGTGCAAGCAGGGGTTCAAGCGGTGTGTGAACGGCCGCTGCATCAGACACGGCTCCTGGTGTAACGGCCGTGATGACTGTGGCGATAACTCAGATGAGCTCTTGTGTAACGGTAAGGACACCAGGAGAGTGAACTCAACTACCAATGCTGCTCTTTATCATACGCAATACACACTTATAACTGGGGTGTGTGTGTGTGTGTGTGTGTGTGTGTGTGTGTGTGTGATCTCCAGCAACTGTTTGCTCACTGGACCAGTTTCAGTGCAGAGATGGAAGATGCATCTCCAACTCCACCCGCTGCAACCAGGTTGTGGACTGTGAGGATGCCAGCGATGAGATGAACTGCAGTAAGCCACCGTAAATCTTTTGGACGTATGTAAATGATGTCTGAGAGTGTTTCTCCATTGCAGTTTTAGTGAGGTCTTTTGCTATAAGAATGACTGGGTTTATGTCACCATGGAGATGTGGAGAGAAGCAGACTGGCCTGTTACTGATGTGAAAACAGGGAAACGGCTTAGATTTGACAGGAGAAAATTCATGCTCGTCACACTTCACTGGTCATTTGTTTCACAAGACAAAAAAAAACACACAATTTAATCTAAAAACACTAATTAAAAAAGCTTTGAGACTTAAAAAAAAAAATTTGCCTCATGTGACACTTGTGGTGTTGCACAGTCACAGCGAACGTCAGGGGTGTTACACCACTACTACACCCAACGCCACTGTCTGTTTCCTGGTAAAACTGTAATGGACAACCCTGACACGGCCCTCTCCGTTACCCCAGCCGCCACAGACTGTTCCAGCTACTTCCGTCTGGGAGTGAAGGGTCAGACCTACCAGAGGTGCGAGTTCACCACGCTGTGCTACGCCCAGGCGTGGGTGTGTGACGGTGCCAACGACTGCGGTGATTTCTCCGACGAGACCAACTGCCCAGGTGAGGTCTTGAAATGCGAGCGTGGCCCGGGCCGTTCTGATACACTCGCCCTGACCGACACGTGTGAGGTGTCTCCTCACACCAAGGGAGACGTCTCACGGCTCTAACGTCTCCGTCTCCCTCAGGCCCTGTGGACAGTCCCAAGACAAAATGTCCATCCAATTTCTTCACTTGTCGGAGCGGACGGTGTATTCCTATGAGCTGGACCTGCGACAAGGAGAACGACTGTGAGCACGGAGCTGACGAAGAGAACTGTGGTGAGCACACACACACACACACACACACACTTCTGCCTCGTGTTGTGAGCTGCCCCGTTCCGCTAGCCAAGTTTGTCCCTCTTTTCTAGATAAGGTCTGTACAGCATGGCAGTTTGAATGTGCGAACCACCGCTGCATCTCTAGCAGCTGGGTGTGTGACGGTGCTGACGACTGCGGCGACAACACTGACGAGGACAGCAGATGCAGTGAGTCCTCACACCTCCGAGAGCCGTCTTCCCAGTTGCTCGAGCAGGCTACAGCGACCCCTGTAGACAGATGCTGGCACTGCCTGACCTGCTCCTCGTGTGCACATATCCATT
>JAOYMR010000018.1:13336601-13347603 GCA_025802075.1 Tenebrosternarchus preto | reverse complement strand
GCTCGAGCAGGCTACAGCGACCCCTGTAGACAGATGCTGGCACTGCCTGACCTGCTCCTCGTGTGCACATATCCATTTGATACACCTCAGCCTGTGAAGTTTCAGTGCTTTCTCTCATGGGTTTTGCTCCGGCCGCTCTCTTGATGGTCCAGAGAACAAGACCTGTGGTTCCGAGATGTTCCAGTGTCCCAGCTCCCACAAGTGCGTCCCGCAGCGCTGGGTGTGTGACGGCGACAGCGACTGCCCTGACGGGGCTGACGAGAGCGTGAAGGCCGGCTGTGGTGAGAACCAGCGACAGGAGGATCAATAACATGACATTGTTGGGCTCCTCCACATGATGTTGCTGGGATCTGTGGAGGCGATTATTTGTCTGTTCTGGTTATACTGCCTAACCCCAAAATGCTGGGAAATAAAGAGGGGAAAATAGCTTAGCCTGTTAGCATCCCACACGTCGATGACACATTCTTCCCCCTCAGTGTTCAACAACACCTGCAAGGCGGGAGAGTTCATGTGTGCGAACAAGCAGTGCATCCCCAAACACTTCATGTGTGACCACGACAACGACTGTGGTGATGGATCAGACGAGTCTATGGAGTGTGGTGAGTTGCTCGACTACCGTTTCAGTCTTCTAAACACTCCACCACAATAACCTCTCTATATTTGGAAATGTTACATATAACAAAATGTGGTTTCTATGGTTTCCATGGTTTCTATGGTTAAAGGCCTTTAGTCCTGGTTAGGTAGTAATTCTCTCTGGGCTTTTTTACCATCACTAAATTGAACAAGTCCAAATGGCCCAGTGTAAAGTGCTGGAGATGTGGTAGACAGAGATTATGTTGTTTAAATATTGCTTCAGCCTATTCCAGCTCCTTTTTTGTAAATTTCAGAACACCTGTAAGAATCAGACTGTGTAAATGATTTCTGAAAAGATGTGTGTTTTGATGGTTTTACCCACAGTCATTGTACTGGCACAGTTGTAACAGTTGGCACCGAGATTGTAATGTGCAAAACACGTGCTGGGTTGGTGTTTGCCAACAGAGTACCCCACCTGCAAACCCAGCGAGTTCCAGTGTGCCAACGGGCGCTGCCTGACCCAGAGCTCCTGGCAGTGCGACGGGGAATTTGACTGCCATGACCAGTCTGACGAAGCCCCCAAGAATCCAAACTGCAGCGGGCCAGGTATGGGCACAGGAGCTGGATGTCACTCTGTCCAAACTACTGAATGTCATGGAAACAGTCACAAAAGCAGCTAGACTGACCTGCCAAGTTGGAGGCTACATTTGTCTCTTCTCTGTCTGTGTGCTATCTTCCATCCGGAACAGAGAAACTGTGTAACGACACGGCTTATGCCTGTGCTAACGGGAAGTGTGTTAACGAGACCCTGCTGTGCGACCACAAGGACGACTGCGGAGACGGCACAGACGAGCTGAACTGCTTCATTGATGAGTGTTTGAACAACAAACTGAGTGGCTGCTCACAACTCTGCGAGGACCTGAAGATTGGCTTCAAGGTAAAGAGCAGTGGGGGAGGGGCTTCCAGGTGATGAGCCACGGGGGAGGGGCTTGCAGGTGATGAGCCGCGGGGGAGGGGCTTCGAGGTGATGAGCCGTGGGGTATTATAACTGTTGATGGGCTTTACAAGCTGCTCCTGTCCCCACCTCTGTCCTGTCCCGGCCCCTCCCTCACCCTTGTCCCTGCCCCCGCCGCTTTCGCCCTGCAGTGCAGATGTCGCGCTGGCTTCCGGCTGAAGGACGATGGGAAGACGTGCGTAGACGTGGACGAGTGCTCAAGCGTGTTCCCTTGCACGCAGTACTGCATCAACATGCACGGGAGCTTCCGCTGCCTGTGTGCTGACGGCTACCAGCTCAGCCCCTCTGACCAGACTGTCTGCAAGTCCACATCCGGTACGCCCACGGCCACGGTCTCTTGCCGTACGCCCACACACCTCTTCTTACTGCTGCTCTTCTCTGTCTCTCCCAGATGAGGAGCCTTTCCTGATCTTTGCCAATCGATATTACCTAAGGAAGCTCAACCTGGATGGTTCCAATTACACCCTTTTAAAACAGGTAGGATATTATCCAGACCTAAATGCCGCAGTACTATATATAACATGATTGTAAACCATGGATAATGTTTTATGCCATGCATTTGTCGTTGAACTCTCCTTGGATCACCACCTTATCGTGGTGGAGGGGTTTGCATGCTTGCATGATCCCAGAAGCTGTTACCAAGGGTTGAAGGCTCCTGGTGGGGTTTTCCAAGGCAAACAGGTCCTAGGTGATGGGCCAGTCAAAGGGTGATCCATAAAAGCCCTATGATGGAAGCCAGGAGGAACCAGTTTCATTTGCCCAGATTAGGGTTACCAGGACCTCACCCTGGAGCCAGGCCGGGTCTCCGCCCATAGGACTGAAACTGGCTTTTGCAACATGGATGGATGGCATTTGTCACAGACTCTGTGTTTGTGTGTGTGTGTGTGTGTGTGTTCAGGGCTTGAACAACGCTGTAGCTCTGGATTTTGATTATCGGCAGCAAATGATCTACTGGACTGATGTGACGACACAAGGAAGCATGATCAGACGGATGCACATTAACGGAAGTAACGTTCAGGTAACGCATCCTTAACGTTTACGTAACCTTCATAAGTAACATTCAGGTAACGCATCCTTAACGTTTATGTAACCTTCATAAGTAACATTCAGGTAACGTAACCTTAACGTTTACGTAACCTTCATAAGTAACATTCAGGTAACGTAACCCTTCATAATTAATGTTCAGGTAACATAATGTTCATTTTTACGCAGACTTCATACTTCTTGTATGTCCTTTGGTATTTTCAGGGAAAGTCTGAAACTGCAAGCTTCTTTCAAGTCCTCTGATTTATTCTTGTATGATTTTTTTTCTTGTATTTAAAGTTATTGTAAAGCTGTTTCAGAATCATGTTATCTTGCTGTTTATATTTAATTATTTTCACAGAAAAGTAGGCCTCACCACTGAGAGTTTTGCAGCTTGTCGGTTCCATTTTCTGTAAGGTTTAGTATCTGATTGGCTTCTTGGCAGGTTCTGCATCGCACATCACTAAGCAACCCAGACGGCCTGGCTGTTGATTGGGTAGGAGGGAATCTGTACTGGTGTGATAAGGGGCGGGACACGATCGAGGTATCGAAGCTGAATGGGGCCTACAGGACCGTGCTGGTCAGCACTGGCCTGCGGGAGCCGAGGGCCGTGGCCGTGGATGTCCGTAACGGGTAATAATGACAGCTTGCCTCTCGTCTCTGAGAGCAATCATCTCTACATTTATGCATGAGAGAGAGAATATGTTCCTGCTTTCTTCTTCTGTTTTATGTGTTGTTTTACTTCTGCTCCTGGCAAGTGCCTGATCCATGGAAAAGTGTTTATCCGAGAAATATCATGGGACAAAGTCAAGTCAAAGTCAAATTTATTTATATAGTGCTTTTTACAACAAATGTCGCAAATTTGTTTTACAAACGCACGGGTCCAGGTCCCTAATGAGCAAACCAGGGGCGACAGTGGCAAGGAAAAAGTCCCTAGGCTGGGATTAGGAAGAAACCTTGGGAGGACCAAGACTTAGAAGGGATGCCAACCTCCATCGGCCAGCCCAGCTAGTACCAGTCCATATTTATAATACGATGTCTAGACTGAGCAGTCCCTCCAAAGTGGAAGTAGGGCTTTAGGTAGGAGCATCAGCGAGTCCCCTGGCGTCAGGGTAGGCTTATCTAAAGTGAGGGCCTGGAGGTGACCACAGTCATGAGGGCTCACTGAGCTGTTGCTTACCACCCAAGTCATCGTCATAAACTAGAGTGAATGCATGACGTGGCTGGATGACGGCATCGACGTCTCAGATTACCAGAAGACTCTATGATTGACGACCCCAGGCTCTGCACCTTCATATGCGGTGAACTAACTAAACGCTTGATTAAATAAGTGAGTCTTAAGCCTAGATTTAAAGATCTGTGTCTGAATCTCAGACTGAAGCTAGAAGACTGTTCCATAGCTGAAGGGCTTTGAAGGAGAAGGCTCTGCCTCTGGCTGTAGTCACACTAACTCTAAGGAACTAAGAGGAACCCTTTCTTATCCTCTCGGCAGTGGTGGGCACAGCAAATGTTCTCTCCATTCCTGGTTTCACTTCTCCAATTATATTGTCCACCACTGCATCCTCTGTAATGCCTTGTTTGCTAGTATTGTAATTGCTACGCATTGATAACTGGAAACAAGGTCTTAAAGAAGCGTTTCTTTGATCCTTCCAGGTACTTGTACTGGTCAGACTGGGGTGATAATCCTCACATTGGCCGCATTGGGATGGACGGTACCAACCGGAGCGTAATCGTGGAGGAGCGCATCACCTGGCCCAATGGACTCACCCTGGACTTTGTCAATGACCGCATCTACTGGGCCGACGCCAGGGAGGACTACATCCAGTTCGCCAACCTGGATGGCACCAACCGACACATGGGTCAGACACGAGCGCGTTTGCACTCGTAGAGATTCGCCTACATCTGTAATGTTTAAGATATAAACTGAACCTGAACATAGTGAGGCCGTGTATGGAGCTTGATGTGTTACAAGATGTTCAGTGGCTGGTTTTACACGTGCCTCCCGCAGTGCTGAATCAGGACATCCCGCACATCTTCGCCATGACTCTGTTTGAGGAGTTTATCTACTGGACTGATTGGGAGACCAAGTCCATCAACAGAGCCCACAAGACCCGTGGAACCAACAAAACCATGCTGATCAGCACCCTGCACCGGCCAATGGATATACATATATACCATCCATACAGGCAACCAGAGGGTACTCACACACACACACACACACACACACACACATACACACCTACCATGCATACAAGCATATATAAACTATAACGGTTGTACCTGGGGAGGGTTGTAGCTGAGTGTTGTATTAATGATCTAACCTGTAAACATGGGACACAGTCGGCACTTCCAGCCTGATCATCCTCTCTTGATTTCGTTAGATGAGGTGTTAAACTATGCTCCACCCCCGCAGTGGTGAATCACCCATGCCAGACTGACTCGGGCGGATGCAGTAACCTCTGTCTGCTCTCCCCGGGTGGAGGCTACAAGTGTGCCTGCCCCACCAACTTCTACTTGGCAGCCGACGGGAAGCAGTGCCTCTCCAATTGCACTGCCAGCCAGGTACACACACACACACACACACACACACCCATCGGTGCCATAGCCAAACCCACTGAATGGAGGCCCTCCTGCTGTCACTCACACGCCCTCCCCTCCCCTCCCCTTTTCCTGCAGTTCGTGTGTAAGAATGATAAGTGCATTCCATTCTGGTGGAAATGCGACACCGAGGACGACTGTGGCGACAGATCCGATGAACCAGCGGACTGCCGTGAGTCTGAGAGCCTCCCAGCTCCGTATCTGCTCCAGGTTGAGCGATTGCAAGCTGTGGTACACGTGACGTAAAGATTACATCACCCCAGCAAGCCTAGGCAGAGCAGGGAACTGTGGGTGATCTTCTGTTAGTGCTAACTTGAAGCCCTGCTAGCTTCTGTTTACTTTTGGGTGAAGTACTTTTGGATGAAGTACTTTTGGGTGAAATACTCTTTAATGGAAGCTGATGACTAAACGGTAAAAATACTATGGACAGGAACCTGAAAATAGTACAGTATTCTTCTCATTAGATTAGGTTTTGAGTTAGATTAGGTTTTGAGTTAGATTAGGTTTTGAGTTGTTTGACTCATTAACAGTCATTGGAAGGGCAAATGCGTAGTATAAATGTTCTAATATTTTCTGTTTCTAAACACATTGATGGTGTTGTTTCTGCGATGCTCCTGCTTTCTCCCCATGCAGCGGAGTTTAAGTGCCGACCAGGCCAGTTCCAGTGCACCACAGGGATCTGCACCAACCCAGCCTACATCTGTGACGGAGACAACGACTGCCAGGACAACTCGGACGAAGCCAACTGCGGTGCATGTCTCTACCTGTCTCACCCCTCGCTCTCGGCCTCCTCTCACCCCTGTCTCACCACGCCTCGGTCCTCTCTCACCCGTCTCTTTCCTTGCCTTCATCACTCCTCTCCTCCTCTTCTTCCTGCAGATATCCACGTCTGTCTGCCCAGTCAGTTTAAGTGCAGCAACCCCAGCCGCTGTATCCCGGGCGTCTTCCGCTGTAACGGACAGGACAACTGCGGCGAGGGAGAAGACGAGCGAGACTGCCGTCAGTCTTCACAGGCTCCTCCTTTTTCTCTTCGCTCTGAAATTGTTTAGCCTGACAATGAATTAATCTTCTCAAAATCGTGTGGTGTAAACAGATCACTTTTAGCTTTCATTAGTTATGAGGTACTTTCCCTGACCATCATAGCTTTGAGAGTTTCTCATTTTTAGAGTTTAAAAAAAAATAAAATAAAATTCCAGCACCAGCATACGGTCCTTATGAACCGTTCTCTCGGTTGGCCTGTAGCGGAGGTGACGTGTGCTCCGAACCAGTTCCAGTGCACCATCACCAAGCGCTGCATCCCCCGTGTGTGGATGTGTGACCGGGATAACGACTGCGTGGACGGCTCTGACGAACCTGCAAACTGCAGTACGTTGCTATGGCTCCAGCTGTACTGGAATTCCCTACAGCCACTTTTTTTTTTTGTTTTGTTTTTTGTAATTGTGTGATTCTTCCTGATTTAACCCCCTTCCTGCCCCCCCCCACACACACCCCACCCCCCCGTAGCTCAGATGACGTGTGGTGTGGACGAGTTTCGCTGCAGGGACTCGGGCCGCTGTATCCCAGCCCGATGGAAGTGTGACGGAGAAGACGACTGTGGAGACTCGTCCGACGAACCCAAGGAAGAGTGTGGTGAGTTTGCGCCAAAGAATAATGACAATCTCCAGGCTTGAAACTGGAGAATGCACACGAAAATATTCCTAACAATAATCTAAACAGTGTGCAGGAGTAAAAACTGGAGTACGTACGAAAACACTCCACACGTTCTGCAGACGTGAGATTGGCTCGTGTTTCCAATGACTGGTGCAGTAAAGCAAGGACACTTTATTCAAAATGACTGAACCAAATTTTTGAGTTAATTCCAGCAGACCCTGTAGAAGTACCCTCTGTTCAAATTAAGTTTAATCATCCACTAAACTGAGAGATCCAGGGAATTGGGTGTGTATGTGTGCGTGTGCGCGTGTGTGCGTGTGTGGATGTGTGAACCCTATCAGTTCCTCTTTAAGAACAATTGCACACGTGTGTGTGTGTGTGTGTGTGTGTAACTGTGTGCTGGTGCAGAGGAGCGGACGTGTGAACCCTATCAGTTCCGCTGTAAGAACAATCGCTGTGTTCCTGGCCGCTGGCAGTGTGACTACGACAATGACTGTGGTGACAACTCCGACGAAGACAAGTGTGGTAGGTACCTTCAGAGTGTGTAACTGTATATGTGTGTGTGTGTAACTGTGTATTTTTCTGCATTCCACTGCAGGTTTTTAGTCCTGTCATTTAAGAAGCAAGGCCCTGTTGAATAACAGTTTACACTGATTTAAATAATGAATTACGTGAACTATATTGATATGATAATATTAATATGGTAATAATGTTAGTAATTCTGTAGTGTGACGTTTAAACGTTTTGCTAACGTTTCTGTGCTAATGATTTAAAAAATACATTAATTTATAGCTGCTTATCAGTACATGGGAATGAGGCCATTCATGAATAATTATAAACAACTGATCTAATTACACATTACAAGTGATTTTCATTTGTCGAGTTACTCCCTGTGGATGTGTTCTCACACACTGATAGGAGTGTTTCAGTTTAGTTTTCTGCACCCTTTAGTTATGTGTTTCCATTCACACATCTCACTCCATTTTTATTTTTCTGCTTCATGTCACCCTGGTACATTTGACACAGAGGTAGGTGTCCATTCCAAGATGTCTGTCCTCATCTGTTGGTGACTGTTTAAGGAGGCCTGGCTGTCTCTCTAATGTGAATTAAGATTTGGTTAAAAATGAATGTACTTTTTTTTTTTTTAAGAAATGCTTGTGCTTCAGGCTATGAATGAACATGCTCGCAAAGATACAAAAATAATTACTAAACTTGTGACTAATCGTGTGTTGGTAAATAGTCCCCATTGGTCCCCAGATATCTTTTGTTATAAGACAATTTCATATTTTGTCAATTTAACAGAAATGTAACAGAAATGTGCCATAATATTTGCAAAAAAAATATGTCGGTGATCAAAGCTATTAAAAAAATGTGAATTCTCTATTAGAAGGCTGTGATGAAAGACGGTGTAGACTCTGTTAATAACGGACCTCCTTAAATGTCCAGACACTAAGCGTAGGAAGTCTCCTCCAGCTTTAGAGCCGTTGTACACTGTATTTACTGCAGCGGTTTAACAGTGCGGTGAGTTCCTGCCCCAGAGTTGTCGTCCTCTGCTTCTGGGCGTGTGTGTGTGTGTGTGTGTGTGTGTGTGTGGTACTGCTGCGAGGCTGAACTTCCTGCCCCCCCCCCCCCCTCCTGCCACTCTCCTGTCGTTGCTCTGCTGCACTTTTGCTCCGTACTGTTTCTAAAAAGCATGGAAGTGGGTTTTGTTTTTGTTTTTCCTTTCGATCTCTGTGCTGTTTTTTCTTTCTTTTTGTCACTTCTTCCTTGACCCCAATCTCTCTTTCTCTCCCTCTGTCTCTCATGTACTAATTCTCCCACCCACTCCCTCTGTCTCTCTCTCTCTCTCTCTCTCTCTCTCTCACACACACACTCTCTCTTCCTCATGCAGTTCCACGCCAGTGTTCAGAGAGTGAGTTCGCCTGCACTAATGGACGCTGTATAGCTGGCAGATGGAAATGTGATGGAGATCATGACTGTGCCGATGGGTCGGATGAGGTAAACACAACTACACACACACACACACACACACACACACCCCAATACACACATACACTACAGTACGTACACCCACCCACTCACACACACTAATACACATACACCAGTACAAAAACACCCAGTACACACACAACCCAATACACACCCCAATACACACACACACACACACACACACATCAACACCCCAATACATGCACCCACAAGCATCCTCAATACACACACATAGCAAATACAAGTATTTCCATGTTTTCATTAAGACATTCACTAAACAAACCTTCTACAGCATATCCTAGAATCTTCTAACATTCTGAACTCTTTGTTGTAACCCTTCATAACGTGTGTGTGTTTGTCTGTGTGTGTGTCTGTGTGTGTGTGTGTCCTACAGCATGGCTGTGTTGTCAAGTGTGACAGTGACCAGTTTCAGTGCAAGAATGGTCACTGTATTCCGTTCCGCTGGAGATGTGATACTGACATGGACTGTATGGACGGCAGTGATGAGGAGAATTGTGACGGTGGAGGTGAGACACACACACACACACACTCACACACACACTATTTTTAATTCACAAATCTTAGAGATGAGTTGAGGAAATCTCCAGCATTTACCAAAGCATTTCTGCATATATAGGCCAAATGGTTTCAGCAGCCCAGTTCAGAAGTGTCTAGTTTTAATGTGAATCATTCTAACAGCTAATTACAGTCCTGTGAGGGTGCTGAGGTGAATACTGATGTCTGGTTTTCTTAGTGGTCCGGCAGTGCCCTCTGGATGAATTCCAATGTAATAACACCCTGTGTAAGCCACTGCCTTGGAGGTGTGATGGAGAAGATGACTGTGGAGACAACTCAGACGAGAAGCCAGAGGAATGCAGTACGGCTCCCATTACTCCTCCTCTGACATGTTGACATGTTTGCTTGTACAAATTTAACATTGGACTTTTGTGAAATTCATTTTAATTTCATTTAAACTTCACTGCATGTTTACACATCACAAACTTTGATTAGAAAAGTCTGCTGACTCACTGTCTGCTTACTTTAACTGAAACTTCGTCTTTCATCTTTTTTTTCTCTCTCTGTCTGTCACTGTCAGAGCGGTTTCAGTGTCCTCCGACCAGGCAGTTCCGTTGCCATAACGACCGTGTGTGTCTGCCAGTATCCAAACAGTGTGACGGTGTTGACAACTGTGGAGATAACAGTGACGAACTCAACTGCCGTGAGTAGAGTTCATTTTTTTGGTCATTCATTTTTGCATGTCTTAAGATTTTAAGATTATTTAAAACGCAAAGAGGTTAGAGGAGAAGATTAAGGTATAAAAGTCAAAGGGTTTTTTGTTTGTTTTTAAAGTACTGGATATGTAATAAGAATGTTTATACTTATTTATCCACATGAAAGCTAACCAACAGTGCTAGGCATTAAATAGGTCATTCATTTCAAATGTCCACTGTAGTAAATATTTCCTAGATAGTTTTTTACTTTAGAATTACAGAAATTTTGAATCATGGGATTGTGTACGGAGCTGACGGGCTGGTCGTGCCTGTGTTCACCACAGACATGCCGTCTCCGGCCTGCGAGAAGGACGAGTTCACCTGCAGTAACGGCAGGTGCATCAGTGCCACCCTGCGCTGTAACTTCTTCAACGACTGCGAGGACTACGGTTCTGATGAGATTAGCTGCAACAAGAAAGGTGGGTGAGAAAGATGAACTCGATGGGATACCGGTACACCAACAGTTTGTGTGGTTTTGTTTGGACATTTGATCTGCCTGATGCCCTTCCTCTGCTTGAGTCTCACCTACTGAACCTCACTCACTGCTAAAAATGGATAAACTTTACTGTTTGTATTATTGTTACTGTGGTGCCCGATGGTCAGCCTGAAGAGGAAGGGCCCTCCATGTTGAGTCTTGGTTCCTCCTCCTTGGTTCCTCAAGGTTTCCTCCTCTTGCTCTCAGGGAGTTTTTCCTTGCCATTGTCGTCCCTTGGCTTGGACTCGGACATCTGTAAAGCCGATTTGAGACGACAGTTGTTGTAAAAAGCGCTATATAAATAAATATTGACTTGATATAAATAAATAAGTTTTTATAATGTTTTGACTCTTATTATAAGCTGAACAGGGCTGGCTATATTAATCGGGCTCTTTGATTTATTTGTGC
>JAOYMR010000018.1:13310448-13330802 GCA_025802075.1 Tenebrosternarchus preto | reverse complement strand
CTCTTTCTGGATTAACCCTCACACACTCACTAACCCTCTCTTTCTGGATTAACCCTCACACACTCACTAACCCTCTCTTTCTGGATTAACCCTCACACACTCACTAACCCTCTCTTTCTGGATTAACCCTCGCACACTCACTAACCCCTCTTCATGGATTTAACACTCACACACGCACTAACCCTCCCTTTATGGATTAACTGCTTCTTCTCTTCTCCTCAGGTCTGGCAAATCTGGCTCGAAACGGCCGCGGTAACGGTTGCTAGGATTTCTGTCCCTTTTACCCACTCTCCTATCTCATTTTCTCTCCCTAGTGTGGTCCTGTGATGTGTTTGTCCTTGGTGTTTCCATGTTTTTCCAAACTCGTTCTGCCTTATTCTCTTTTCTCTCTTAAACTACTTGAGCAAAACAGGGGGAGATAAAGAGAAAGGCAAATGGATCCAGATTAGTCAGGCCATCGGAACCAGTCCCTTTAGGTTGTGCTTTTACAACTGGTTTTATATACAGAGTGACTGCATCATTTTGGAAATGTCTAAAACCCAGGGTTGATCTAAATAATTACAGTAAACTACTTTAAAACTACAAACACAGGATACTGAACATTTACTTTACAAGCTTGTGAGGTTCAGAATTTGAAAACGTAGGTATCTTCAAATCGAGCTAGTATTTTATCATTTATCCTGCCAGTTGAATATTCAAGAAATTTTCACTCATTTGTGTACACTATGGTGGGTTCTCATTCACATGTGTGTATGTTGGTGAGATCTGGGTTTTTGCTGGTGCGTGTGAACCGTTGCTGCGATGCCAACTTTTCCAGTGGCCCTGACTGTTGGTGGCGCCCCCTTGTGTTGTGGCTTATCCCTCGCTCATGCTGCTGTGTGTGGGTGGTGTGTCAGAGTTGGCGAGCTCTCCGTGTGAAAGACTGATGCGTTTCTCGCCTGTGACCACAGAGCAAAGGGCTTCCAACACCAGAGAATGACAAACGGAGCCATGAACGTGGAGATCGGGAACCCAGCTTATAAGATCTATGAAGGAGAGCCCGATGATGATGTGGGAGAGCTCCTCGATTCTGATTTCACACTGGATCCCGACAAGGTGAGACATCCCAGATAATCTATGAGGAATTATAATTATGGGTTTACTTTCTTCAATGGCTTGCTTTCTTCTTTAATTTCTTCCATCGTTACCTTTAGCCGACCAACTTCACCAATCCTGTGTACGCCACACTGTACATGGGAGGTCAGGCCAGCCGTAGCTCTCTGGCCAGCACGGATGAGAAAAAGGAGCTGCTGGCGCAGGGAGACGAGGAGCCCCTGGTTGGGGCCCTGGCCTAGAACCATCTACAGTCCCCTACAGCATTTGCAAGCACCCCCTCTGCCTTTTATAGAAATACAGCGACAACAACACAAATAAAACCATCCCAGGAGGAGAATCAACAATAAAGTGTAAACACTGTATAAAATGTACAAAATGAAGGACTACTTTTGTATGTGATCGCAGTATTATATTTGTTCTTTTACAAATCAGAGCAAACAGGCTACATTTTCTCCAGTTGTCCCCACCCCACCCTTGTAATAGCCACTACCTCTGTGCAGAAGGGCGGGGGGGGGTTGAAAATGCAGTTAAAAAAATTTGGGACAATTTTAATTTTTATTTTTGTATGAATTGTATAGAGAAAAAAAATATTGTTCCATCTCGGTAGTGCCGACTGCTATATCTAATAACTGTAAGGGGTCAGAGCCAAGTTTTAAAGTTAAATGTTTTTAATAATGCTTGTCTGAAACTCTCAGTGTCACATGGAAGATCACTTATCTGTGTATAGCACATGTAAAATGTCAGTTCCATATTTAGTGTTTATTTTATTATTATTCCATAGGTCTGTGTTTGTTACATTTTCGTACTTGCATAACTACAGCTTTTACAGTCATAGAGAAATCTGTTTACAGGGCAGAATACTTCCTCCATCCCTTCCCTTCAATGTATATTCTGAATGTTAGCGCTTCAGTAAGACCAAAAACATTCTTGCAATTGAAGCACTGCTGGGAAGATTATGAATCATTCTAGGAGGAGAGAATGAGAGAGAGTCCGAGAGAGAGTCAGAGAGAGAGTCATGGAGAAAGAGAGAGAGAGTCTTGGAGAAGGAGAGAGTCAGAGTAAGAGACAGAGAGACGGAGTCAGACAGAGAGTTTCTCACTGCAGGAGTCCCAGCCCTGAGACTGGCCTAAGGGACCCGCTGTTCTGTTCATGCTCTGGTGGACAGCAGTATCGTGTGATGAGGATCCTCACAGGAGGCCAGTGCTAGCTGATCTCAGTGGCTCAGATAAGAAGAGACCTACACTGCCTTCAGAATGCTTCGTTTGCATAACTGAAATGGGAGGGGAAACGGCTTTTCCATCCGTCTTTAAGTTTTCTGATTTTGTTTTGGATAGTCTGTTGTTTCTTATGAGAGATTTATTTTTTCACCAGCATAGCTGGTTGAAAGGCTGCTGCTGACTGCAGGTTCAGCCTCAGAACATTCTTGTTAGAACTGAACCAGATTTCCAAAATTCTCTTCCAGATTTTATGAGCACATTTAAAAAAAAGAATATAATCACATCACTTTCAGAAATGTTGCTAAACTGTTCATGCGTTTTTTAATCTTTGTGCAGTATTTAAAAATGACCAGCTTTTATAGTACAAGATACATGGAGGCTTACACTTAGTTCTGGAACAAGAATCATGTTTCATTTTTGCTGGAGTACTTTACAAACTAAATAACATTTGTTAAATAAAACAAACAGCTTAAACCTGTGTTGGTCCCTGTGTGTCCCTGTTTGTTTTGTTCATCTGAAATAATCTACAAATCTACAAATGAATCTACAAATGACAGAGGCAGTTTACAGGGTAAGTCCAATTTTCCAACCAATATTCAGCATGGTAAACTTCAAGGAATGATTCAGTGTCCAAACTATATTAACAATTCCCCTCCAGCTGCTATCCTCTATTTTACGCCTTCAAAATGTACGTTAGTTTCATGCTAATTGCACCCACTTCGATTTCACTGTTGTTTTTTGCCCTGCAATTTGCATTTTATTTCATTTTGACTCACCTTCAATTTTCTAAGAAAGCCAGCACAGTTCATGGCCTTAACAAGTCTAGAAAATACAAAGCAAACCTCACAGTAAATCACTCGATTTGATCATTCCCCTAACCATTCACCCACAGATGGTTATCTAGAAAAGAAACTTTAGTCTGTCTCTGTTTACTCTCCCCTGTTTACTCTCTCTATTTATTCTCTCCGTTTATTGTCGTCAGCGGCCACATTTTTTCCGCTGCCACCAACCCCCCCACATCTCCCCCCTCCCCATCTCCAGATTAAGATCATATGCATCTTCGTTCCACGTGGGTTATTCTTAACCCTACTGTACACTCAGGCAAACAGTACAGTAAAGATTAAATTAATATTTTTCTTCATTTCAGTTCAGAGCTATCTGAGTTTACACAAAGACGTTATTTGGGGAACTAAGTTGCTGTCCTTGGAATTTAGCTGCCTAGTTTCCTTCACTGGGTGCGTTCAATAAAGGCTCGTAGGTTTCTTCTGGACTCGCATGGTCAGTGTGGAGGAGACACGTGGAGGGGAGAGGGGATCTGCGATCTTTTTCATTTGTTTGGTGCCATTTACCTTAAACTGCAGTTTCTATTTTGTTTCTCCCTTTGTCCTTTAATTTATTTGTTTCTTTCTTTGTTGTTTTTTGTTTTCTTCAGAAAAAAATAAACTTCTAATTCAATTTTGAATTGTGTATATATTTTTATTTCCATTAGTTTTGTCCACTCATTATTCCATTTTATGGTACATAAGACACCCAAAACAATTTAAGATTGCTAATTAAAATTAAATTATATTAAAATTATATATACATTTCTTATTTATAGAAATAAGAAATGCATATATATATAACGATGGCTATTACACTCCCTTTTGCCTCTACATATTTCCATTAATTTTCTAATCTGAAATAATATTCCTCAGAACAAATTCAAAAAAGAAAAGAAAGAAAGAAATCACCCAAATTCCTAGGTTTAAAATCATACACAAATCCACTTTACCACAGCGAGCATGTTGCATGTATTTTCACGTAACATTCAACACTTTCGCTTCATGAAAATCTAAATCACAGGAAGGTTTAAGATTCTCAATATGGAAAAATATCCCAATGACTGATAATTTCAATTCATTTATGCATTCATACATTTCTCAAATATAATGATTTCGGTTTAATTTGAGAGGCATTTTTGTGAGTGAACAATGAGAACATAAACTGCAGGGGTCTCCTTAACCTTCATTCCACGCCTTTGGCCTTCAGTTCTGCTCTGACTCTTTTTAAATAGTCTGCATCTGGATAGCCATAACTGTGGAAAGAAATAACAGTTTTAACTTGTTTATTTACTGATTTTTAGATTAATGGAGCTTTTTTTTTACTGGCATTAAGCAATATACTACAAATTAAGCTCATTAAATAGTTTTATTTCATAATGGTTAGTCATTCTCCTCACCATCCTGGCCCACCACTTATATTTGTCTTGTGATGAATGTCATTCCAGGTAATGGTGTTGTTCACTCCAGTGGTTGTTGAGGTCCCGACAGTAAAGACCAGTTTTTGATCAAAAGCTGTTTCCAGCAGACGTAGCACATGTCTTCCTTCTTTATTGTCAGGTAAGTAAGCCATGCGGCATACCCCACTGAAATGCTGGCCAGGGTTTGGATGTTTTTCCTAAATAACAAATACATTTTTTAATAGTATAATAATAGTATAATAGTTCTATAGTGTTCATTAAATACAAAGATTGATTTTGTTAACAACAAACAGTTAACAGTCATTGTTAGATCGTTAGATGGTTTAATACATGAGTACCGTATTTAAAAGTTATCCAGAATTTTAAAACTTAATGAGAAATATTCATTAAGATGGTCCATCTACTATATCCAAGAATCTAGGCTCATTGACCCCCTTTTTAAAAACTCATGTTAAAAACCTTGGAGTTATTTTTGATTCTGATTAAAAAATTTGATAAACAAATTAATGCAGTGGTCAGGAATAGTTTCTTCCAGCTCAGAACAATCACCAGATTACAATCTTTTCTTAGTGTTTTAGATTTGGAAAAAGTCATCCATGCCTTTATTACATCTAGACTGGATTACTGTAATGCTTTGTATATGGGAATAAATGAAACATCTCTTAAACGATTACAGTTGGTACAAAATAGTGCTGCCAGATTACTAACTGGTGCCAAGAAAAGGGAGCACATCACTCCAGTCCTAGCTTCCCTGCATTGGCTCCCAGTACACTACAGAGTCCAGTTTAAACTGGCATTGATGGTTTTTAAAGCTCTACATGGTCAGGCTCCCGCATATATTAATAATATGCTTTCTGTGCATAAACCTCCTAGATCACTAAGGTCCACATCTCTCAATCTTTTGACAGTCCCGAGATCCCGTTTAAAACTAAAAGGGGATCGTGCCTTTTCAGTGGCTGCCCCCAAACTTTGGAATAATCTACCTGTGCACATCAGATTTGCTGAAAATGTAAACACTTTTAAATCAAGATTAAAAACTCATTTTTATAAACTGGCATTCTGCAATAGCTAGGGTTAGTTAAGTATAACCCTAGGGTTAAAGGTTAGGGTCAGTTGGAGCGTTTTAGGCTATTATTATTTTTCTTGCTGTCTTTTTTTTTGTGCTTGTTATGTTTTTATGTATGGAATGAGGTGGATAAATGTGGTACTGATATGTGGAATCTGTACAGCACTTTGGTTTTAAATGTGCTATATAAATAAAAATTTACTTACTTACTAAGATGGTCACTAAATTCTACTGGTTAATAGAAATTACATTTCTATGTCTTAGTTAATACACAGTGCAGCAGGCTAGCAGGAGACAAACCATTCATAGTTGTCCTTTATCCAATATTTTAAAGGTATATTAAAAATCTTTTAACCTAATTATAAGAATATATATATAAGAATGTACTCATTATTCGAATGTACTCACTGTTTGAATGCCACTTGGTATTCTGTAAGTAATTACAATTGTGCCACAGTCCCCAAAGCCAGGAAGTCTGTCTCTGATCACATAGTGATTCATTGTTCCATCTGGCTGGTTTCCTATCAACTTCCCAAAGATTTTCTTACACACTGGACAGATTTTCCCCATGGACTTCACTGACTGATTCAGACATTCACGACAGAATTTATGCCCACACTGCAGTTTTGTCTCATCAGTGAATGTATCCATGCAAATTGGACAATCATCCTCTTCTTTGCAATTAGGATCTGCTTCAGTTTTGCCCTTCAGCACAGCGCTGTTTGCCTGTCCGTCTGCTCCTGCTCCCTGTGGTCTCCATCCATGTGCTAAAAACTCTGAATAGCCAAGTGAGAGCTTTGTTGCCTCATCAAACAGAGCGGTTTTAGCCTCCATCTCCATGGCAGCGATGGTGTGGAACAGGTGCTTGCGCTGTCCAACAAGTTTCCAGCTGCCATATTTTTCACTTGAAACAACATGGCAGTCTTGAGGGCGGAGTCTCTTCACAGCCTGGTCCACAACGTCAGCACAGTCTGACCCTTTAGGTGTACAAGCGGTGGTTGACGTGGCAACCTTTTGGTACAGGTGCGTCAAGGCTTGAAGAGCATGTGTTTCCAGGTTGACCAGCGATCCTGTGTTCTGCACTCTCACCTTCATCGGGTCTTGGTAACGATCAGCAGAAAAGGTAACCCCATATTTTTTTTCAATATCAGACAACTTTGTGCCAAAAGTCTTCTTCACCAGCTCCCAGTGTGTTTCATCCACCACAAGTGTGTTCTGAGAGTCTTTAATGTCCATTCTCAATGTCCCAGAGTTCTCCTGTGGAGTCTTGTAGTTATATGCATAACTGGTGTCACTGGGCTTCATTCGCTTCTGAAGCATTGATGTGAATTCTTTTGGTGCAGAGACCAGGTAGGCATCCGCTGACATGTTCAGCACTATTTTCGCCTCTTCACTCTGAATATGATGCAGCGTCTCTTTCATTATGTCAGATTCCATTTGCGCTGGAGGGATGGTAATGGTTTCCATACTTTGTGTATTTTTCTGGACGAGGTCGGTAAACCTTTGAGCGGCTTTCTGTACAGAGTCATTTTTGGTCTTCTCACTTTGGCCTGTAATAGAAACTGATACCTCAGCATTTATTTGAACACCAAACTCATTCTGTATTTGGTTGAGCTCCTTTTTGCAAGCCTGAGTCAGGTACCAGAACAGAGGCACAGGTACAGCAAGCCCGCTCGACTCCTCAACTATGCTTGGTTCTTTCTTCTTTCCAGTATCCCTCCCAGGAGCTGCTTCTCCTGGAATCTTCACTTTATGTTCATCCAGAGAGTTCCTTTCATCAAGAAAGTGTACAGTGACCTGCTTTTTCATGTCCTTGAATGTCAAATTTGCAGTTCCTTTCTTTGTCAAAGCGTTCAAAGCTATAGAAATAAAAAAAAATAACTTTTTAACACATTTTTTTCCATAATATTATGTCAAACTCACACAGATTATAAGACTGACTTATTAACAGTATACTAAATATTAATATGGTAGGAACAATTTTTAAAAATGCATTATTTTATATAATATAATGTATAAATCATATATAAACTGTCAGTCAGTATTTGGACAGCGACTGCAGCTCTGCAGTGTGCATTAAACATTCCCATCCTGAAACCGTCACAGAGAACACCTGCTTCTGGAATGTTGTAGGTGTGTTAAGCCCACCGTTCACATCCATGGCCAGGTTAGGGTTAACCCTAACCCATCCAGGTGAGATACTATAGTTGACCGTTCTAATTATAGCTTATTCCTGTAACAAGTGTGTTATCCAGATGTGTGCATCGTGGTACTTAGTTATGCTACAACGTCATGGACGTTAGGGACATGGAGAGTGTCGACTGATATACAGTTACAGGAGTCACCTTTACCCAATATATGCTAAAGCACTCAAACCTACAGAACATTATTGCAAATAAATTATAATGTAATTTTTAAATTAACAAGCATGTGTTGGGTTTTCCAATACGTTATTCATATCTTATGAGATGGCTACATAAACATACGCTTGGTTCCCTAGTCTCAGCTTGATTTTTTAGATTTTAGAAACACAAATAAAACCTACAAGAGGAATACTTAAACCCTGGGCAGAACAGACCACCACCACCATTACTGAAGCTGACTTCAGTAACTATTGATTAGTTTGTTATTATTTACTTGTTTAAAATCCACATCTAACTTATAATGCAACATAAGCAGTAAGAGATTACAATAAGTGTTTAGGGTTTGGGGTTAGGGGTTACAATTAGGGTTATTGGTTAGGGTTAGGGGGTACAGTAAGGGGTTATGGGTTACAGTTAGGGTTATGGGTTAGGGTTAGGTGTCAGGTGTCAGGGTTTAGATGTTAGGGTTTTTGAAAGGCCCATTAGCACCACTGGGCTCTGTTGAGTCAGTTTCAAACATTAAGTTGTTTCATTTTTATATACTTTAAGTCTTTTATATATTTTCACTGTGCAAAAACTACATATTACATTTTACAATTTTACATATGTAAAAGACCTTACCTCTTGATGGGGTTATAACCAGTTGTATCATGAGGGAATCTTCAGACATAGTATTAAGGCTCACAACTTCCAACCGCTCATCCTGCAGTTTGTCATTGAACCAAGACTGGAGTGCTTTGTGCAGCATAGTTGTCAATTTTGGTGGTATATCATTTGTCCAGTCCACTTTGATCAAGATCTTTGCTGTATCATTCTGAAAGGTACAAAATCCAGTACAGCCTGGTCAGTAGAGAACCCCACCCTTGATACACCTTAAGATGAGCGAGATCACAGCTATTATTGATAATCAATTATTTATAGAAAATTACACCATATAATCAAATATGGAAATGTTGAAAAACACAGAATTTAGGAGAATTTGGGGGGATTTTTTTTTTTAAACAAGCTAATAAGGAATAAATCTGGTATGTACCATCTTGTCATCGTAAGGAGTAGTAGAATCATTAGATGATGACATCTGTACAAAAAGAGCAATGAATTTGCACTTCTGTTCTGGTTCATGATTAGGATCATTCTATTTCTACACAGTTCTTTCATATCATCTTCAGTTCCTCCCCACTGCCTATACCTGTACATCAGAGTCTGACGCATTTTCCTGGAGTGAGTTCTTATCAGATGCCATGAAGTGCCCAGTGCCTGTTGTAACTTGTGAAGGCTAAATATACACCATGTGAAATTAAGTTGATTATAGTGTCTGCAAGACTGTTAGAAATAATTGTCAATAATCAATAAAAAATCAATAGTAAAATCTAATATATAAACATAATAAAAAATAATTAATATAGGGATTCGTTTGTGATAAACCACACAAAGACTAAACAAACGTAAAGTATATTTGAACATAACCCAACCCGATCAATGCGTGGTGGAAGCCCTGCCCCTTCAGTATGTCTACAGACTGCTGCTTGAATACTTTCAGGTTGTTTGATGATGACGGAGGTGTCGTGTCCCTGAAAGACAGAGTATTAGTATTGCTGCAGGCCTCCAAAAATATTTATGGTATGGCGTTACAGTGGTAAACTAAGAAACATTTTTTCTAACTTCCAATTCGTTGTGTAGGTAACTGTACAATGACAATAAAGGCTATATTATCTATCACTTCTATATTAACTTTTGTAGTATCTTAAGGGACAGAAGGATTTTGGCCTGTCAGATGAGTAGGATATCTACATATATGTGCACATCTGTTCTGGTCTAGGACAACGATGATTCGATTTCTACCCAGTTTATTCACATTAGATTCAGTTCCTCCTCTGCCTATACCTGTGTGCCACAGTCTGATGCACTTTCCTGTTAGACTAGAGTCTTTTATCAGATGCCACAAAGTACTCAATTCTTGTAAAAACCTGGGACTATTAAATATAAAAAAATACATAGTGATTCCACAAACCAAACACCATACAGTTCATTGTAAAGTAGAGCGGTGCTAGCATGCTCTGGGTAGAAGGAACAATGGACCACAGTGCTCTACAATTTACAACACAATCTACAGGAATAAATCTGGTATGTACCATCATGTCATCATGAAGACTTCCTCTCATTGGATGGCTGTGCAGTTGGTTCACTTGTGGTGCAGTAGAATCATTAGATGGTGACGAGTACAAATCTGGCTGTACAAAAAGAGCAATGAATTTGCACTTCTGTTCTGGTTCATGATTAGGATCTTTCTATTTCTACACAGTTCTTTCATATCATCTTCAGTTCCTCCCCTCTGCCTATACCTGTGCATCAGAGTCTGATGCATTTTACTGGAGTGAAGTTTAATCAGACGCTATGAAGTGCCCAGTGCCTGTTGTAACTTGTAATGGCTAAAAATATATAGTGATTCCACAAACCAAACACCATACAGTTCATTGTAAAGTAGAGCGGTGCTAGCATGCTCTGGGTAGAAGGAACAATGGACCACAGTGCTCTACAATTTACAACACAATCTACAGGAATAAATCTGGTATGTACCATCATGTCATCATGAAGACTTCCTCTCATTGGATGGCTGTGCAGTTGGTTCACTTGTGGTGCAGTAGAATCATTAGATGGTGACGAGTACAAATCTGGCTGTACAAAAAGAGCAATGAATTTGCACTTCTGTTCTGGTTCATGATTAGGATCTTTCTATTTCTACACAGTTCTTTCATATCATCTTCAGTTCCTCCCCTCTGCCTATACCTGTGCATCAGAGTCTGATGCATTTTACTGGAGTGAAGTTTAATCAGACGCTATGAAGTGCCCAGTGCCTGTTGTAACTTGTGAAGGCTAAATATAAACCATGTGAAATTAAGTTGATTATAGTGTCTGCAAGACTGTTATAAATAATTGTCAATAATCACTAAAAATAGTAAGATAGGAAGATCTAATGTATAAACGTAATGAAAAAAAATCTTAATACAGAGATTTGTTTGTGATGAACCACACAAAGACTAAACAAACGTAAAGTATATTTGAACATAACCCAACCCGAACAATGTGTGGTGGAAGCCCTGCCTCTTCAATATGTCTACAGACTGCTGCTTGAATACTTTCAGGTTGTTTGATTATGACGGAGGTGTCGTGTCCCTGAAAGACAGAGTATTAGTATTGCTGCAGGCCTCCAAAAATATTTATGGTATGGTGTTACAGTGGTAAACTAAGAAACATTTTTCCAACTTCCAATTCGTTGTGTAGGTACTGCTCTCGTTTCTGCTAGCATAGCCGCTAGGCTCTATAGCAATATTGCAGCATTGGAGACAGTTTATGGAAACTGACTAACAAAGCCGAGGAAGCAGACCAACAAGCCAAATCGACTGAAAATGAAGCCTCGTCCCCTGGCTGTAGCTACGTTCATAAATCCTTCCCTACTGGTTGTGGAGGTGGTGTATCCACCTGTAGAAAATATAAGGAAAAAAATGTACTGCACTTCCTCAGATCCAATGCATTTTGGCAGCTGTCTGCTTAGCCCAGATAAAGAACTGGGATTCCTCTGTCCAATTTGTCTTGAGGAGCTTACATCTCTTATTAATTTTTCCAATGGGTCACGCTGGATCCTCCTCTCTCTCTCTCTCTCTCTCTCTCTCTTTCCTCGGTTTCTCTGTCTGCCACGTGCGTTTGTTTTGTTTTGGTTTGTCACGCCCTCTCGTCTGTGGGATTACGTTCATTTGTTTGTATATATCGGTCAGCAAACTGCACTTGTGCATATTGTTATATTTTTGATCTTGTCTCTCTATCGTTGGCCTGGTCGCTTGTTAGTTTCGGTTTTGTCTCTCGTGTTGTCAGTAATTATCACTACGTCTAGTCTTCATGTTGATTATGTGTCTTTTGACAGACATTCTGGTAATTCGACCCTGGACCGGCTTTACGACCATGATTATGGTTTTAATATTAATAAATCTCACTCCTTTCGTTCCACGTTACACAATGTCTCGCCCTGTAAACCTGGTCTAGTTCCACCCCGTTTACTCAAAGATTAAATGCTTTTTTGTATTGAACCTATATTTCCCATAATAACTCATCTCTGCGTTTTAGTTATATCTCCAAACCATTAAAACCTGCAGTCCTTAAAGCACTAATTAAAGCACTAATTAAAGCACTAATTAAAGAGCCTAGTATGAATTTAAATGTACTTTCAAATTACAGACCAATTTCATACCTGTCTTTTATATCTAAAGTATTGCTAAATGGTCTGGTCCCACAATATCTGAGTGAACTCACTGTATATTCTAACTCACCTCACCTACTATGCTCTCAAAATTCAGAGTTTCACTACTTTCCCAGAATCAGTAAGATGGGTTGGTGATATGGTGTGGATATTAGGTTAATTGTAACATTACTATATGTCAATTTAACACATTAGAGAATAATCATAAATTACTTTGTAATATTAAAAGTCACACTCACATTATCATCGGTGTCCATTGGCTCTATTTCGTCCATTACTGTTTTGCTTTAGACCTTCAGAGTTTCAGACCTGAAATCAGAAACAATCATTCATCATTACGTCATTTTTTTATTCTAGTATTGTGTTTACATAGTCATTATTTAGCAAATGATATTTTAAAAATTAAAGAAAGAAAGGGATGTAAATGTCACCTTTCTACATTCTCAAATTATTGATCCCACAGGGAAACTTGTTAAATTCATGAACTGCTTGCAATAGAATATTAGAAAAGAGAATGGGCAGATGTTAAACCAGGCCAGTACACACCACAGTGGACCTCTGTCAACTTTAGTCTATAACATGACAAAACTCCCCAGTAAGGCCCTACTTTGGCTTCAGAACAGCTTCAGGCCTACATGGAATGCTACAACTGCTACATCAAATGTAATATGACACCATCCTGAAGCCACCCAACAGCATGGACATAAAAGCCTGCAGTGCTGGTGATAAACCCTGAACCAAAACTGTGACATCATACACTTATTTTATGTAAGCAATTGTGTGCCCCCTCAAAATACTGAATAGTGTTCACATCAAAATAGTGAATTGTGTTCCCCTCAAAATCGTGAAGTGTGTTTCCCTCAAAATAGTGAAGCTCTACTGCAACAATTAATCTTAGTTTTCTAAAGAATTGAAAAGTATGAAGGTATAAAGGTATACCTCAATGCTCAATTTTGGGGTTTCTGCTTTTTCCTGTATACATAAACAGTCTCATAATATACCATTTGCAAGTTTTCATTATTATACAGATATTGGTATATGCTGTTCAGCACTTATTCAAGACCAAGCTTTGTGTAATTTACAAGAAGTGAAGACCACATTCAGACCACTTAACAAAGGAAAGCCTTAGATACAAACATATCTGAGAGAGCATAAGCATAGTTATATGAGCATATTTTTCAAGAAACCCATTATCTTACTTGACCAAGATCAATTGTCTGAAAAAGCTACAAACCCAATACAATGAAGTCGTTTATTCAGTCGTTTTTCATCTACCTGATCCATATACTGTTTTATTGTTATTCTTGCAAAGAAATTGTTTAGCTTTACCAACATACTATAGGCTATCAGGCTATTTCTGTTTGTTTTTGCGTGACATTGAACTATCACTTTCGTTTCTATTGCTAGCGAAAGTGATTTCATTCGACGTTTAAGATTTCGACATGGTATATTTTAGATTTCCGTCACATTTAATGAAAAATTGCTCTTTTGAGGTTATGGGTTAACTGAACATAATTGGACATTTCCATGTAACATTGACTAAACTGCGTCCCTTTAATAGTTCTGTTGAGTAGGCTAAGGGAACGTTGGTGAAAGTCATACACTTATTTTATCGTATTTAACGTCCTATATTAGTGTTCATGAGTGATAAACTGTCCTCCCCGAGATGTTACTAACTTTAGGCAAGTTGTTACTTACCAAGAATAATCAGTTGTTTTCGCTGCCCAACTCGAAACTGTTCTGCTCTTCGCGTCAAGCGGTATTTATACTCGACGAAAAAACGAAACCGAAAGTTGCTAAAAGGTTTTTTTTTTTTGTAGTAATTATTTTATTGTATCCAATGCATTTTGACATATGTTGGAAAGATATCAGGACAACATTCTTAAAGAAGAAAATAGTAAAAGTTGCAAGGTTTATTTGGGTGACTGCGGGAGCTTTGACGTAATCACGTGAACTTATCCGCATGCCCGGTCATGTGTTGTGGCTAATTCAGCACCTCCTCCACGAGACGAATTTCTTGGTTTTAAATAAATCATCTCATTCCTTTCTTTCTGCTGAAAATACCATGTAATACTTCGAGTAAAATTGTTTGGAACGACATGCCTTACGCATGCATTGTTCATTGAAGTACCACCAATGTAACCACATTTAAGAGGTGGTCTCCTGTAAAAAGCCTATAACTTTGACTCTATTGATCCAGGCTCGGAATAATATATTGATCCAGGCTCTATTGATCCGCGCTTTTCACAAACCCATGGACGCTTTACATTTAGTGAGAGGGCACTTACAGACCTGCCAACATGTACGCATGTTGCGTTGTAGACGCGTTTCGACATCGCTGGTACGATTTGTCAAACTACGCAAAAAGCTGGTGACACCTTCAATATTGCCAAATTGGGCGGTTTCCTGTATTACCTTATAAAGCATCTGAATTTTAAACGTACCTACCATGTCCCCACATCCAATCAGTTGAAAGTCTGATTAATAGGTAATTCACTCCTGTCGAGAACCGTTGCCAAACATACAGTGATTTATTAACTAGACGGCATCCGTAGTCCAGAAGGTTAAAAAAAATGTTTTTATATGTATGAGTTATACTTCTTTTATTGCTTGTAAGTTTATTCTTATTTATTTTCTGATTGCATAGGGTTGTCAGCATTCCTGGCCATGACCACTAGAGGTCCCCATCTCCAACATCATCACGCCATCCCTCCTTTAGCCACCAGAGGTCTCGATCACCGGAGTAATAAGCTTCGCACCTTTTCACTATTCAGTAAGTTGAACCAGAGAACATTGTGTGAATTGTACCGAGCCTTTGTATCCTGTTCTAAGTGTTTTGTTTTTGAGTTTTCGCGTGTTTTCTCGTTTGCCCTTTTCATCATCCCTTTTTGTACTTTATCTTGTCGATTCTTTGTTCTTTTGGACTAACTGTTGTTGCATTAAACCTCTATTACCTGCACATGGATCCTGTCTGTCATGCAGATGCATCAATGTTTTTTAAGTTTTGTTTGTCCTATTATTTACAAAAAGCATTTAAAAAGTCATGCTTTGCAGACATTTCAGTAAAAATCATTTGAATGTTCTTCATAATTTATAATTAATGATTTGTGTATTTTAAGATATTAGCAGTTTATTTGTAGGCCATGTTGGTTTAACTGGTTTAATACTGTTGAAACGCTGAACACTGGATGAATGGATGAATGTCTCTGGATTTATATAGTGCCTTTCTCAAACTCTTGATAGTACAGTTCTCTGTACAGGGACACTTTACAGTACACACACAACTTTTACCTCCAGAGAAACAACAGTCATACAGGAATCTACGGCCCCCTGAGTGACTGGGTCAAGCAATTAAGGGGAGAGAGGGCTCCTCTTGCCATCCAAGTCCTGTTAAAAAATAGATTTGGTCAGTAAGTTTATTGTCACAGACAAAACACATACAAAAACACAAACAAAAAAAAGGAAGCAAACAAAGGTTTCTGACTGTAGGGTTTAATGAGAATGAACCTGACCATAAAAAGTGTACAAGTTAACATAAAGACCCACAACATAATAACAACACAAGACACGGTAGAAACAACAGCCAACATAATAACATGATGTACAATGGGCACTATCTGTGGTGTTGACACAACAACAGTGAAATAATAGCAAACAAACAGACCACTTACAGGTAGCCATTACCGGTAGCCTCCAGTAGGGGGCCTCCACACAGTGACATTCACACATCATGACTATGCCAACTTAAGTTTAATTCACATGTAAACACAAAATCATTATATTCTGAGGGGGGTGGTATGATGACACTGACCAGGACCTCAGCTAGAAACATTGGTTCTCTTCCACAAAATTGTGTTTTGTGGTTGTGTGGATCTCTGATCTTAAAAAAAAGGTACAATCCAGATAGATGTTCCAGTCATTTTGTTGGAATTACTAAATTTTTTTAAGGGCCCTGCAATGTCTAAACATATTTAAACATATATAAGACACTATTATTAATCTCATGTCCAGTAGAAAAAGTGAGCAGATTGTGCCAATAACACATTGATAACAATTGATAACAATAACACATTGATAAGATAGTAATACATCTGAAGTACTTTGCCTTTTTAGAACTGTGTCCTCGAGAAACAAGTTCAAGTTCTATAGGATACACAGTGTTCAGTGTTTCACAGGTCACTGGCCCCGCAGCACTAGAGTAACACCCACTCCCACACCCACTCATGCACAAATCCTTCTCCACTTATTGTCCCAAGCTTATTAGTTTATTACAGTTTCCTTTTGCTTTGTTCTTAGCTTGATGCTATATGGAAAATAAAGACTCTTTTTCATTAACTACGCCTCTCGCTCCCTCTGTGCAATCTGTGCCACACAGTGAAGGCCCTCATTGTGGCAGAACAATCATCTCTCTCAAGGATACTTTTTTCAGCTGGGTTATATCTTATATATGCGTGTAATTCTGTACGTTTAAAATGGACTGAAATGTCGCACGTATTCAGAAACTGGCTAATTTCATTAAGTGTGCTAAAAATCCCTCAGAGACTGGAGGTTAACACCCCAGGGATAGAGAAAATAAGACAGTCTTACAGTGCTGTCAGTACTGCTGTTCTTTTGTTGTTGTTTCTGTCTTGTTGGGTGCTTTTCTGTTTTTGGTTTTGTTTTGTTTTCATCTGGTATACATTTATTTTGGCTTACATTGTTATTAATCTTTAGATATTTTAGGTAACATGTTTAAGAATGTCAGTTTTACTATTACTTCCTTCCATTGAAAAACTCCATTATTGCGATTTCAGATAGAATATTAAGCATCTAGACATATATATGGACCCTTTCTTCTTGGAATACTCATGATGGTTTGGTTCCTGAAGCTGACACGTGTGGACAGCAAGGTGTTGTGTGCATACTTAATGTGGGAAAAAATGCATTTGTTATTACAACATCGACACAGTATATGAGGGTGTGTATGAGTTTTGCATATTTTTAAAACAGTTCTGGCACAGCTTCTCAGATTTTGACTGTCTTTTTGAATTGTCTTTTCACACTTAAACAAATACTCTGTCAGCTCTGACAGTGCTGCTATAAAAACAGATCTCTGGTCCCCAAACTCTCAGTAATGCACAGACTTGGAGTCCATAACAGCTCTTGTGGATTTACATATAGGATTAAATTGTTCAGTTTACTGGGTACATTAAGAGCATCAGCTCAGCTGTGCCTGCCTCCTTTAAGACAAATTTGTAGTTACAGTTCCCCTCACTAGAGGTCATCAGACGCCTACGTATGCCATATTTGTCGGAGTATATTTAGACATTTGTTTGGAAATATATTTTAGATTGTTTATGATTATGTTTAATTTCAAAAAGAGAGATGCAGAGAGCTATAAAAATACTGAACAAAGCAAACTTATTCAAAATATGGGTTGAACAAGTGATCACTATGGGTTGAACAAGTGATCATAACTAAGTGAGCTGTCTAAACTGTAAATCCTGCATTCGATTCCGATTTACCACAATTATGTTCCATTATTTCGGGGAAATATTCTGTGGAATAATTCTGGTAAAAAAAAAAATCATAAGACATATTCTCGCGAGATGTGGTCACAGCAGCGCTTCATAAAACCCCGCTGAGCGGATTCGTCCTCTCGTTCGTCCTCAGTGCAGGATAACGAAAAAGTAGATAAACTCTCATTTGCCACAGAAACCTCACAAATACTGTTAACACTTTGAAAATAATATTAGTGGAATCAAACGTCATACTGTGTTAACGTACACTACAAAGAAGAAAGATTCGGAGAATTTTAAAGTAAGTAATTTGTGTTTTATTAGCTACGCAGCTTACCTGGAGATTCCATTGACAATGCTAACTTAGCTAGCTAATGTTAGCTAATATGACACTTGGGTTATCTTAATTTATGCCACTATGTCCTAGCTAGGTGGCTTAGTATATATTTATTTCTATTATCTAGCTAACAGCTTTCTAGCTAACTGGTTTCGTAACTGCCTTTGGTAAACCTAGCTAGCTACTATTTAGGTTTATGTTTATTATCACAAGTCCCAAGGCCAGCTCTAGCTCGCTAGCAAAGTTGTGCTGTGCACTTAAACCTGGCAAGAGCTTTTTACGTAGATAACGACGATTGCAGTAGTAGTTATGAAACTGGTCACGACGATTACAAGCGAGAAAATCTACACTTTAATGAAATTGTTAATCACGGTTATGCTGTTAAATGCTTATTATGTTCCAAATGCCTGATGAGTAACTTACTAGCTATTGATTCGGCATGTAGGCTAGATAAAAAGGTCGATGATCAATAGCGATTATGCTCTTTAAAAAACGACCTATGATCCTAAACTTGCACGATGAGGAAAATGTCTGTTTTTCAGTCTGGCCAAAGAGCACATTTGCTATTCCAGCGTACGTGGAGAATGTGAAGCTAATTCCCAACGAGTCCTCTTGTTTATTTACAAGCATATCTTTGTTTAAGCTTGAGGGCGCATCTTTCGGGAGCATTTCTGGTGTGCAGTTTTCATATGTTACGCGTTCAGTTAAAATGTAATTAAAGTTGCACAGAAGTGAAGAAATGTTGGATGTTGAACAGTTAAGATGACCTTAACTGTCTGACATACAGAAACAACTTTAGGTAAAAATATTTATAGGACGAGGAAGTTTAGCCAAGAGGAAAGGAGAAGTTTATTTGCATCTCGCGTCAGTAAACGTCGTGTCTGACCTTCAAGATAGTTGTACTTTGCACATATTTTAGAAATGTACGTTACTGCTTGTAATTTAGAAACATAGATTGGTTAGAGCTTTTCGTGAATAAATCGAATTGTTGTAAACAATACAAATAATAAAATAAAAGCTTTATCGCCACCTAAATGCTGTAAAACTGCCAAACTATTAAAATCAATCAATTAAAACAATCTTGTAATCGGCTACCAATATCAGTTTATAACGTGAATATTATGCAAAAGCGAGCAAAACTACTTGTGCAGGAACTAGATAACGGTGCTGGACCTGATCTGTGTTGAATTAGGCTATAACCTAACATGAAAGCGTTAGCAACATTAGCCTTAATTCTACTTGTGGACTGGGGGGAATCGGTGTCCATCCAGTCTGTTCACTGTACCACCAAATGTAGTGAAACTGCAAGTGCGTGTCCGCTCTGTATTTCTGACATGCAGCTTTGAGACACATGAACATCAACTGCAGCCTAATAAGCCTGTTCATAAAAGCAATTAACAAATGGAATATCCTGATCATAAGTCGTTATATATTTTTTTGATTGGTTATGCATTTCTAAGGGAGCTTTTTTTTATTATTTCTGCTTTTACAGTTCTCATAACTGCATATTTGTTTATCTGCACCAACATTTCACAAGGTGTTCGTTTGTTACATCAGAGCAGCACAGGCTGGAGTCATTCTGTTTCTTCATGTCCTGTGCCTTCCTTTAATTACTTAAACATATGACTGTAGCAGTACAAAGAATGTAGACGGTAGGGGGATGTCCCAGGTTTTGTTTGTACAATTTTTAAAACTGTTTTTTAGGGCCAATACCAGTTATTAGTAAGCAGGGACACCAGTAACTGAAATCTGGAGCCATTATTTATGTATCATATATATATATTTTTTTGTGAACATTTACAAGAATGTAACCTTACAACTCAGACAAAATAAACATAGGAGACACTTAGGAATAAAAAAAAATTAGCTTTCCAAATTACACCATGAATCGCTAGCTATAATAAATCTCCAGTATCTTCTCCAAGTGGTGGTGTAGACACCTCTTCACGGTCCTAAATGCTATATGTCTCTAAATCTAACTAAATCTAATGTAAAATGAGATACACTCAAGTCGATGCAGTTTTTAAGAAAATGGAAGCTCAAAAAGGACCTCAAAAACTTTAAATGAAACAATTTTGTAAATATTTATGCAGTTTGTATATAAAACATGCATATACCGTGTTACTAAAATAGTGTTGAAAGGACATGGGGGGGGGGGGGGGGGGGCAGTACGTTTATTTTAATTAATTGGGGGCAATAAAAAAAACAAATTTACAGGGGGCAGTAATTTGTAAAAGGCGGAAAAGTAAACAAAAAACAAAAAAAAAAAAAATAAAATTAACCC
>JAOYMR010000018.1:13269962-13309077 GCA_025802075.1 Tenebrosternarchus preto | reverse complement strand
TTTTTGTTCCCGCATTCATCACAAAAACCATGTCTGATTGGATTTACTTGACGTGTGGCCCACATTTCTACCAATCCATTAGGGCTGTGGGTGGAACATGGAGACAGACTTCAGAAGTGTGTGTTGTACTCAATGTATCTTCGACTTTTTGAGTAATCCAACAGCACTGTGGATGAGATATTGGGCCAAACTACAGGATTTTTATCTTGGTTGCATTAGATATGTACATGCATTTAAAAACCGTTTCATCAGCTCCTGTTCAATTAAACGCAAAATACTGAATATTTGCTTGCGGTTATTATTCAGGCTGATAATCGGTTGGCCCCTAGTAGAAAGTCAGTTGAACCTGAAAGGGAGTCTTACCCAGATCAAACTTTAAATCATATGGTAAACATAAGTGGAAGTATTTTGGAGCTCAAATGTCTTGGCTAACCTATCAAATTTCTTTCTGTCTCTCAGGTCTGGACAATCAGTCATGGATGCAATCATTCGCTGTCCGTTCCTGTCCCGTGTCCCCCAGACGTTCCTGCAGAAGGCAGGAAAGTCCTTGGTGAGCTACGCTGTGAAGTGTCCAGTCATGATGGACCTTGCTTCAAGGCCACTGGTTCGTGCTTTCTGTTCATCTCCTGTCAACTTCCAGAAGACTGAGGATATTGTTGGCAGCAATGAAGGCAAGTTCTTTTTTTATTAGCGTATGGACCTATGTACCAGAAACATGTAATTATGTTCTGAATATGCAGTACAAGTAAAAAGCTTGTTTTTTGTTTTTTTATTTTAATCCTAATGGTCCATACTAAAAATATATATGCAAGTTGTTAATGTTCTCTCAGCAAATATTTTTTTTTTAATTCCGAACCTTAGCATCTCACTGTACATGTACTCAGCATATGTGAGAAACTATGAATGACCTAAAATATTTGTATAATTCACTACAATCACGTTCATGTTATATCAAGGTTTAATATATTTACTCTAAAATGACTTTTGACTGGAACTGTAGCTCTTTAAAGGGAAGAAGTAAAACGCATTTGACAGGCATTAGTGGTTAACTTGTTTTCTAGAGCCGACAACACTCAGTAAATTATGTTGTCCCTTTTTTTTTTTTTTTTTTAGAACCAAAGGAGATGCCCAAAATGCCAGCAGGTCACCCCAAGGTTCCAGCAGGCCAAGCATCGGCCTCTAGGTGCCCCTTCCTGGCTGGCGAGATGGGCCAGAAGAATAGTGGCGTGGTGAGGCAGGCCAGCTTGGAGCTCCAGGAGGATGTTTCTGAGGTTCGCACGCTGCGCAAAGGTTGGTCAACCACCTTTTTTATTTATTTGGTAAATTTTTTTGTAGAAGTCTTTTTATGCTTGCTTATTTATTTGTGTGTCTACAGCTGAGCTTGATCCCTTGGTTAAAAACACCAAGACTGGTGACACCCTGATGAAAACGCTGATAAAACAGCGGCCCACCATGGTCTCTCATTTGCTGCAGGAGAATATGCCTAAAAGTAAGCCTTAGTACTCTCCTAAGTCATGTTTTCATTTCTGTATCATCAGAACTAAGGTTAAGAGGCAGCAAATCACTTCATTTTTCAAAGAATTTCAGTGCAACCCTGCTGTCTTTCAGCTGTCTCCAACTTCTGTTATGATGACTTCTTTGAGAAGAAAATCGAGGCAAAGAAGAATGATCACACCTATCGTGTGTTTAAGACCGTGAACCGTCGCGCAACTGAGTTCCCGATGGCAGATGATTATTCTGAGTCTCTGAGTGAGAAGAGAGATGTTTCTGTGTGGTGTAGCAACGATTATCTTGGCATGAGTCGGCATCCACGAGTGGTCCAGTCTGTGATGTGAGTGATCCTGGCATTTCATGGAGACGAACATTTCGTAGGCGTCTTTTTAAAGAAGCTGTTAACATGTTGAAAATGAACACGACCTATTTTTGTAGGGATACTTTACGAAGGCATGGTTCTGGAGCCGGAGGAACTCGAAACATTTCGGGCACCAGTAAGTTCCATGTGGACCTGGAGCGTGAGTTGGCAGACCTGCATGGGAAGGACGCCGCTCTACTTTTCACTTCATGCTTCGTGGCCAATGATTCAACACTCTTTACATTGGCCAAGATGCTGCCAGGTAACCATATCCATTCTAACTGGGTTAAAGAAACTTGTGTGTTTATATACACGCATACAAAGAGGTTCTAATAGTGATATCGATTCTGTCATCAGGGTGTGAGATTTACTCCGATGCTGGCAACCATGCCTCAATGATACAGGGCATTAAGAATAGTGGCGCCAAAAAATTCATCTTCCGACACAATGATGTTAACCACTTGCGCAAACTTCTGGAGAAGTCTGACCCATCCACTCCAAAGATTGTTGCCTTTGAGACTGTGCATTCAATGGATGGTAAGAACTTGTACATTGCAGTGGTTGAACTCTTTGATTTTAGCATCACGTGGTTCTCTTGATGGTTTCAGGCAAGTGAACACTGACCATTGGTTGCTTTCACAGGTGCAGTGTGTCCACTTGAGGAAATGTGTGATGTTGCCCATGAGTTTGGTGCCATCACCTTTGTGGATGAAGTTCATGCTGTGGGTTTATACGGTTCCAGAGGAGGTGGAATAGGAGATCGAGATGGTGTCATGCACAAAATGGACATCATCTCTGGCACACTTGGTAAGCTTCTGAACAGCTTGGAGTAGCTTGCAGACGTTGTTTGGGTGTTTTTGATGGGTAAATGGGAGAAGTAGGTCATGTTCAGCTCAGCTGTGCGCTTCATTATATGTCTGAAAGAGCAAGCCTGTGCACGTGAAGGGTGCTGTCTGGTTTTGTCATTTAATACTCCTGAGACACTTCAGCAACAGGAACTGCTCACCTGTTGCCTGGAAACACACATTTTGCTCTCACCATGTTTTACCCGAGAGGCCCTTGAAAGCTCTTCAGTTATGCCACACCCGATCTCTTGCTGGCCCGGACAGAAAGACCAAAGGCTTTAATACATGCTGAATAACCTCACTAACCCTCGCAATCCAGACATCTTGGCTCCAGCCAGACATTTTATGAAAGGCTTCTGTCCAACAAAGACCAGGCTCTTGCTTGCAGTACTGTTTTGTATGTTTGGGTGGTCCTTCCCTTTGCTCTCTTATGTGACCTAGAAATAACACAATGAGCTGCTTCTCTAGCTTTTTTTGGAAAGCCAGATTTACAGAACCAAATGGAAATGCATTAGTTTCTTTGATGGCAGCATCAACCTCTATAGAACAACTTTTTTTTTTTTTTTTTTAAATCCCTTAACTCCCAAGTTCTTCTAACGCTTTTTGCGTGGGGTGGTGGCGTTTTTTGCACTGACAGGAAAGGCATTCGGCTGTGTTGGTGGCTACGTCGCCAGCACCAGCGGCCTCGTGGACACGGTGCGCTCGTACGCTGCCGGGTTCATCTTTACCACGTCACTGCCGCCGATGCTCCTTGCCGGCGCCCGCGAGTCCATCCAGATCCTGAAGGGCGAGGAGGGCCGAGCGCTCCGTCGCAGACACCAGCGTAACGTGAAGCTGATGCGGCAGATGCTGATGGACTCGGGCCTGCCCGTGGTCCACTGCCCCAGCCACATCATCCCCATCAGGGTGAGGACCCTGCTCCTGCTCTCCAGCGGTGTCTAACCACTATTATAGCCTTAGACATATTAGTAAGCGGCCATATAACATTGTGCAGCATTTCTAAATAGGACCTTTTTAGAAAGTCCACATCATTGAACATCACATGTTGGGTTCAAGAGTAACATTTGTATTGGAACACGTGGAACCGACTTTTTTGTTTGGTTTTTAAAACAGGTGGCAGATGCCGAAAAGAACACCGAGGTCTGTGACATCATGATGAGTCGATACAACATCTACGTCCAGGCTATTAATTACCCCACTGTGGCACGGGGGGAGGAGCTGCTTCGAATTGCCCCTACACCACACCACACCCCGCAGATGATGAAATATTTTGTTGGTAAGCACAGCTAATGTCTGAATGTTTTTATCCCTGGTTTAACAAAAGGGATTATCCAGAGCTCAGCCCAAGGGATTATTGAGTTGTAGCAAATGAAGCATGTCTCAAATTGGAAATCTTGTTAACGTGCATCTTGGTGTGCCTGGTGAAATATCTGTGGTCGGTCGCAAAGAGGAGCTTATTGAATCTCGAGTGTTTACTTTGTTTCTCTTCAGACAAGCTCCTGACGACCTGGAAGGAGGTGGGCCTAAAGGTGAAGCCTCACTCGTCAGCCGAGTGCAGTTTCTGCCAGCAGCCGCTCCACTTCGAGGTGATGAGTGAGAGAGAGAAGTCCTACTTCAACGGCCTCAGCAGCCTCGTCTCTGCCTGCGCTTGACCCCAGCATTCGCGCCCTCTCAGTCTAGCATATGGCTGATGTTTGGTCTTTTTATAATTGGAATGAGATCCACATATATAAAAATGTCAGATGGCATATGGAATAAAATGAATACTCATGGGACTTGGTGGTTGTTTTCATCCTTTTTTAACATTGCTTAGGAGAACTGAAATTCTTTCTGCTTTTATTTAAGAAGTAGTGAGGAGAGAACTTTGTGTTAATAAAAAATATTAATGTAATTATAAAGCAAAATTCAGGTAGGGAAGCGTCCATTTCTGTTTGTTCGCACACATGCCACGTTGAAGGAACTGGAATACAATTTTCAATTAACATTTTCAACATTTTCATGGTTGAGTCACAGAGGATTAGATGAGTCAAAGTATTTAGTGAATTCAGTTTATTACTGAATCGCAGCTGTATATCACTATTACTCCCAACTTCTTTGTCAGGACTTTCCTGTAGTCATAAATGCCTGGCACAGCATTTATGAATGTTATAAGAAGTCATGACTTCAGTTTTCAATGTCTGGCACGTTTACATATAAAACAATATGCTGGAACAGAAGGACTGGACAGTTGCTTGATAGAATGATCAGAGCCTCCAGAGA
The DNA here is from genome assembly GCA_025802075.1 of Tenebrosternarchus preto. Taxonomy (NCBI): domain Eukaryota; kingdom Metazoa; phylum Chordata; class Actinopteri; order Gymnotiformes; family Apteronotidae; genus Tenebrosternarchus; species Tenebrosternarchus preto. The sequence continues at coordinate 13,304,121 of JAOYMR010000018.1, read as the reverse complement.
AATGTACCACAACATTCACTGCTATAGAAACAACACGTGTAATGCTACCTGCAGGTACCCTTTCCCCAACCATCCTCCCAATTAAGTCAGTCTGAGGTGGAAAGATGAGGGCTGGCTAGCTGGTTGGACAAACACAAAGGAAATAAATGAATCCTTGAAACCACGATCAGTAGTTACCTCATGGCCCTGTCATGTATCGTGTTATGTAATCCTCCATTCCGTTTTCGCCAGTGATTGACTCCCAGTCATGCTTCTGCAATTATGGACATGTTGGCGGTTTCATTTTCCATTGTGTTTTGCACGGATGCCCTGGTCTTTCCATGATAAGATACAACACAGTCTTTGCCAATTTTAATTATATTTTGTTACAATTCATTCTTTTTCTAACTTAACCATGCATTCTGTAACATAGAATAAGAATATTGTATTTTGGCAAGATATTTTCTTGAGATATTTGGATGTCATAGTCCTTTGAATAAACAGTACTTTATATATGGCTTGTTTTGTTTTGTGTTTACTTCTCTCACTGTTTCCTGTGTTTTTACAGTAATCTTAGTTACATAATAATAATGACTGTGGAACTGAATGTCTGCATTCGTACTGTTTTGAAACATGTGGTAATGTAAGGAGTGGCTCTAATCTTATTCTGCTTGTTCTGTGTGTCTTCAGGGAACGGCCACTGTCACTGTCTTTTACGTGTGTGGGGGTGATTAATTGAAAGAGACTGAAGAAGGGAAGTTTAGGAGACTATGGGGACAGATGAAATGAAAACGACCTGCATGGGAGAGGCAGGAAGTGCACATTTGCAAAAAAAACAAACAAACAAAAAAAAACATTTTAGACCATGTTCTTCATCTGTTTTTCCTTTGTCTAACAGAAGACTGTTCTGTTCAGGTCACATTTACTGGACATTTTCATGTTTTAATGAATGGAGTGTGAACAAAAATGGTTTAGAACACAAAAGACCTTATTTCCATGGAGACCAAACAACATTAAAGCACTTCAGTTTTCCAAGAGGCACATGTATTGTCTTGCCCAGCTGTGAATAAATGTCCCAGGCGTAAGTATCGGTTTGGAGCTGCTTCTCAGGCACTGTCCCAGAAGAAGCTGAAACATCTCTGACTGGAAACAAGCAAAACAGGTATTCAGATTGTTATGTGATAACTCAGAATGAGAGAAGACTTAAAAGTATGGCTAGAGATATTACCAGAATCTCTTGTGAAAAGTTTGTTAGCTACGATATCTGGTCAGTAGGTAAAAGACTGGTATTACACTAAATGTACAAAGATAATATGTAAACCTCTTTTGATCTACTCTGTATTCATTGCCATACTGGTTGTTTCAAATATGTATGTGTCTTTATTAACTTTTTTTTAAACTCATAATTAGGGTTATCTAAGCAAACTCTAATAAATATGTCCTACTGCTGTCTGATTCAAGTGTAGAAATAAACAATTTAATTCCAAAAAAGCCTGTGATGAGGCAGCCAGTGGTGGAATGTTGAACGCCTAACTACTGCAACATTCGCCTGCGGGTTTCTAACACACCTGTGTCTAACACACCTAGGTTTTTGCCATTCCGAATTCGTTTATATTTTGGAACCTTGTCCTCTTAAAACCATGAAACAGTCTGTCAGAGTAAGAGCAAGAAGCCAGAACTGGGCTAAAATAACCCCGCCCTCTTTTGTCCTTCAGATCCTCAGTGGTATGCAGTCATGTGACTGGCCCACTCTAGTGGGATGGAAAAGGCTTGAAGTGTAAAAACTCTGTAGGTGGGTCAGCAGGACGGCTTGGAGAGAGAATGGTTTGTAATCCAAACTCTAACTTTCATGAAAAATTCAATGAGTATGAAAAAACACAATTTTAGGGAACTGAAAATTCTTGTTGAATATCTCTATTGAAGACCTTTTCACACAGAGAAGAAAAAACTTTCCCATGTATCATGGACAACAGCACATTTCTGACAGGAAGTGACAGTAGGTTTAAATTCTTGAAGTTTCCAAGAATTTCCATAGTTGAGCTATAAGTCAGTCTTTCATAAAGCTCACAGAACATAATTGTAGGTTATTTCCTCCTGTCTTCTTAACTGCTGTACCAGGAGGTAATTAGATTTACTCATATGGGAAACCAAGTTGTCAGTAGCATATCTAATATCTGTTCATCATTTATGTGACAAAACAAACAAACAAAAGAATACTTTCAGCCTTTTAATCAGGAACAAACAAACAAACAAGCAAACAACAAATTACTTTTAGCCTTTTAATCAGGAAATAAAGGGTCAAGTCACCACAGATAGTTTCTCTATCTGAACTAATCCTTTCACAAAAACCTTTGCTTGACACCCATTTTCTAAATAGGTGTCCTTGATATTTTTTGACCCTCACTGGTCACTATTGAGGAAGGTACTACATTCATTTTCTCTTAACTTTTACAGCAGTCAGTTTAATATGAATTGAATTTAAAGGGATAGGAGCAAACGTTGGGTGAAGCAGAATATATTACTATTACGAGATACTATATACAACTTTATCTTATATAAATTCAAACCACATTACCATATAGTAATATTTGTAAACCATATTAATAAATGTACCTTAATTATATATCAGTATGACAGTGTGTGTGACAAACTCATGACCTTTGTGTCCTCAGAACCTCGAAATACGTGCTCTACCAGGTGAAGTGTATGAAACTAGCTTACAATAAACACACACTATCTACAAGATACAGGGAATACAGGGAAGTCCAATGCATCATTTGGTTCCCACTGAACAAAGTATTATTTGATATTCCAGGCAGAATAGTTGTTAAATCGAGAATGTTTTTCCCTAAATACTATTAAGAATGGGCCTTTTCCCTGTGTGAGGCAGAATTTCAGACCTTAGTGGGACCCGTATTCTGTTGAGCAGGATGTGTATCCTGTTACACGCTAGAGGGGACAAGAGATTTAATCAGCAGAGCCTTGCGAATGCTGTACTGATCACGTACACACAGATGGCAGCCCTCCAAGGGCCTGTTTATTTTCCTGGCTGCCTCCAGAGCAGCTGGGTCTGAGAGGGGCGGGGCAACAGCTCTGACGTGCAGCTTCATGCAAGTACAGACACTACAAAACTTCCTTGCAATTTTTATGCATCTAAGGAGTTCAATTTGTATCAAATTCTCCACCAGTACATAGGACAAAATGTACTTTTTTGATTTAACATTACCATGACCTGACTAACTGATAAATGGACATGGACCAAGGATGAGTACAATGACAAATTACATTGCTTTTTAAAAGTCAACAGAAAGGCCTAAGAAAACATTGTCTCCCTTTGCACATGTAATCTCAAACCTGCTTATGTCGTTATCTCATACCTGCTTATGTCGTTATCTCATACCTGCTTATGTCGTTATCTCATACCTGCTTATGTCATTATCTCATACCTGCTTATGTCTTTATCTCATACTTTCTTGTCTACTTATCCATAACTGCTCACACTTATAAAGTGCCCTTTAGTAACACATACAAACACTGCTTTTGCTTTGAGTACTTTTGGAAGCAGGAATCACGATGAAGCCACACATTTTCCACAGAAACCTTTTGTATTACAGCTCATTTTAGATCCGTTTAACAGATCTAGTTTTGTTTTAGATTATGATTAACAGATCTAGTTTAGTTTTAGACTATGTTTGTTAATTCATACCATTAGTTTGGTTTTAGATCATGTTTAAATCATAGGTTTAGTTTTGTTTTGGATCATATTTAAATCATAGTTTTAGTTCTGTTTTAGGTGCTGTTTATATCACGTGTTTCAGTTTTGCTTTGCATCATGTTTAAGTCATAGTTTTAGTTTTGTTGATTCTCATGTCAAACTGAATTTAGCTGAAGGACTGATGGCATGGATTTAGGTATAGGGCAGGTTAACTTGAACCCTGTTCCTAACCCTAACCGTGAGTTAATCTGAACCCTGTTCCTAAACTTGGATTAATCTGAACCCTTTCTCTAATCCTAACCTGGAGTTAATCTGAACCCTGTTCCTGTTCTTTGATTAATATGAACCCTGTCTCTAACCCTAACCCTGGGTTAATCCTAACCATGTCTCTAACTCTGTTTCTAATTCTAATCCTGGTTTAATCCTAACCCTAACTCTAATCCTGGGTTAATCCTAATCCTATCACTGGGGTATCTCCTAATCCTAATCTTAACTATAACTCCAATCCCAGCCTCATGTTGATTTAATATATTAACTGTAACCATTCAAGTCAATGTTTTCCTACATCTTACTATTCAACATTCTCAACTGAACTAAATCAGAACATATTAACAGCAATAAAATGCACACATTTAACAAAGTTTAAGTAAGTTTAATCAGGAAGTGTTTTTCTTTCTCAATACTGTGGGTGAGTCCGGTAACAATTTACTGTCAACAATCCCATAATTACCTTTCTCTGCTTTAAGCATCATTCCTTTATAATGGGAGCTGCAACTCCCTCTCACTATGTATATTGTTTTCAAATTTTTACCTTGGTGTAAAAAATACTGTTAACTTGCATATGTTTAAGGAGATGTTAAACATAGGGAGAGAGGCAGATGAAGTCCCCTTGTACGTGTGATACAGTGGTGTGAGAGACGTGCGTCTGCTTACAGTACTGTAGAAACCCTTTGTTGTTTGTGGAATGTTGAACTCCTCTGTGCTTACGTACCTTTAGTTCAGCCATTACGTGAAAGCCAATACTGTCCAATGGAACAAGACTCATTGAAGTCTTTCAGTACTACATGCTGTGAGTTATCATGTTTCACTGAAGTTCTCTGCCTTTGTGAGGTAGGGTCACATGAGACCCAACTAAGCATCGCTATGACTCCATAGCCAACTCTACAGACTCCTAAAAGACTCCTTTAACCTTTCTGCCAAAAACTTGCATTTGAATAAAGGATCAATTATCAGCCAAAGCAGTCTTTGAACATATCCTACCCTGCTTCTTCTATCTGGAATGCATGCCACAATGTATGACTATACTAACCCTAACCTTAACCCTATCCTTTATGTTCTAATAATTACAGCGATGTGAATGAGACATATTCAGTGTTGAGGCCACACTAGTCATTTCAGACCCATTCTGTTATCTCAGTGAGGTAATCTAAATTAAATTACAGATTGCAGATTTATATGTAATTTACAGATTGAAGATTTACGTGTAATTTACAGATCGCAGATTTATGTGTAATGTACAGATCAAAGATTTATGTTTAATCCATAATTGAAGGATGTAATGGGGGCAGAAGCTGCCTGTCTGTTCACTTGCTCAATTTATCACTGATATGCTGCCTTATATGAAGAAATCCCCTGTACATTGGAGGTTTCCTCAGACAAGTTCCTACTTTTAGCAACCGGAAAACACCTCAAAAGCACTATAACAGTGAATGTTTTGAGCAGATGACCAACCCACCAGCTAATGGACAAGAAAACATAGCAAGATATTACTTATTTCTTGGTCAATAATGAGTAACATTACCAATGTTTATTCCTATAGCGATCACACTGTACAACTCTTCTGCTACATGACACACCCAGGACACATACAGGACACATACAGGACTAGCTCACTGAGCACTGCTGGACTCTCAGTTTTATCATCCTGCATTGTTACTTGAATGTTCACCACCTGTCAATTTGCACTTTCTGTTTGTTATATGATATATTCAAATTGTGTACATATTTTATACTTATATAACTTGGCAACTATACACCACTAAGATGACACTTGCTTCAGTTCAACTCTGTTTACTGTACGTCACACTTTAGCTATTATACTATTTAACTTACTTTATTATATTGTTATACTTACTATTATTTTTATTATTTTATTATTATAATATACAAATTTCCCTCTAGGATGAATAAAGTGATAAATTCATAAAACATGTAACAGGTGATGGATACTGTATTATCCATCAGTTAAATATTTAATGAATCTATAACTCCTGACACGTGTTTTATGTACATTTACATATTTTTATTTTCATGATTGTGACCAGTGCTGCGGTAAAACACATTGCTATCTTGAATCCAGTGCTAGGCTCCTGTTCCTCACACTGCTCTTGCCAGTGTGGTGTCCTCTCTCCAACCCCCGACACAGCTGTGAGCTACTGAGTGTCAAAATGGCACCATGTGTGTTCACGTGACCCTTTCTCTCACGAACACAGTCCCATTGTGTCCACTGAGGCATTTCAGGTCTTGTTCACTCTTTCAGTTATTTTGACCAAGAGAAAAGACACATGACATCTGTGGCTAAAAGCATTAAAGAGGATTATAACAAAGCAGTTCTGAGAGTCAGCATGAATTAATTACTTTTTTATTTGTGACCTTTACAATTAATGATTACAATGAACATCCAAGTAGTAAAAGTAGAAAAGGCTTTGGCTTGCTGCTCTAAAATATGTTTTGGTTAATTAAGCTCAACTATTTATTCAGTACAGTTAAAAAACAATGAATAATATTTGTGGTAAGGAAGTGGAAACAGTAAAACTTCCTTCTCTAAAACATACAGTTCCTTGTCATATAGATTAACTTGTTCTTCGACTATTTCTTAAAATGTGATTCATCAGAAATCATGTGCATCTTTCAAAATAGTAACAATTAATTTTAGATTAATCAGTTTTGCAGTAATCCAGAAACAGGGGATGGGGGTTTACATGCTGTCTTGTAAGGTGTTATCCATGTACAAAATTACCCTCCAACACACACCTCTATACAGTTTGTGCAAAAATAAACATTTGACAGAAAAAAAGCTTTTTAAACTCTTACTTCCTGAGAGATGGGTTGCCAGATCACATTGCCACAATTGCAGTGTTTTACTGACACCTGCTTAAACCTTTCCAGCTTTAAACTGATTTAATCCCTGATTTAATGTAAGGGTTTCGCCAGTCTTTGCTGCGACGCACGGTTTACCTATACTCTCGTGTTTTATTTCAGTGGATTCAGTATTATTATTTTTGTGGAAGTATAAATAAAAGAGCCGATTTAATAACCAGCCCTGTTCATCTTATAATAAGAGTCAAAACACTGAAACCTTATTTATTTATATCAAATCAAATCAAATCACATCAAATAATTTTTTTTTTATTGCTCCTTTTACAACAGTCGTTGTCTCAAAGCAGCTTTACAAGTGTCCAGTTGAGCAAGGCAAGGGCGACAGTGGCAAGGAAAAAATCCCTAAGAGCAGAGGAAGAAACCTCACGAAGAACCAGAACTCAGGGAGGGAGCCCATCCTTTTCTGGCTGACACTGGTCACCGTGACAACAAGATAAATATATAAAGAACAACAAAGATTAATGAGATATGAAATATAACATATATACATATGTTTTACATATGTTATATATGTTTGTTTGTTTGTAAAAACATGGTGTAATGAGCAAGGCTTCACAAACTATTGTGGTAAAAAAATACAGATAATACTATGTTTTCGCTACAATGCAGCAGCCTGTAGACATCATTTATGAACTTTAGATAATCATTTTCCTGTCAACATTTGATAAAATTATTTAGTCTTAGGACAGATTACTGTATTGTTTATTCTTGCTTGACTTTCAGCCATACATACGCCTACTTTACTCAACTTTCCCATCTGTAGCTCTTTATTGACATCTAGTGGCTACTTGATTGAACTTAAACAAAATTAAGAGGCCTACATCACCGCTGTGCTTGTACTTTGCTTTTGTACCATCTGTTTAATTTTGCAAACCAAAAAAAAGGTATTCATGTAAATTTTATTTCTATAAAATCAAATGAAATAAATACTGTAGGAATGACCATAAACTGACACTGAAATAAACACTTTCTAAAGACATCTCTTTTAAAGAGAAAGCATTTCAAGTCAAACACGCGTAAATTATAAGGGAAACCCAAGAATTTGATAGTGTATTTACACATGTGGTCTATTTATTACATAAATGTACTTAAAAATAAATGTTTAATTAAAAATCTTCTACAAATGTGACATGATTAAAATTAGGCAAAATAGCTGACAGAAAATAGCAAGCATTTTTGCCTGAAGAAGCCAAAACAACAGGCACAATAAAATATTTAGTAAACAATTAATACACACACTATTAAAGCATCAAGTAGCTCCTAGAAAACTACATTCAATTGTGTCCATGACATATGATACAATACAATTTATGTGTAGAGGTATTGCAAAGCTGCTGGAAGTATGCGGTCTTGTTCTGTCATGCTAAAACAAATAATGTGTACTATCTGTACTATCTGTATATTGATTATACAGTTGGTGTGCTTGCCAACAAGGGTTTTGCCACCAAGTATTAAATGATGTTTTACTAGGGGATCAAATACTTATTTCCCTCAAAGAAATGCAAATTATTTTTTATTTCTCATTTCATGTAATTTTCTCCGTTTTTCTTTTGATATTCTATGTGGCACTGTTAAAATAAAGCTGGCATAAAATTATGAGACGTTTCATTTATTTTTTTGTATTGAAACTTTTAAAGTCAGTGGGGGATCAAATACTTATTTCCTCCACTGTATACACACACACACACACACACACACACACACACCTTGCTTTGTGCACAATACATAATATATATATACTCTTCAACATGCATATGTATAATACACATACAAATTAAAGGTGAGCAATGTATAATGTTTGGTATAAATCACATTTACTAATGGGACTTAATTTAATTTATTAATTTATTCTAAACAAACTTCCTCATACATTATTTTACATAATTCAGCATTCAGACACACACACACACACACACACACACACACACACACACACACACACACATAATCACTTAAATTTTTCTACTCCTATAATGTGGCCCAGGTGATTGTGAATTCCCCATTGTAAAGGATAACTAACGATGGAAGATTTTATGGTGTGACTGCGCAGAAGATCAGGCGACCGAGAAAGCATGTTTTGAGATGTTTGAGTAATGCAGATGTGTGAGGAAGAGCCCACTCCTTTAGCAAACTCCATGCAGGTTGGACCAGACTAGGTGGAAATAAGGAAAACTGGGTATTTGTGAAGGGTTTTTCTGGGTATTTTGGTCTTCTTGAGTTTTTGTGAAGTTTTCTAGTTTAAATGTAATTCTGCCCCCTGCTGCTTACGTGTGGTCAGTACAAACTGAAACAGAAAAAATGATCTTCGTATGAATACGCTTCTTCGTTTTTTTCCTGCGAGGAATCTTGCATGAGACGTTGCATCTCTCTGTGGAGTAACTGTATTATGGTTGTTATTGAGTTTGCATTAAAATATTTCGATTTCTGAACATTGTTCTAGGAGAAATATTGTGTTAATTGAATTGTACAGTATATTATTAAACCATGTTGTTTTAAGACCATAGAACTATACGTCTTATTTTTGTCTGTAGTTCAAATAATTCCCTTCTACATATGTGAAAGTTTTATATAAACAGGACAACACATTCGAAAAAGTAGACTATTAGCAAGGTACAATTTTTGTTTGAATTTAACCACGGCATTGGAGTATAAATCACATTAAAACGTGAACAGATATTTTATGTTCTAATATAGCCGTCCTCCTGTTCAAGGACAGAATACAAACAAAACACGTCTCGCACGTCAGCGTCACGTCCGGTTTAGTGTCCAATCCGATCCCGCAGGAGGCGTGTTTGAGCGAAGGGACGCGAAGCGCCACAGGGCGCGCGTAAATATGAACAATCGGGTCGTTTGTTGTTATTAGCCAGAAAGCTAACTAGCTAGCTAGCTAAGTGGCTTAGCAACTGCGGTCTGTTTTAAGAAAACCAAAGCTAGCTAGAAATCTGTTTGTGCCTTTACTCCCCTGGGGTAAACTAAAGGTTTTTTTGTTTAGCAATCAAACCAAGTTTCTGCCTAGCTCTTTTGTTTTTAGCCCTAAACGTTTGTGTAGTAGAACGTCATGTTATAGAGTTAGTTAGGTAACTACACTTTAAATAGTTAACCAGCTAGCATCGTAGCTAGGATAGCTAGATAGGTAACTAGGAGGCAAGCTACATGTCAAATAGCTATTTGAGCAGGTAGCAGAATCGTCTTTCTTGAAGGTTTTTTTTAATGACGGTATTCCAACCTCATTAAAAATTCTATGAAAATGACTTGCGCTTTGGTGAGTGTAAATTAACTCGTCAAAAATATCCTTTTTTTTTGCTAGCTAACTAACTCGGTTGCTAGAAAAAGTTTATACAGAGACATTAGCTAAAGATTTTGATCAATCTCGCATAATTGGAAAACTAGCAGTTGGTCGACAGTCGAATTAATTAGCAAGTTATCTTAACTTGCGTCAACAAACTCAGCTGCTTGCTACATTATAAGCATTTAGCTACGTATTAGAAATGCTTTGTAGGTGTACAGTTAAAAACAATAATCTGTCGCCATGTACAATATGTGATATTTATTTGCCATTCTTCATTTCATCATCAGTGGTGGTTGTTTTCAGACATGGTGGCTACCTTCTGGGTGCAGAATACTTTTAAACGAGAGTTTAACTGACACATTTCCTATCTAAAATCTCCAGTAACGCTCTTGTGAATCCGAGTGTGATTGACACAGGTATTCAAGCTAATATCTCTAGTAACGCTGTTCTCTCATACTGGCGCGTTTGTTATTGTTTCAGGAAGATCCAGCTCTTGAAAGACACTTCAGGGGCCACAGGGACGTTATAACGAGTGTTGACTTCAACTATAACATGAAACAAATCGGTATAGCACTTTTTAAAAACCGGGGTCTCGAGTGTCATTCTGAACAAGTTACATGTGTGGTATTAATTATTATGTGTTTAATTACTGTGTTTTTAATGTAGCAACAGGCTCCATGGATTCCTGTATAATGATTTGGAATTTGAAGCCACAAATGAGGGCGTATAGGTTTGTGGGACACAAGGACGCTGTGGTGTCTGTCCAGTTCTCTCCTTCTGGTCATCTGGTGGCCTCGGCATCCAGAGATAAAACAGTCCGTCTGTGGGTACCCAGTGTGTAAGTCTACTTTTCCTCCTTCTTACACTTATTTATATGGTTGTATGTTAAATAGGTTAAATTAAATGTTATTCTGTGTGTGTGTGTGTGTGTGTGTGTATTTTAACATTGCTCCACTCTGAAGATTCACAATAATGTTCTTGTGATTGATAAAAATGACTGAACTCCACATGCAGTACTAAGTTGTGACAGCAGAGGGCAGAACATATGCTCTGTTGCTTGAATTCTTTTCCGTTCTCTCTGGGATGAAATTAGTCTATTGTCAGTAAAGTGTGATTGGTTTGTTTTCGCTTTTTTTTTGTAATGAATAACGTGACTTCTTAATAATTCATGTGGTGTAAAAGGAGGTTCTTGTGTTGATTTTACAATAATCAGTTTCTTCATGTTTTTAGAAGAACATATAGGAAGGTTCCCCAAATGTGATACAATGCATGATGCTTTTCATTCATAGATGTTTTGTTCTGCAAGTGACTAGATTTTGGTGGTGTAAAGTGTAGGTAAAGTATTGGACCAGGTCTGTAGATAGCCATTGTGAAAATTACTTGAATATTTGTTTTCTGGAATGGAGAAATGGGTTACATCACTTTTTTTTTTTTTTGAAAGAACATAATATAGGGAGAACTCATGTGCACTCTACAGAGCTCTCTTGATACTGCCTACACTAAGGACAGGCTGGAGTGCAGTAAATGGCAGTGGAATAGATTCTGAATAATTTAGCACATTGAATTGAGATTGGGCTTCTACAGACTGTCCCAGGCATTGTATAGTAATGATGTGTAAGGATGCCCAGGGAATGGCTGCTTAACAGTACTAAGAATGCTAAGAGAGTTCATGCACATATTTATTAGACCTCCGTGTGAAAATGGCAAATAAACCTTCCCCAAAAGCAGATTTGAACTTTTAAGAATCACTTTTATATACTTGGTCTCTATAAGCAATGGTGCACTGGTGCATGTTATTTTTAACACTCGTATTAGCTCGTATGTAATCAGCTATTTCGAACGTATCCCCTTCATGAAGCAAAAACTGGTTAATTTGATTACAATAAAGCAATTAGATTCTTCGTATGTGACCAAAATGACTTTTCCCCCCCCCCAGTATCTGTGACAGATACCTGGATGACATGCTACTCATGCTAATCACTGGGATGTAATTTGTCCTTTAACTCCGTCAGTTCATTGTCAAGTAGAACGTTATTATTTTTGTCTTTAAACATGCTTAATTACATTACTAGAAATAGTGACATGATATTTGACTGTTAACATGATGTGGTCTTTTAACCACACTTCTTGCAGATCTGTGTCACACCTATCCATCAGTAACTTTTCTTCTGTTTGCCCTACACAGTGTTTAATACACCATTGACACAACATGCAGAGTAAACGCAAGACTGAACAAATTCATATTTCATTGTAGTATCTTAAGTATGGGACCTTTTCCTGCTAAAGTATATCCAGTTGGTTTTTGTTTATCTGTTTATCTACGTTACAGGTTCAGTCAGTGAACTCGGTCATGGTGTGAAAAATTGGAATAATGTAAATTTAAGTAAACCTCAACAGTGAAACTACATTTATTAGCTTTAGAGGCAAAGTTTAGTCATGGAGCAGTTAGAATTAGAAAGGTTCTCTCTTGCCCTTGATTTCTGAGCAAATGTTGTGAGGAAATTGGGCAACGGGCAGCACAACCAATCAGATCTGTCCTCCTCCGTTTGATGAAGCTGTAATGAGTTGAGATATCACATCTCAGGAGGACTTCACCTGGAATCCAGTTCACAAGAAGAACCTAATCAGACCAGTTTCTAATGAGGCCCAGATTTACTAAAGGTTTACATTGGGGGGAAACGTGCAAATTTGATAAAACCCAAGAAAAAAAACAGACCTGCTAATGTCTCAGATTTTCTTGTTAAATCACTAGCCAAATATCCACTAACTATATGTTCAACTGATCATGCTAATTCTTTATTTGATTTTTAGAAAATAAAGGCCTGAGTTGGCACTGCCCTTTAGATTCTGAATGAGGTTAAATCAGCAGTAGTCATGTTTTTCTTTCTGCTTCTCATGTAAGACCATAATGGCTTGTATCCACTTCATCTGTTCATTATTTTAAGAGCGACATGGGTTTTCAAGTACATCGTAAATGTTATGCTGCCTTCCTACTTTAATGCTTAGACCTGGGTTGTCTGTGAAGCAGTTTTTCTATATATAGTTTCGTGGTCCTTGAATCAGGTCATATCTACAAAAGCTTTTTAGAATGCTGTCTTAATGCAGTGATAGTCTTTCAGCGCTGACTCACATCGAATACTGAATGTTCCAGTAGCACCAGCTGAAAGAAGACAACCCCTTCGCCCCCCTAAATGTGACTCATCTTTTACTCAAGTCTGTGTCCTCAATTGGAGAGGAGCTGAGTGTGGGTGTTAAATTAAGTCTGTTCTCCTGTAGGCTTGTCGTTGTTCCGACAGACTCCCGTAGAACCACACGGCTCTAAAGGCAAGATTAGCCTTTTTGTTGTTTAAAGGCGTACCATTTCAGCTGAAGGCTGTTTATGATCCAATGTTGTCCTAAAACTGTGTTGTGAAATATCCCTCTCATTTCAGTAATCAAATGCAGTATAATCAAAATGTATACGTTATGAACTCGTGGCACACAGACTATGAGGAATGGAAACTTGTTTATGCTGCCTGTCAGTTCTAGTGGTTATTATACTTGCAAATGCACACTGTACTAAAATTGTTTTATGTCTGACTGAATCCTGATGGCTGTTTGAATAACAGCCATTGACTGAGTGTCACCGAGGGTTTTCTCCATCATCCTAATGTAATTTCATCTTGGTCATTCAAGAACATGCTGTTGACTAGTATACATATCTCTTATCTTCACATTCAGATAAGTTGTGGTTACTGGAATAACAAAGATGTGATGTTCAGTTCTGATTGTAATGCATTGTGACTGACAAAATATGGGAATATGATATCATGAATTTTATTTTAACTTGTTTATTTTTAATTTTTTTTTAAATCCAGGTGTTTTATACATCAAAATGGTTTTATTTCCTATAAATCACAGCATTAATAAGTTATTATTCATAAGTAATTCATATTTTAACATTTATAGCATTTGGGAAATATTTTGTCAAAATGTGTTACTTTCTTCTTTCTCTTCCTTAACGTCTTATTCATAATTCTGTATTTGTTTCAGGAAAGGTGAATCCACAACATTTAGAGCCCACACCGGAACGGTTCGGAGCGTCAACTTCTCTAGTGATGGACAGACGTTAGTGACCGCTTCTGACGATAAAACCATCAAAGTATGGACAGTTCATCGGCAGAAGTTCCTCTTCTCTCTCAACCAGCACATTAACTGGGTGCGATGTGCAAAGTGCGTGAGGCAGACTGGCGTTTGATTAATTTGTTAATTTTATTGACTGACTGATGGACTTATACTGGAGAATAGTACAACATGCAAGGGTAATTGGTACTTCTTGCTCTTCTCCTGTTAATAGCCAAATTGTGTTCTTTCTAACAGAAGTTAAATGGTCTGAGGAATCGGAAATATTTATCTTTAGTTTTGTTGGCTAATTCCACCACACACATTCTTAAAAGTCAAACAGGTCTGAAACATGAGCAAGCTGGTGTTTCTGGGTATACAACTCTGATACTCCCAAACTCTTGAGCCGAGTGATTTCAAAATAGGATTGCATAATGAACCCCATTTTGAAAAATTAGAAATGTTTACACTGACACACAGCATCTACTTTGGTTTTGATCTGCTTTCCGTCAGGTTTTCACCAGACGGACGATTAATCGTCTCTGCAAGTGATGACAAAACGGTAAAGATTTGGGACAAAAATAGCAGAGAGTGCATTTACTCATTCTACGAACATGGCGGGTAGGTCCCTACAGAGAATTCTGTAACTCTTCATACCTGTTTCAGTACCTTTCAATGCCTTTTTCCTCTTGCGTAATTTGTATATGATCGAGCTGTACATCATCAAGTTTTCTTTATGAGGTTATTTCCGGCCGTTTTCAGGTACGTGAGTTATGCCGATTTCCATCCCAGCGGTACTTGCATAGCAGCTGCTAGTTCAGACCACACTGTCAAAGTGTGGGACGTCCGCACCAGTAAGCTTCTGCAGCATTACCAAGGTGAGCATTCACCTTCTACATTCTGCTGTCAGACAGTAGTGGGCTCATTTTCTCATTAGCTCAACAGTGCAGAAGTCGTTCTAGATATGAACTGTGATCAGTGAGGTAGGTTTTGAAATGTTGGATGTTACGAGTGACTGCAGGCTACATTGGCCTTCATCACACCTATCTGGTGTCTTAATAATTATAACAGATTTTGTAAAGTGGCAGTGCAGACTGCACACGTTTTTGGAACTAGGGTGTCGGTGAACTTATCCGCATATTCCAAGGTATCGTTAATGAATTCTAACGGGGGGGGTGGGCAAACTTTCAAATGCAATTGTTGACCTTCCAAGGCTGGTCTCTCCATTCAGTATTGTGCCTTTTGGTAGGCCGTTTAGTACTGGGATCAATATGACAGCAAGTTGCTGTCATGCTTAAATGATGTACATGGAAGAGTCTCAAGAGCTCGGGTACTGAACACCAGACAGCCCTGCAGGGTGTCCATCAGCCGGCGGGTTGCCAAGTCATGGCTGTGGAGAAGGTGAGACAGAGGGTCCTGCTACGAGAATTGATTGGCATCATTGCAGAAGAGGCAGGTAACCTGCAGGGACTGTAATTGCTGCCAGTGATATGAGGGAAAGGCGAGCTTTTGTCTGCCACAGCTGTCTCTGCCACACCACGGATCACGGGCGCGCACCCACAATGACGATCGACGTGTCAGCCTTGTCAGGCCAGCGGTTTAACGTGGAGTGCTGGCATGTGCTGTTCTCTTGGCTACGGTCTAAGTCGCGCATGGTGGAAAAACAAGATCTGAAATGACCTCTGACTTTCTGGAGACAAGTGCGTTAGGACTTCCTGTTGAGAGTTTGGCATTTAAAAGTTTGATTCTTTAAGAAGAGAGAGCTTTTCTTAAAGAATCAAAGTGTTTCTCTGATGTTTCATATTTTCAGCTCTTCTCAAGTGTTCCATGAAGCATCTGGATGCCCAACTTGTATCCTTGTTGGGTGTTGGATACGGGCAGCGGTTCCACAGTCAGACCTGGCCCGGGGCTTCAGCTTGGTATCACCAGGCTTTACACTAGGTGGACTCTGTCATAAGACATTATAAAGGGTTACTTGGTGTCCATTTCACAGTTCTCAGGCTTTGACACTTTAATATGGGTTTCAAGGTTTATTTTCCATTATTTATGCTTTGTTTTTGATGTGTATTCATGTGAGAGCTGCTGCGTTAGTGCAGTTTGTTAGAGAGTTAGAACACTGCCTCGCAATCTCTGGCATGCGGTAAATAAACCTTGGAGCAGGTTGTTCTTGGTCCCCTTCCTGATGATCTCTAGTGCAGCACCAGAGGTGCCAGGCACAGGATATGATGTCACAAGATACAGTCCTGAACACTGCAACAGAGTTGTGGTGATGGTGAGAAGAGGATAAACGTGGAGCACCATGAGGCAGTAAAAGGCCTCATTAACATTTGATCCAACAAGCTTATCTGTTAGTATATTTGGTATTTATGCATCTCTCCAGGGAACGAATTCCTTGTGCCGTTTTGTCTTCTTAATGCATTTTGCCAGCTCTTTCTGAACTTTTTGTTGTTTACGTTTAAATTTGCTGTGCTGTGAGGGTGTGGTGTGCAGGTTGGTTGGTTGCTTGGTTGGTGGTGTGTGGGCTGTGAGGGTGGTGTATATTTCATGATTCATCATCTCTTCCAGTGCACTCTGCAGTGGTGAATTCACTGTCCTTTCATCCTTCTGGTAAGTACCTCATCACGGCCTCCAGCGACTCCACGCTGAAGCTCCTGGACCTGGTGGAGGGCAGGCTTCTCTACACACTGCATGGACACCAGGTACCTCCGTTAATCACATCTGAACTCCAGACCCATGGCACCCGTTTCTTTCTGTGGGTGTATTTAAAATAGGGGACGCTATCAGTGTGCTTTTAATCCTAAACTTTTTTAGTCTCTTCATTTTTTGTGAAAGGTGTATAAACATCAAATCAGATCCAGAAATAATACTTTATGTGCAACCCTCAAGGTTTGCCTTATTATTTAGTGGTGGCCAGTTCCCACCCAACAGGTAATTCTTCCCATAGCACGGCTACTGCCAACCAAGGAGGGATATGGTTGTCATGTGCTTCCTTCGAGACACATGCAGCCAATTACTGCATCTCTTTGAGCTGCAACATCAGTGGGCCGAGTAATAAACTCAGAGGACAGTGCCACCCACCCTCTTCTGATGCATCCGCTCCCAGATGCCCGTGATTGGCCAGTGTTACTGACGGTGGCGGGGGAGGGTGGGGGGTATATGCCACGCCTCTCTCCCTGAGAATTTTGACTCTTGTACAGTGCGGATTTTATATAATTTTATATATTTTACATAGTAATTGCAGTATCACACATTAGAAACCATGTACTCCATGTAAAACATTCCCCTTTTAAAATATAACCTTTAAGCAAAAATTTATTCTGCATCATTTGTTAAACCCAATCAAGCTGTTATGTTTTGTTGGAGCTAATGTGACTCATCATTGAATTTCTTTCTAGAGAACTGGATCACATTCTAGAAATGTCATTTCATTCTAGAGGACTTGAATGAAATGACATTTCACTCTAGAGAACTGAATCACATTCTAGAAATGACATTTCATTCTAGAGGACTGGAATAATCATTCATACTTGGATGCACTCAACGACATGTTACTAGGCAAAGAAACATTGTTTTACTCAGTCTCTCTTTTTGGGGCCTGCTTAACTGAGCTCTTTCCAAAATGTATTTTTAAAAGTGTCAAGGAAAGTGCCCACCCACATCCACTGAGTCATGAGTGTTTGGAATCTAGAGACTGTTGAAGTGTGTGTGTGTGTGTGTGTGTGTGTGTGTGTGTGTGTGTGTGTGTGTGTGTGTGTATGTGTGTGTATGTGTGTGTATGTGTGTGTATGTGTGTGTATGTATGTGTATGTATGTGTGTGTATGTGTGTGTATGTATGTGTATGTATGTGTGTGTATGTGTGTGTGTGTATGTGTATGTATGTGTGTGTGTGTGTGTGTGTGTGCGCGCGTGCGCACACGCACGTTTGTGCACTTGTGCAGGAGCTGATCATAATGACGGCTCACTAGTTTTGCTCATATTGTGGGGATCCCATCGGCCTTTTCTTGGGGTGTATTAACTACTATATTCTGCAGCTATATTTCTTACAGGGTGGTGTGTAATGCATCCAAGGGAAGGTGTTATGGTAATGTAGGCAGGCTTATCTGGAAGCAGGTTTATAATGGATGGATTTATCAGGTACCTTGTGGAGGTCATGAATTATTGTTTATTATTATTATTATTTTCTTATTATTTGACTATTTTATTACTTAGATAATAGTTGAAGCTGTTGGTGGAGAGGAACAAAACAGTTTTTTTGTTTTACTAAAGCACCCATACTAAATAGTCAGTGAATGTCCATTTCAAAACTCACTATGCTTGGGGGAAAAAAAAACATATTCTCTTGCATTCAGTTTTGGTCACTGATAATACGCTGCTGTGCTAGAAAATGCAAATCATGGACATACCTGCTGGAGTTCATCAGTGATTTTAATTATTGTTGGTGCAATATAGATGGTTTGTCAATGTTGAACTTTGTTGAATAAACTAATATAATCATAAACCAATGGGCAAAGTCAGCTTTTTACCTTTTTGTGCCTTTAGAAAAGCACTCAAGCCGTCTAAACTGAGCAAATGAAAGCTCGGACTCATTCAAACCATGTGTCACAATTAAAACGAAACACAGTTGCTTGAGGTTGGCTAGCGCTTAGAATAAACTAGGATAAAAGAAAACATGGAAGTAAAATAAAAATAAATAAACAAGAGGCTTGGTTTTTCATTCCCGTATTTCTCTTGTTTATCACTTCAGCTGATGTGCCACATCTGTCCGTCATTTCTAGAGTGTGATGAATGCAAGCCCCAGTCTGCTCAGTGTCATAAGTAAAGGTGAATTTTGTATCATTTGGTGTGATCCAAAGTTTCAGTAACTTTGGCAATCTGAAAATATTAAGTGGAGAAAAGAGACATAATTGAAAGTGTTTGTGCAGTCTCGCATCGACAATTTTTAATGTGGTGAAATTAAAATGCTTGTAGTTTTATAATTTGACGCTGCACATTTTGAAAATTCAGCAATTTGATAGGATGTGCTTGCTGTCCTTTTGCATAATATAAGAAAATACTGAAAGATGCTTTTAAAGAATTATTTAAGATGTATGGAAGTATCTGTAGTTTTAGAGGTGTTTTACTGTTTAAAAAAAAAAAAAAAAAAAGTCAGAGATTAGCATTCCAGTGATCATACCCCTCCCAGCCAATGCAAGTCTTTTGTGTATATTTTTCCAGACAGTATGTTGTATCATTTCATAGTCTTTTTCAGACATTTTTCTTTATTTGTCTGGTTTTGCAGCTATGCATCTATGTCCTCGCTGGTCATAACTGCTCCCTTGATTGAGAGAGCTCAGCTCAGAAATGACCATGGTTACCATGGAATGTCACTCCCAGGGGCCCGGTGCCGAGTGTGGGCTCTGCAGAGCACTGTAGGAGCTGGAGCCGCCGGTGTGTGGTGGTGTGCTCACCCAGCATGGAAGGAGCTGCTGCTTGTGGCTCAGTGTCGGCGGTCTGCTGGGTTCGTGGACTTGTGAGACAGTCTGGCTGTGAGTTATTAGTCATCAGAGAAATGGAACAGTCTGTCTCTCGCATGTGTTCTAGAGTCTGTCTGCTGACTATTTTTTCTTAACCAGCATATTCATTGGTGAAGCAGCTTTAAAGCTTAGCCTATGTAAACAAGCACAGTCTCTCCTGTTGAACCAGGCCTAACAAAAAATGGTTTTTGTTGTTTTTGTTCCATACTTGCCCTCATAGCTGTTCTAACCAGTTTCTAGTAAAGAATAGGCTGGTTACATGACTGTGCCACCAGCCTGATAGGACAGTCACCTTAAAACATAAAAAAAAAACTACCTTGTTATCACTATCTTCTTGATTCCACCATTTAGGAGTGTGGTTGGCTGTTACACTGGAACAGAAAGGGCCATTATCCTCCTACTCAATGAAAGTATGGACTGTTAAATTCTTGGAGTATCTAATCTCTTATCTTGAATCCCAGCAGTAGCAATGTTGTACTTGCCGAGCAGAGCTTTACTGTGAATGGCTTGGGGGCAGTAATTCCCTGTGTAAAGCAAAACACTTTTTATACTCAGCAAGACTTAATCAATGATAAAAAAAAAAAAAAAAAAAAAATTCAATGATTATATGGATTTCCATTCTTCTAACGTCAGAAAGCACCCATCACAAAAGTTTGTATAGAACCAGTGCAGTTTTCTGGCTGGAATACATTGCGATTATGGGACAATAGAAAGATTTCAAAAGAAGAGTGGCAGAAGTAATTGGAAAGGGCTATAGCACACGTGTAAAATGTATTGTAAGTGTTTGAAGAAATAGGTTTTGTTGGGATTTACTAGAGAAGAAAAACCTTTAGTTTGAGTTTGTGGGAACACCACTGAAATGCCAGTTGGGCCTGTCGGTAAAGCAGGCTGGTGTTCAGACTGGCTAAATGAAATTAAGGCATTGGAAAGTAATCAGTTATACACTGTATGGAATCTCTGCTGCTGTATTTGTGAGCCACTTGATGATCACGTAAACTAGGTGAGCTAGATTGTCTGCATAATTTTTCTGTTTCTGCATTTGCGTTTTTGAACACATTTTAAATGATCCATTCGTTTTTTTTTTAATTACACAGTTGTTGAATACTTGCAGCCTTCAAATACATCAATATTATAGAACATAGCACAAGCAAGCATGACTAAGCCTGTATGTAGTTAATGACCCAAACTAACCGTAAGTGAACCTAGCTAATAATGTAGGGTACATATGGCCATGGTCCTCTCCATGCTGTGTGTCAGAATTATAGTCTTACAGGCCCATTCCGGTTCTGACAGTTTATGGCCACTCCCTAAGTAGGACTCTTTCAAAGCAGTTAACACCTCACCCATATCAAACAATATGTATGAATGTTTGTTTTTATTAAACATTAATAATTTAATGATTAATTATTAAAAATGTTTTATCAAGATTTTTTTTTGTTCACATATTGAAGCATGGTACATTGGGTAGGTATAGAATGGACGGTCTGTTAGCTGTTATGAAGTAACTAAGAAGTTATTGCTGTTTAAAGTGTTATGGTGTGTATATTTATGAATGATTATTGCTGTTCACCAGACAGCTGCTCAATCTGTATTTCAGCAGCTGTATCAACAGTAGCTGTAGCTCGGTTTAACCTTTGTCTTGCAACTGCCTTATAAACATCAGTGGTTTTCTGCCTCACTTGACTTTAAAGCTTGGCCAACCGGAAGGTGAAAACAGCACTGGAACACTACCGCAGCAGCCAAACAATGTTCAGGTTAGTCAGGCTAAAGGCAGGTCTATTGACTGTGTGGAGGCAGGCTAAAGTCTGGTTAATAGACAGGCTAAAGCCTGGTCTGTGGACTGTCTGGAGGCAGGGTAAAGGCAGGTCTGTGGACTGTCTGGAGGCAGGGTAAAGGCAGGTCTGTGGACTGTCTGGAGGCAGGGTAAAGGCAGGTCTGTGGACTGTTTGGAGGCAGGGTAAAGGCAGGTCTGTGGACTGTCTGGAGGCAGGGTAAAGGCAGGTCTATCGACTGTCTGGAGGAAGGGTAAAGCCTCGTCTGTGCAGTTTATCCTCACTATGGCCTGCAGTGCTTAACAGTCCTGGCACACTGAACAGTAGGATTTCTGCCTAAAGGTTTTATTGTTCTGTACCTCCCCAGATGCACACTCTTCATAAATGAACTTAATTCTTTTATTAAAGGGGATCAGAGACTATTGTACATCTTGTCACAAGACACCTCTAATTCTACGGTGGCATCCTGAAATACAAGTAATGGTAAATTTTGTGTGCGTGTGTGAGACCATGTGACATTTCAGCCCAAATGATTATACATAAACAGCAGCTAGAACAGGCAGTTCATACATCACCACTATACAATGTCTGACAGCTGTAATTGCATTTCAGACTGCTATGTTTAACTAATACATAAAGGAACCAGGTAAAGCCTAAGTGAATACATAACAAAATCCTTAACAAAGAAACAGCCATCAGTGTATAATATGCTTAACACTTGTGCTGACTTAGAAATTATGGTAAATTGGTTAGGATAACAGGAGTTGATCTTGTAACAATTTTTACGATCTTGTAACTTGTAACACAGTTTCTGAAAGACGTACTATAGAAGCTTTAGAAGTTTAAATATATGTTTATATATATTTATTATATATATATTCTTTTTAGCTCACATTCGCACAAACTGAATGTTGCTCTGAAGTGATCATTTAACACTCGAACACAATTTTCTCAGGAAATAATTCCAGTCTGTCAGTTCTGCTTTGAAAATGAGCTAATCTTTTTAAAGCTTTTACCTTTTTTAGCAATGGCCAGCCTCGCTGACTGATTTCAGACAAATGTTTATGTTCTGCCTAGAGCCTAAATAAGGATAAAACAAGTCATCTGACACCATTCCAGTAATGTGGGACTGACGTAGCAACGAAGCGGAAAAGGTGATTAGTCCAGATCTGCTGTATTCATTCCTGAGTGAGCAGTGAATAAGGATGTAGACGTGTGAAATCCTCGTTTTAGTGGGTCAGGGCTCCTTCATTGATTACTGATTGGCTTTGTGAGTAAGTGGTACGGACATGCGCACACTGGTAAACACACACACACACGCTCGCATTCACACACTCACTCATCCACCTTTTCTCCTGTGGGAGGTGCATCTGGGGACTTGGCACTGAGGTGTCGGTTACATGAGTCATCCTAGAGTAGATACATACACACACAGGCTTCCAAATCAGAGCACTGTGTGCTCAGATAATGCAGTGCACACAGACGGCTCGCATTGCTGGATAAATCTGTCTCACAGACACACAGCTGTAGAAATCTGAATACTGTAAATGACATTGACACTGATTTGGGTATCTTTTTGCAAATGATCTTAAGTTGATTTTTAACATCTTGGTTTTTTTTTTTTTTTTGTTTGTTGCTTTCTTGGAGGTGTTTTTGGCAGCTCAGATGATTATGGCTCATTTGGTTCTCTATACTTGTGGGCTGCAACATCTATTATATGTTCCAGCCATGTGGTTTTATTATTAACAAAACTGCAGAGACCCAAATAATGGAGTTACCTCTGTGCTGTTGTTAACATTTGCTACAATAGTATGGTCATACGTTGATTTGTCTGTGGAGTATAATGAGTAAGGTGGAGTATAATTAGTACTCTGACCTGCTATTTCTGCCATGTAATGTGCCTGTTGTGTGGGTGGGGCTGTGGCTCTGTGTGTTTTTGCATTGCCAAAGCGGTGTCTGTGAAAGTGTGTCTGGTTTGGCCGCTCTGTGTTTAGCACCATGTAGTGCCTAATTTTAACCCAGTGTATTTGACCAAAGTCAATATGGCGTCATGATGCTGTAATTTTCCTCCTACAAGCTGGCCAAAAGTTCTCTTCCTGCATAGCTAATTGTGTATATACACGAAAAGAGAAAACCTTCACTGGTTGTTTTCATTGACCAGCACAGGGTAATTAAACTCCCGACCCAAGCAAAATCATGTATTCTTAAACAATTTTTAAAACGGGCTAAACATGATTCCCTGAGACACAGCCAAGCGAAGCATGGTTTACTAGTGTAGTGTTCTCCAGTAAATGCACTTTAGTGATCAGCATGTGAAATGCTCAATCGTGTGAATTTTCTAAATAAGGACAGTACAAAGGCTTCCCATTAGACTCGAGAGCTCTGGTACATGATGTAACTGTACAGCAAGCTCTCTCTTACCACAGATGAAAAAACAAATCTGACTGCTTAGATCAGAACAATTTTTTTGTTCTCTTAAAATACAAAACATAAAGTACAAGTGTTTAGTGCTGAGAGTACTGCTGTACAAAATAGTACTTTTAATGTCAAAATGTAAAGTAAGACAGTAACCACATTAAGTTTAGATTCTTGTGACTGCAGTGTCTTTTAATATTGACTTCAGATAAGGTGTCTAAAATAAGTTACTACAGGAAATTGCTACCGGTGCCTTTCTCTTAGGCGATTAGTGCATGTAAACATTGCAGCTAGCATCCATTTGCTAATAAAACTTGTGACCAGAGTGGAATAAATGTTTTACAGATTTTTCTCTATTAGCAATTGACCTGTCTATCCCTCAAAACAGACAGCACACTAAAAAACCTGAGGCTGAATTGACATGCCTTTTATACGATGTTTACCATGATTGGCTTGTTTCCTTTTCAAGGCACTAAGTAAAGTGTATTTGCAGTTACAGTGGTGAGAGAGAGCTTTAACGATGTGTAGAGCCACCTTTAACAAAATAAAGTAATATTAATCATCTACTTGTGGTGTCATTGAAACAGTGTGTTATCATTTGCTCTTTTTTTTTTTAATTGCTTTTCACGTGGGGTCATGTGGGGTGACGGCTGCAAAAGACGACGCTAATTAATTGTCGTTTTTGGTTAATCCCCTGTGCCACGCAGCTAAATGTGAATAGACTAACAGGCTGCATTTGCACACTGTGGATGGGATCGCTGTAGTTAAGGAGGTGGCACCTTTTCAGGTGATGGAAACAAAAAAGTTCGCATTTTCCATGTTGGTTTGCGCTGATCAGACCTGCAGATGGTCTTAATCAGTGCTTTGTTGCTTTTCAGATATGCATATTACTTCCATATAACTTGTTGTGGTAACTGTTTTTTTGTCAACAATCTCCTTAGCTCTAGAGAATATAGCAAGTTCACCTTCTCTTTCATGCCACTTGCTGGTTCCACTCATTTTTCGTGCTTTCCCTACTCACCTTCAGCACAGTGATTCGTTTATTTAGTTCATTGAATGCATTGCTTCCTCTGAAGTTGTTGTTGTTGTTGTTTTTTTTTCCTCTTGGAGCACATTGGAGGTCCTTTGTGGCCGTTCTGTATCTCAAATACATGCACTTAGCAGCTTTGTTCCTTGTGTGTGCAGGGTCCTGCAACATGTGTGGCATTTTCAAGAACTGGGGATTACTTTGCATCTGGTGGCTCGGATGAACAGGTGATTTGTGTTTATTTGCGTTGCATTACCTGAACATGGCTTCGGCATATGATCTGTACCTCATAAGATCTCTACATCATATGTGAAGTGTCGCTATTGTGCACAGGTGATGGTTTGGCGGACCAACTTTGATGCCGATAATAATGGGGAAGTGCTCAAACTGCAGCAAAAGGGGCCCAGTGTCGAGGAGCCACACGGTGGTTGCGCCCATGGTCCAGCTCAGGTAAAGCCTCCCGTGGCCACGCCCACATGCCAGTACAGGTAAAACCTCCACTGGCCACACCCATGTCCCAGCATAGGTAAAATTAAAGTACTAAATTATTAAAGTTGTATAATAATAATAATAATGGTATACAATCTTAAAACTATTTTATAAGTGAATTCATTTATTATGTTAAATGCTTAAAGGCTTTTTAAGATGAACTTTTGAAGGCTGTTTTGTTCCACATACATTAAAATTTGAATGATGACTTTATTCCAAATTCCAACACCATAATCCTTATTAGGCTTCCTAACTCCAAAAAGTACATTTAAATAAATTACTCAAACATTTGTAAGTAGACTCCCAAACTCAAAAAGTGTAATGTACATGGCCAGAGCAAAGCAATACACTAGTCAACTACTGAAATAAGCACTTGCCAAAATATCTAACCACTTAAAATGATAGAATCAGTTAAAGCAACAGAAATGCACAAATAAATTAAACCTTTAAGCTGTTATATGAGGAAAGTTTACCAAACTTGATACACAGGCCATACTCCATCAGGTAGAAGCTATAGGAGATCCCTATTTAGCAGCAGGTATCTGTATTCGGCGCTACATTGTAAGATAGCCTGCACTTTAAATCACAAAAATCCTCAATTCATAAAATGAAAAGAATGAAAGTTGAGACAAAACATTTGAGGCGAACATCCTGAGAGAAACACCTTGTGGCTTCAGCATGTGTTTTCAATGATGAGGTTCAAGCTGAGCACTGCTTACCAAAGGAAAGACCACCTGCTGAACAGCTTCAAATGTGTATTTCCGTTATTTGGAGTACTCATTATATCATTGAAGCATCTCATCAATACCATACATATTAGGGTACAGTTCTCATACATTTGAAGAGTGGTAGCCTTCTCCAGCAGAATTGCAAGGATGTGCATCTCTGGGAAGACCTCCAGGATGGCCATTTTGATCCCTGGTCTGAGAGGAATGAATTCCCTTGGCCAGAAAAAGGAACAAGAAAACTAAATGAACAAAACTAAAGCATGTAGAGCATAATTGTGTGCTTCATCTGTTAATTTTCTGTTTTTATACTGCTCAGTTGCAAGGCCTGTGTGTGGTTTTAAGAAGTTCTTATTCACTTTTGTGTGTGTTGTACAAGATCTAAGATCTTCCCCCTTTCCTCTGTAATGATATTTTGTACCTGTCCTCCTCCCTGACTCCTCCTCCTCCTCCTCTCTCTGTCCTTACTGACTCCTCCCCCTCTGTCAATCTCTGTCCTCCTGACTCCCTGGAGGTGTGGTCTGCACTTGCAAAGTACCTCTTAAATAATGTCTTCTGTGAACATGCTTGCATACCATGCAGTCCTTACTAACAATGGTACAAGTGTAGACAAGCTGTCTGGAAGATCCTTGACGGTCTGTCCTTTGACATTTGTTTCAAAACTGCAATTGAAAAATGGTTGTCAGGTTGTCACGTGGTTGTCAGCGTGTAGAAGGTGTTTCTCTTAGATGCGTTTTTAAATTGCCATTAGTCCGCAATATACACACAGTCCACATACAGACACTGCTGTGGTCTTTTAACTAACTGATACCACTACTTTAGTCTGTAATGTTTTAGCTGCCCAATATTGACACTGGAAAACTTCCTGTAATTTCAAGATGTGTCCTTGCAACAGCGTGATGTTTCAGTTCATATTGCTAAGGGGGAAAACCTTGATAATAATAATTACCTTATTATGTAGATCACCCACAATACTCCATGTTTGTTAGTGTATATTAGAGAAAAATATTATGTGAATTTTGTAGTCAGGATATGTAAAATATATTAAATATTTATCTAACTGGTTAATGATTTTTGACTAATCACAGAAAGTCATGCAAGATAAAATGCTAAAGCAAAAAAAAATCTAACCTTTATAGCTAAAGTAGTTTGTTTAGCATTTTGTCTCGTAATAGTTACTAAACAAAATACAGTTTCACCAAAAATACCAAAGGGTGGGTTCACTAAGGGTTAATATGCTATTGCCTATGGTTCAGTATGGTTCAGTAAATATGTAACCCGAGGAACAAGTGCATTCCCTGCATAATTCAACTGAAAAATGTTTTGTTATTATACTACTTAATTGATCAACCATCTTCAACACATCCAAAACTGAGCAGCTAGAATCTTTACATGTACCCAATGCACTGCACACAACACATCTGTCCTCCAGCAGTCACGCTGGCTCTCTGCCATCTTCTGGAAAAAGTATAAAATCCTTCTTCTAACCTTTAAAGCTCTACATGGTCTGGCTCTGGCTTGTCTCTCTCACACCCTTAAATCCTCTTGGTCCAACTACTGTCTCCCAAACCCCACACAACCACAGTGGTTCAACCCTCAGTGCTGCTGCTGCTCCTAATCTTTTGGGTCTCTCTGCCACAGTCTCTCTGTTACTCATCTACCTCATCTTACCTTAACGGTCAGCTTGAAATTTTTCTCTTTACTATTTTTTTATTAGGAGAAGAAAAAAAAAACTTGGAAGAATAAAGTGTCCTTGGTTTTGTGAAAGACACTATATAAATCAAACATTACAATTTGATTTGATTTGTAGGGGAACGTTTCACAGGGTAAACAGTTTCTTAGCTAGCTAATAGCTATCGCCAAAACTGATTGTCAAGCACAGTTCTATGCAGCCTCACTGAAAACCAGTTTCAGTCACATTTGGATTATGGCAGGTGGAAAGCAGCATGCTCTACTCGATTGTCTGAATCGAGTCAGGACATCTGTTGGCTTAGCTAGCTAACTTGATATACTTCAGTAGCTATCAAGCTATGCTAATTATGATAACAAAATAACATGGAAACACAGTTTGTGAGGCATAGTTGTCTAGCCAGCAAAATAGCTGAGAATAATTAATTTAGAATCTAGATAAATTGTGAAGTACGTTAGCTATGTAGCTATGTCTGCATACCTTTTGAAGAATATAATCTCTCAAGGTCTCTGTATGTTCGTCCATTGTTTGGCACATAATTATGATCAAAGTTTCAATTTTGCCCAATAAGTTCCCATTACATATTGAGGAAGCTTGACTTTAAATGTTTTTTGTAACTGTTAGAAGTAAGTTGAGATCAATTGTAAGTTTTTAGAACAGTGTGAAAATTCATTTTTTTTCAAATACATTTAGCTATAAAAAGGCAGCCGTTAGCCTGTAATAAATTTCTTAATTTTGCCAGAAAAAATGAAAAATCCACTGTTCAAATCACAGAAGTGCAGAAACAGTTTTACAACCTTACATTTCATTTTAATGTCATTTTAATGTCTTTTTCAGTTAAACACTATAAAGTAGTTAGCGTTTCTACTATGGACAGTTCAGTGTTTCAGAACCATGTGGTGTCTGAGCAGAACCTAACTTGTTAATGATGATGTTCTGTAGTCCTGGACATGACACACGGAAAGCCTGCAAACATGAATGAGAGAGCAGTCCATGTGATCTTCTCCAAGCTTCAGGTCTAAAAGACATCTCATGACCTAATATCCCCCAAATCTCCAAAAGCTTACCTACTTCAGGAGGTATCTGATGTTCACTCTTCTCCACTGATGCACCTACACAAAGTCATATTGCAATCTACAACATCAGGTTCAAGACATTCAAAGCCAGCTTGCACTCTCTTGAGAGAAGTCAATGCTTCTGTTCCTCCCAAAAGGCAAATATTTATTGCTCTGCACTGACTGGCTGTGCCATTTGAACCGATAAATATTCACCTTAAGGGTGCAGCGCATTTACTTTTTGACTGAAGTACTTTGGAGTACTTGCCAGACACATCATCTGATTTATGTAGGAAATGATATGTGTATAATTTACAGCGCTTTTTTTTTTTCTTTCTCCTGCACACCTTTTATGAAACGGGCTGATCTGTCAAGACAGGGACCCTGTGATTTTAAATGTTCGTATCTTTGTTAACTAATTTGTTTTTATTTTGAGTAGCTGGTTAAAAGGTTTTAAATATGGTTTGTACAGTAGAACTGAGAAACATTTACAACTGGTCGAGTTATTCTGTCTTTCAGATTTGTCAAACAGCACTCTGGAAATTGGTGCAAGCTGGACTACAACTTTTGCAGGAGACGTCATCATGTGTTTGTTACCCTGCCTGTATTGAGTGAACAGGCTTGGTTGTGTTCTCTTTCTAGGATCACTTGAACCATCTGAGCTCATGGTGGGGCCATACTATGGAATAAATGGGGTGGCAGCTTCTGCCAAGGCATGCTGCTGAAATTTGTATCTTTTACAGTACAACACTAGAAGGTTTGAGCCAGGACGCTCTGCAGCTAAATATAGTTCTAAAGAAATTCTTACAAATGGCTATCAGCACTATTTTCACTTAGGATGCTTCCTTGGAGCATATGATGTTTCAGCCTTAGCATAGAAACGATGGAGGAAAACACCATTAGTGGTGGTTAAATATTAAAAGCCCTTGTCAGATGTCTGTGTGATGGAAAGGACAGCTCAAAGCAACAGTCACCAGGACAGGGAGAGAAGGAGAAGCACAGGTATTGGATTTCAGCTCTTTTTCTACAGTTGCAGTGTTACTTACATCGACAAGGACAAAGACGGGGCTCCCTCCAGCTGGGCACCTGTGCCATCATGACCCCACTCCACCTGATTCTATTGTTACGTGGATCAGTGGCATGCAGCTTTGAAGTGATGCCTGGTTACTAGTGTTCGAGAAAGCAAAACAACCCACTTTTCCATCTCGTTACCCTCAGGAACAGCAGGAGCATGACTGGAGAGAGTTTTTGGTTTTTCTTCTCTAACAACAAACTCTGCTACAGTCTGGCATGCCTTGAGGTTGAGCAGCCCTGGCATAAAGAACCTAGCAAGCAATTCACACTGATTTATGTTTTCAAATAATCAGAGTTAAATGGTGTTTACTATGTACCTTGTATTTTAGTAATTACTATTTGTTTGTGTTTTTTGGAAGGGGGAGGGGGGGGGACTGAATGTCATCTTTAGAATATTTTACTTAGCGGTGAAATGAGACTTGAAAGAAGAAGAAAAAAAAAACGGTGAAAAGTGAAAAGAAGGAAAAAAAGTTGGTCGTCAGAGTTCCTCTCCAAAACATTTTCCCCCATAACATATTCTCCCTTTCATTTCCCACTGACAGATGAGGTTGCAAAGTATCTTCATTCAGTCAGGCTTTTTAAATACATTACTCCATTTTGTCTTCAGAGAGCTTTCTGGAGATCAGATTCTGAGAAGAGGCTGTAACTTCATGAGCTTGTGTGTTCTGAAAATGTCAGCCAAGCCGTTCAATACGCTGTAATTCACAGAAAGGCTTTTACCATAGCTCTTTAATGCTCTTTAATACGCTCATTATATTTGCTAGGTATAATTGGAGGACCCTAAGGACTGGGCCAGTGTCCTGAAAAAAGGGAGTTCTGGCCCTCTGCTCTGAATCTTAAGTAGTGTTAATATGATGTCCCTGACTGCCTGTTTTTCACATTCTTTTGAAAATAGCTTTCAAAACCACAGGGTCTATTCATTAGACAATGTTTATTGCCAGAGTGGAGGTTATTGGATTTTGATATCTTATGTACATTAAGGTAATGTACTTTAAGTGATCTATGTTTGTACATGGTCCTCTGGAAAAAATTATTTCCAGAAGTGAGCTTGGAAGACTTTTCTCTCCTTCCTTCCATCAAAAAACTTTGTTTCTGGTACACTAGTTAGTCTTTCCTACAATTTGTAAATCTATACATGCATTTGGTACTGGCTGTTTTGACACTGTAACAAAGAAAGTTCTGATGTTTTGTCAGTTTTTTGTTTGGTTTTTTTAACTGATCTTTTGACTGTTATTTTTATGTTCTTTAGGCTGTCGGTATTTCAAAGGATATTATTTGTTTAAGAAATGGGCAAATCACTCGTGATATGGGAAGGTTTGGGTCCACTTCAGTTTTAACCAGCTCTCTCTCTCTCTCTCTCTTCAGCTAAACGCTGAAAAGGTAGCACAGTGTGCTCCAAGCTGCATCTGCAGCAAACTGGTAATTATCACGTGTTCATGCATCACTGATTATGGTTGTGTGTGAATGAAAAGCAGAACAGTGGACGTGCGTGAGATTAGGTTTCCATGCATGTGTGATGGTTTTTTAACAGGTGTGTGAAATGTTCGGTCAGTGCTGATGGTAGATTTGGCTTTGCTGCAGTTGTCCGTCTTTACCTGTTATCCCCCCCCCCTCCCTCCCTTACACTGAGGCTGATGCAACACACACATTTAGTTTATTGGAACTCCTCCACTTGAGGCAAGAATTCAGTCTTCTGCAAAACAAACATCAGTATCCTGCCCTCGGAACCACCCTTCTTTTAGTTCATCGTATAGATTGAGCCACACCTGGAAGGAGTAGAACTCGGATCTCTTAAACCAGAACCGAGTCGAATCTCGACCTCTGACGCTTGAACCCAAAGTAAACCTCTGAACTCTGAACCTTTGTGGGCTGCAGAAAGATGCAGAGAGAGGGAAAGGTTCGCTGTGCCCAGAGAAGATACCATTGCACTATAGCAGGATTTAAAATGCAGATGATAAATATAAGTGAAGTCTCCTGTTGTGATCAATTATAGCTTGCTGTCGGCTTTTAGTTGCTTGTGTAACACACTTGCTAAAACTGTGCAGCGTTGCACCTGGTCAAGCAGATACAGCAAGATGCTAGCAACACGGTCATGGGTTCAGTTCCCAAGGTATATAATCACTCATGTGATTTATATACTGATAAATATATTTAATCGTTCTGGATGAGGGTATCTCCTATATGCTGAAAATGTGAATTGAATTGGAGATAAAATATGGTAAACATCATGTTTATTATACATAATGTCACCATTGCATCATTTTTAAGTCTTGATGTAACTGGTTATTCTGGTTAATTTATTATAATTATATTATAATTACAGTATACTCAAGAAAATGGTTATTCTGGTTAATTTATTATAGTTATATTATAATTACAGTATACTCAAGAAAATGATGTACTGGATTTAGATGTTTTAAAAACTAGAATACAGGAAAAAATTGGATTGAGGTTTTGAGAGTTTAAGGAACTTTTTTTTAAAATTCGGAGTAATTTAAGATAATTTGAAAGTGGTGGTCAGTTGCTTTGCTTGAGTGTTTCAGAAGGCATGAACGTTTTTTGCCATACTCTAACTATATTTGTTAAAAGGCTTTCTGTTTTGAGTGGTTATATGGAGTCTTGGATAATCCCAAATGGGTTGTGTTCTCAAACAGAGAAAGTAACTTTTTCATAATGTGCATCTAAGTGAGGCTGCTTCAGGCCCTGGACCACATGTCACTACGGAGCCCATTACATTTCACTTTGTATCAGGTTCTACAGTATGTCGTGTTGTCTGTCTGATATAAAACTTAACCGAGTGATACTGTTGTGCGTTTATAGAAGTCCAGTCACCTTCATTGTTTAAACAAGTAATACGATGCTTTTTAAGTTTGTTATAATTATTGTGACAACACAGTTTGGTGTTAAAGAAGGAAAACAAAAATCTCTCAAGTTGTGCCCTCTATTTTTAAAGAGATGGGGAAAACTGGGATATTTTGCTTTCTCCAACACTTCAAAGCTGCATGCCACTGATTGACGTAACAATAGAGTCAGGTGGAGCAGGGTCATGATGGTACAGGTGCCCAGCTGGAGGTAAAGATCCCTCAACATTTTAAGAGCTGTGCAGAGCTATGCGGACGATTTCAAAGGATTCCCAGCCCTTTTTCTCACGACTATTCCATCTCCTGAAATACTTAGTGGCAAGAAAACTCCATTGTTCTTCTCCAAAGCTTCATTCTTCTTTCAGCACAAAGA
This sequence comes from Tenebrosternarchus preto, assembly GCA_025802075.1. NCBI lineage: Eukaryota > Metazoa > Chordata > Actinopteri > Gymnotiformes > Apteronotidae > Tenebrosternarchus > Tenebrosternarchus preto. The sequence continues at coordinate 13,270,883 of JAOYMR010000018.1, read as the reverse complement.
CGTAGGCAGTGCCTTAATTACCATGCTCCCATGCTCCCTCTGTGGAAGCACTGTAAAAAGAGAACTGATACTCCAGGGAGAAAAGCTCTTATTTGACGACTGTCCCACAGGAACACACAGATGATTAACGAACAAAATCCCATTCCATCTTAAATACCTTTAAAACTCATTCATCCAACTTTTGCTACTTCAAATGCCATTAACCTCTGGTGTGCTCAGTCCTGTAGAACACAGATTCTTCACTGACCATCATTTTATGTTATTTGGCTAAAAATGCTACATATGTGCCATCATATCATATGTGCTGTCCTATATTCTGAGCAAGTACACATTTGGCAGAACTGTAATATGCTGGGATTGTTTGCCTAAAGTAATTGCAGTGACTGTCAGCTAAGGACATGGAGAAAGTGAGCATGACCTTCCCAGACTCCGGGTTCAAGCTGATCTTGCCACGCCCACGCACCCACCTACCATACCCACGCATCCACCTGCCACGCCCACAGTCAACATATTTTAGTAGATGTGTTTGTTTTTGTTTGTTTGTTTGTCTTTTAATTTAGTGGTTTTTAACTCCATTGAATGAGTTTGCTGGTTCAGTTATATCTGTGATTAGTAATACAGACTATTTTACTCGAAACACCTCTGTCAAAAAATGACAGCCCTGAGGGAGGAAACCCACCTTTCTTTATGGTGTTATTCACCTGTCTAACATGTCTGGTAATACCTATGTAAAAAAGTGATTAGTTTGAACATTTTCCAAGGAGTTACAGAAGTCTTGCCATTGGCGATTTTATAAAAAGGTTAAATACCTCTCCACCTACACGCATAACATAGACCCTTTACATTTACAACATGGTTAAATCCACCCCACCTACATTCATAACATAGACCCTTTACAACATGGTTAAATCCACCCCACCT
>JAOYMR010000018.1:13204008-13230761 GCA_025802075.1 Tenebrosternarchus preto | reverse complement strand
TGACTGTGACCTGTAGTCAGTGATTATGACTGACATCACTGACTGTGACCTGTAGTCAGTGATTATGACTGACATCATTGACTGTGACCTGAAGTCAGTGATTATGACTGACTTTGTAGAGCCTGCCAGACACACACAAACATGCTGACTATGTGTCTTTCCTACTGAATAAATCATATAACGGATAGTAAAAGACGTAATTACTGACTCTTCTTATTTTAAGCAGACACAACATGTATGACAGTGGTAGAAGAGTGAGTTTTGGACATTACTTCACAGAAGTGGCAGGATTTCTTCGCTTTTTCACTGGTAATAAACAGTAAATGCACCAAATGCCAATTTAGTTCAATAAAATCTAAAAAATCTCTAACAGACCATGCCCAGAGTGAATTTACACATTTCAACATGTTGCATAATTTAACCATTCTAACAATAATACTACACGGTGTATAGCTAGCTGTCTGCTAACTTCATGTCACACGGTCAGAAAACTGTACTGTCTTTGCTGGGGGTCCAAAATAGGGTCCTGTCTTATCTGGAACAGGGTCCTGTCTTAGCTGGGGTCTGAAACAGGGTCCTGTCTTAGCTGGGGTCAGCAGAATGTGGATGAACAGCAAAGGACAACGCAACGGTGACTATATTTCCTCCTTCTGACAGCAGGTTTAAAATGTTCTCGTAGGACAGGAACAATGTTTATTAAAGCAGCTTTTCTGAAGCACATTGCAGCCTAAATTGGGAATGTGATAAAACAAAGATGAACATAAACATTAACACAAACACAACCTTATTTTACCTCAATGTTAAAAAATGCCTCCAGTATAAATAAATTACAGTTATGTAACACAGTCTGACCAAATGTAAAACAAATTAGCTTGAAATGCTAGCTAAATTCAATCTATAGCAGCACACTCATGCTACTGCCATATATGCATCCAGACTATCGGTAGCTGACAGGAACAGCTAAACTCATTCCTGAATATCAGTCATAGCCTGGTCTCCCTAATAATACTGGTCTCCCTAATAACATGACTACTAATAACATATTGGTATTATTCCATAGTGAAATGCAGTAAGCGCTGATGGAAGCTGCCTGATACTGAGATGAAGAAGTGCAGGTTTAACCGTTGACCTCGTGCACATGTTTCCTCTTACTGTCGTCTGCGTGATAGATTTCAGTGGTGGCGGCCTCACCGGCACGTCTGGCGTGACGTTTGGTTGGTCAGTGGTCTTCATTAATAGTCCTTCTCGTGTCCGAGGCTCCAGCGTGGGAGCCAGTCACCTTTGCCCAGGCAGTGCAGCGTTTCCCTGCACCAATAACAGACTGTGTAATTTAAAGGGTCATGTAAGGCTAAGGGGGTCTATCAGTAATATAACTGATAGGGAGTTAACTATGTTAATACAGTAAGTGGACATGGTTGAAATCTATGTTCAGTTTTGAATTTCACATAGTGAGATAAAAGATGTACTTGCCATAGTATTTTTCGAAACTAATCCCCACAAGGGCAAGTCTCAACCCCATACAACAATCACCTGTTTATGTCTGTTTAAAAGCAGAAAAAAACCTTTGTATTTTTTATGTAATAAAAGATACTTACCTTAATGAGCAACAGTGCCAAAGGTACTGATCTGGATTACGGTACTACAAATGCAACTGATCTGGATTACAACATGCTACAAATCCATCTGATCTGGAATACAACAAGATACACATCCACCTGAGCTGAATTACAATGCGCTACAAATCCATCCAATCTGGATTACAGCATGGTACAAAAAAGATGAACATTTAATATACTGAACAGGAATGTTTGCGCGTGTCATTAATCACAAAGCCCTTAAAGTTCACCGTAAAATGACCGATAAAGTTGACGTAATTAAGAACCACTCCAGTGCTACTGGTGAACTGGTGTGAACTGGTCTGCTCCCTACAGTGCTTCTGGTGATCTGATGTTAACTGGTCTGCCCCATACTGTGCTACTGGTGAACTGATGTGAACTGGTCTGCTCCCTACAGTGCTACTGGTGAACTGATGTGAACTGGTCTGCTCTGTACTGTGCTACTGGTGAACTGGTGTGAAGATTTATGTTAAAGGTTTATTTGCATTCTCCTGACCTGTGGTGTAATAAGGTAATTTAGCATAACGTACCGCTTTAACACAGTTACTCATTCCTGTGTAACCATATGGGTTTTTTTGCATGTCCTGTCTCTCGTTTCTTCTTCCTCACGCACATACACTTTTACTGTCTTCATTTTGAGTTTCTCAGTTTAGTTGAAATTTGAGCATTTTAAACAGTTGCTGTTTAAACAGAGATAATAATGCAGTGGTAACTGTGAAGTTGATCTGTTCAGCTGGTTGAGTGGTTAAAACGCACCTGGATAACGCACTGCCTCTCACATTACATAAAAGTGTAAAACAGTGGAAGAGACCATGTTTGTATACATCAATTAATGAATGCGTGTGTGTGTATGTGTGTGTGTGTATGTCCATGAGTGTGTGCTTGGATTGTGTGTGTGTGCATGTATATGGGTGGGTGGATATATATGTGTGTGTGTGTCCTGGCAGGCAGATATTTAGCTCCAAGGGTCTGTGCTCAGTAAATCCTAATCCTGCTCATGAATTCCCGAACACGCTAGTACCCGGCACAAAATCTCAACCAGTTGTGAAAACAGGAATACTGGGTGGAGTTCTAATGAATTTGGAAATCAGGGTTTTCTTCCTGCCATTTAAAATTAAAATCTGTATAATATTTTCCATAAATTACTGCAAAGTTTTTGTAAAATACGCCCCCCCCCCCCCCTCTCTCTCTCTCTCTCTCTTTCTTTCTTTCTGTCTCTGTCTTTTCTTTTCTTTCTTCCTTTGCTTCTCATATCCACACAGACAGACAGAAACACACATGTAAAAGCTGAATTGTGGTGCTTCCACTTAATTTCCTGAAGTGTGTTTCTTTGTGTGTGTTTTGTGTGTTTGTTTGCGTTTGTGTGTGTTTGCCATTAGTGTTACACGTTATTGATCGATGATGAATAGTCCTGCCACAGCTGACTGCAGGACACTGCAGGACAACACAGCCTCACAGCAGGACAGTGCAAGATGAAACAGCCTCACTGCATGACACTGCAAGACAATGCAGAACAAGACAGCCTCACTACAGGACACAGCAGGATGAGACAGCCCCCCACTGCAGGACATTGAAGGATGAGACACTCTCACTGTAGGACACTGTACAGGGCACTGTATGCTTACTGAGAGCTGGCACTTACATATATGCATTCACACATATACTGTATTTTCAACAGAAAAGTTTCTGGTGCATTTATAAAGCCAGAAGACTCCATATGGTGCTTATATAAGTGATGTGCAGTTTAAACAGCATGGATTTAATATGCGATAACTTACTGGATGCAGTGTATGTGTTCTGAATGCCACAGTGTTGTATACCTTATGGTCCTTGTTAAGTGTGTTCTCACAGATGCTGAACATTTGCGGTAGGATTTTGTCATGAGATCCAAAGTCCATTTATCTATATACCTCTGCCAAGGGCTTTTTAGGTCTTTCTGTTATGTTATGCATGTTAAAACTCTTTTAGCTTCAAAACTCTAGAGCATGTATCTCAGCTAGGGAACCTGTGTCTACTCCTGTCACCTTGTTGCTTGAGATTGTTGCATGATATTGCTCATGTCATACAGAACAAGCCCATATATCTCTCTCTCTCTCTCTCTCTCTCTCTCTCTCTCTCTCTCTCTCTCTCTCTCTCTCTCTCTCTCTCTCCCATACTCTCTCTTTCTCTCTGTCTCCCACTCTCTCTCTCTCTCTCTCCCTCCCTCTCTCTATCCCACTCTCTCTCTCTCCCTCCCTCTCTCTCTCTCCCACTCTCTCTCTCTCTCCCACCCTCTCTCTCTTTCTCTCCCTCCCTCTCCCTCTCTCTCTGTCCCACTCTCTATTTCTCTTCTATCTTCCTCCCTCTTTCTGTCTGTCTCTCTCTTCTCTCTCCCACCCTCTCTCTCTCTCCACTCTCCCACTCTGTCTTCTCTCCCTCCCTCTCCCTCTCTCTTTCTCTCTCTCCCTCACCCTCTCCCTGTGTGTGTATGTGTGTGTTTCTTCAGGGAACACACACATGGATTAGACATGTTTCTGCAGCAGGGGTTCAGGGAGGGAGAGAGAGAGAGAGAGAGAGAGAGAGTGAAGCTTCTAGGCTTACTAGCATTTTAAAGAGCTGCAGCACATGTAACTTATTTATGGTCTTTTCTTCCTGTGAGCACCACAGCTCACCAACGCAAATGAACTCTTAAAATATGGAAATGTATTTAGAACAAAAGAGGATTTCCCCCACATATGTATTAATTCTGTGTTATAAATCAGTATCAAAATGGTTTTTGTTTATGACCATGACACAGTCTCACTTAAAGAAAATACAATTTCTGAGATCATTAAAAAAAAAAAGTTTATTTGCTCCATCATTACCAGCGTGTTTAACGTGGTTCCAAATACAAGAAAAAACACATTGATCAGTTCCTCTCTCTCGTACGCCTCACACCTGGCTCATCCTGTCTTTCTCCTCTGGTTATTTTTGCACACTTTCTCTCACAAACTCTTTTTCCTGGTTGTCTCAGAGGTACACGCAGGAGACAATGAGATGGAAGCACCAGAGAAGGCAGCCATGTTCTGAAGCACGGTGACGTTTAACATCAACATGTTTCTGTTAAAGATCAAAATCGATGGGAATAGAATGAATAGTTTGCGTGACTGGACATGTCACCCGTTGAAATATTATCTAAATCAACAACATATTTTAATCAAAGAAAGCGTTTCAGGAAAGAGAAAACTGTGCTGGAGAACTGAAGCTCCTTGACATGGATAGTATGAATGGAGGTAATAGGAAAGTTCCAGATACATTAAAGCCCTAAATGTGACAAGTTTTCCTGACTTGTGCAACCATGGGTAATATTACCCTCACAAAAAAGCAACAAATGTAACCTGAATTATTAACCCTAACCTCTAACCTTGCAGATTTACTTTTCTTTTGAAGCTTCCAACAGTTCACCATGATCCTGGCTCTGTTCTTCATGATGAAAGAGTGTTCAAAACCTGGAACTGTTTCTAAAAACAACAGTAGTACCTCTGAAACAACTATTTTTTTTATTGTGCTTCCGTGGTTGTCGATACAAATGTTAAGATTCGTGTGCCAAGATTACAGACACACTCACACACACATACACAGCTCACAGACACAAACCACTCATACTCAGCTTATACACACACACAGCTCACAGATCCAAACAGCTCATACACACACAGCCCATACACACACATGGCTCACAGACAGAAAGAGCTCATATACACACACAAACAGCTGACAGATACAAACAGATTACACACACATACTGTAGCTCATATACACACAGTTTATGCGCACACACATCTCACAGACACACACAGTTCATACACACCTAACAAACGTAACTGAGAGTGTGCAGGTCTGAGGGGTTGTGTGGGTCTGGGGGGGCTGTGGTCTCCTGGGCGGTTGTGTAGGTCTGGGGAGCTGTGTTCTCCTGGTGGGCTGTGTGGGTCTGAGGGGCTGTGTGCTCCTCGGAGGCTGAGTAGGTATGAGGGGCTGTGTTATTCTGAGGGGCTGAGTGGGTCTGGGGGGTTATGTTCTCCTAAGGGGCTGTGTGGGTCTGGGGGCTGTGTGCTCCTGGTGGGTTGTGTGGGTCTGAGGGGCTGTGTGTTCCTGGAGGTCATATTAATCCCATTGATCCCACTGACCAGACCTCCAGGCCTTTTGATGTTTATAATCACTGACTGCATGCAGGAGCAGGATTCTCACTGGACCCGGTGGTTTGTCAGTATAGAGATCAGGGTTCTAGATCGATGCTGGATTGGAACCAGACTGATGTCTAGTGTCTGCTTGTCACCTGTTCAGAAACCTGAGTCTAATTGAAACTCACTTCCTGGTGTAAAATGAACTAAATGTCTTTGACTGGTTACCTGCCGGGGAGGTAATGCTGAAGGTAATGCTGGAGGTATTTTGTACTGCAGGATACAAAATGAAGCATTAACATTTTTACAGCATTTCACAGACTATTAAATATGTGTAACTTTTATATGGTTCACCAAAACCCTTTTAAAGGCAGTATTTGATAGTAACATGAGCATTATAAACTTTAATATGGCATTATGAGGTGTTAACGGAGCAGAAAAACTGCTCTGCTGTGTTACAATATAGTTCTAAATTGCCCACTCTCCTTAAATGGGTCCTGTTTGGAACCCAGATTGTGGAGTTCCGTTTCGGTAACCTTAGCCCCAGCAGTCCTGCAGGCAGGAAACCACAGCTTGACACACTGAATGTTAATACGACTGCTATTTTTGGGCTGGGCAGTGCAACGTGACTCGCTCCAAACATCATGCAGGACGCTGGGTCACTGCTCTCATCCACCTGATATCCTAAGAGTTTGTCACTCGCCGAATCCTGATGAGGACAACGCAACACCTATTGTCGGGTGGGACGTCGGTGACACGATCAGCCAATCACGTGCAGAGAGGGTGGCTGAGAGCAGAGACCGGGTGTGACCTGCCTTTCAGGACATTTGGCTCAGAAGTGAACCAGACAAGAGAGAAAGACAGAAAACACCTTTTCTGTGGAAAATATGCTATAGAAAATTTTTTTGCATGTTTTTTTACTGGTTCCAAAAGATTCTTTTAGAGCTGTTGTTGTCTATTTTATTAAGGCACCATAACAACAGGTTCAGAAGAATATGGTGTCAGGTTTACATGTTTGTTTTTCTGAAATCTCCAACTGTGATTTGAATGGTGATTGTGGCCAAGCTGGTAGTTAAAGCTGGAACACAGGATATGTGCTCATGTCATTCCCATAGACATGACCTGAAACAGCTTGACAATTAATGTTTGATGACTGTTGTGGGTGAATAAAAGATGGTTTAACAGAGTCCTACCTCATGCCTCAATTGTTCTTCTTCTGCAACCCATCAATGTTTAAAGTTTAATTGGTTTTCATACAATAGATGGACATTCATAACCATTTGTTTATATCTTCTATATATTTTTTACTTATAGATTTCTTCCTTTACATATACCAACAACACAACAGAAATAATCTGACAAACCTTGTAAACATCACTCGTGTGTTACAGTGTACTTGTGCTCATAATTATGACCTACTGTGACTACAGTTGTCTTACTAACAAGAGTCTGGGAGATTTTTGTAATCTCTTTTGTAATTTTTGTAATCTCTTTTGTAATTTTTGTAAACTGTCATTTCTAAGTAGCTGTGTGGTAAACTCCAGGGAGGCTGCAGGATTGCCCTGGACTGCGGGATTGCCCTGGACTGCGGGATTGCCCTGGACTGCGGGATTGCCCTGGACTGGCCACTCTTGCTCTGGCTCGCTGATCTGGGTTACATTTCCCAAAACGTTTGCAGCGTGACAATCATGGCTTGTTTGGACAAGAACACCACTGTTTGCACTAGTTAACAAAGGAGAAGCTTTTTCCATCAGCACTCTATACACCTACAATTAGTTTAAAATGTTCTCCTGAATGTCCTGGCATTATATAGAATTTTGTCATGTTTGAAAAAAGTCAATGAGACTCTAGATTCTCTAGAATTCTGAAGTAAAAAATCTGTGTAAGAGGGGTACAGTGATTACTTTTTATAGAAACTTCTAGCATCTGAGATTTATTTACTTATTAATTTCCCCTAGGATTTACACACCTCAAACAGTCCAATCACATACCTGAATACACAAAAATACTAGGCCAACTGTCAACAGGTGTGTGTGAAACCATAATTGCCTGAAGGGGTGGATTTATAATTTGTTGACATTATAACCTTGTTCAAGTGGTGCAGGGCAGTATATACTGTTGATGACGAATGGTGACAAACACACGCGACCTTTGACCTATGACCTATGATCTAAGATGTCTGAAGGCACTAGGCTCCAAAAAAAAGTGCATCCTTGTTTACTAGGAACAAACACCTTATCTAACCCTAACCCTAACCTCTTCACCAGCCAGCAATAACACACTGTTGAGAATTCATACTGATCACATCACTATTTCAGACTGTGTATCTGCTAACCTGTAGTAGAAACTTTTAAAATCCTCATTAGTGAAAAGAAAAGAGAAAGTTGGTTAACAAGCTAGGGAAATGTCAGGTTTCTGTGCTGCTGGGGAAGTGTCAGGTCTCTGTGCTGTTGGGGCTGTGCTGTGACTGGTTTGTAGCCAATCCACAACCATTGAGAAATCAATGAGGTACAAGAGACATTTGACTTAACCCGAGCATGCTAATGTGTTTACACACCTCAGTGTTCGGTGGTTGAACTCCTGAAGACCTCGCAGTGTGATCAAAAATCATTGCTGAAGAACACTGAAATGTTTAATTGCATGGCTCTCAAATGTATCGCACACATGACTGGAAGGCTATTTGTAGTTAACTAGCAACAGAAAACATTTTGTAATCAACTGTTGTTGTCATAAGAATGATCACAATCCTGTTGTAATCAACATTTTGTAATCATAAGAATAATCACTAATAAGTTGAGTTTTATTAATGTAGAATTGATATGCCTTCAGTGATGATGTGTGAAAAATATTTTACACCACAATAAGCCTTTTAAGCCAGACTGCATACAAAGAATTTCTGTGGACTACAGAGAAAAATGTTCATGTACACTTTCTTTTTTTAGTGTCCAGTGCCTACAGAAGCTGTTATCAGAAGGGGTGTGTGTGTGTGAGAGAGAGAGAGAAAGAGAGAGACAGAGAGAGAGAGAGAGAGAGAGTAGCAGTGAGTGTTATCAGAAAGCTGAAGTGTTGTTGCTTAAATGTAGATATTCCCCTCTTGACACCAGCCTCTTCAACCAGATTAAATCCTATCTAATCACTACCAAATCAGCCTTGACAGAAGTATGACACACACACACACACACACACACACACACAAAGACATAGACATGTATCAAAACAAACCTAGGCGTGCCCATACCCGTGAAAACCTGCACGTAACCCATCCAACCACTACTTCCACAGTCAGATGTGGAGTCTTGCGTTCATAGTCCTCAGTTCCGAAGCCACTTTTGCAATCCTCATCTCTCTGTGGTTATACCCACGCTATGCTGGTGCCGTTGAACAATGCTCTGTGTGGGTGTTGCTCTGAATGAGTCAAGATGAAATGCTTCAATGGGAGGAAGTGAAATTAAGTGCTGAAGCACTGGAGCTGCTTTATTTGAAAAAATAAAACTTGAAATGTAACAGGGGGAGAGATTTCCAGAGGACACAGTGTGTTAGTGAAGGATATACAAATAATAATAACTTAATAATTCTAGTAGACACAGTGTGTTAGTGAAGGATATACAAATAATAATAACTTAATAATTCTAGTAGACACAGTGTGTTAGTGAAGGATCTAAAAATAATTCTCGAGGGTGATTGAATTTGACAAAATCCATTAAGACTGGGGAGGAGCAGGGTTTGGGGGGGTGAGTGACTGTGACTGTCTTACTGCTGTTTATATTTGGAATCACTGGGTCCCAATCCAGGACAAAGCAGTAGCAAATATACTACAATATATACTGTTAACAGGTTTTAAACAAGAGTTTATTTCAGTTCATATAGAAAAGCCTAAGAACACAGGTAGTGAATGTCATGTAATTTTATAATGTCACATCTTGGGATCACTAGAGAAACAGGATGTTTTGGTGGACAGAGGTCCTTTATCAGATGTTTCTGTGTGTGTGTGTGAGTGTGTACATAGAGCATATGCACTCTGGTGTATGTGTGAGCACAACAGGTCAAGCTGCTGTGTAGTATGACTGCTGCTTCCTGGTTGTTCCTCAGAAGGACAAATGCAGCCAGAAACCAACCAGGCCTGACGTACTGCTCTTAAACCCTGCCAGGATTTAAGGGTTGCTAAGGAACAAAATGTTTCTCATAAATGTTGAGGTTCTATAGACAATTATGAATGAAATTTGGAGATTTCGTAGATAATTTTTGTTGTCACAGTATCTGAGATTGTACTGTACAGTAGCAAGTGTCTAGCTTGAATTCAAATGTACCATTTGGTGGGTGTCAGAAACCATGGTACACATCAAACAGACTCGTTTACCTTCAGGTGTTTTTCATTATTATTATTTTAAGACTGCCTAGAGTTTGTTTAAGATAATTTTATTAGGTTTTGTTGTTGTTGTTGTTGTTGTTGCTGTGGTTAACGTCTCTTAAGCAATAAGGACATGAAGCAGAGATTAAATTCTGAGAATCAAGTTGTCATGATTACCACTTCCCTAGCGCCGTGGTTTCCCTGGCTACACTCATTCCTTTCCGTTCATGTTCATGTTTTGGTTTGCACAGTTATTAGTTTCACCTGTTTCTTGTTTTCTACTGATTTCATTTGCTATTTAATCTTCGTTCGTTTTACTTCCGGTGACTGTCATTGTTATATAGATATTTGTATGTTTAATAGCTGCTTGAAATTTGAATTGTGGCGTGAGAAGTTTCTAGTGTTTGGCGTGAGTTCTGTTTTTTTCCCTGTTTCCCGTATTTTTGACGTGTTTATTCTCTAATCTGTTTTGGTTTAGTTTCCGTTTCGTGTTACTATGTTTCGTTCTGGCTACCTGACTCTGGACTTTCCAAACATCTCTGGTTATGGATTTGCCCCTATCAGATCTCTCTCTTCTCAGCGAATGCGCCCGTCTACCTATCGCTCCACGTTACACAAGCCATTTCAGAGATGATCACAGTTCTGTTTGTTTTGTATCCAGAGCAATTTGGAAGGGAAAGCAAAGAAAATACAGTAAGATCTAGCTGATCTACATCAGGTAAATAAACGAGCAGACATTGAATAAGTCACAGATTCAGATTCCTCCTGTATACAACCTCAGGTATGGCGCCAGAACCTGTCTCGCCGGCACAGATGGCAACAGTCCAGAGGAAACGTGAACAGATTTTGGATGTGTAACCTGGGGGATCTCCTATATCCTCATCATAATTTTTTGCTATCTTTTAACTTCCCTACTGAACGTCAGTGGTTTAAACTGGTCAAACCTAAACAACTGACATCCAGTACAGTTCCTGTTCACAAACGTCAGCGTCATAATACCTGAGGCGGGGCTTTGTGATATCCCTGTGAGCTAAGTGTGGTGCGTTCAGCGGAGGGGCACGTGGACGCGGTCCTACATCCAGCAGCATGAATGCTCATGTACAGGAATACGATCCTGGAGTAGAAGGAACACGATGCCTGACTTCCTGGGCCTGGCTGCGGGCTGTAGAGCCGTCAGTCACATGCTGTCTCTCCATATTTCCTCATATCTCCTTAATGTGGTTACAGGCAGGGAGAAGGTTCTAAGTCCTTCCATACCTGCCCAGTCTTCCATACCACAGGCAGTCGTGACATAGGCTTTGTCATGGTCTTAAACTCTTAAAGACTAAGGATGGTTATCAAGATTTTCATCTTCAGCCAGAGTACTGAGTATACACTGATCAGTATTCAGTAAATGCATGTTTCATTAGTCAGTAAACTGATGTTTCAGTAGGTTCTCTGGCAGAATTGTGGGTGAATTATGGTTTATAATGGGTTTGTAGTGGGTTTTCTCCCCTACAATCTCTGGTTTTGTAAATAACATGAATTTGTTTATGTTTTTATGTCTATGATTTGTTTTGAGTTTGTTTTAATGAACTTTCTCTATCATTGCCACTCCCCCCATTTCCTTTCTGCCTTTCTGCTAGGCGCTTGACTTCCTTGTTAGTGATTTATAGCTGGATATTTAAACTGCTATAATGTTTCTTGTAAGCAGTGCTGTAACAACTCATTTGGCTTGACTATGATTATTATTAAATCAAATATAGCTCAAATTTCATGACATTTCTAGCAACAAATATGGTGGTGTGTAAGTTTACTAAGTAAGTGTAACTAAATGTATGACACTGAAATGTTCATACTCAATTTGCTTAACTTGGAAAACCATTTTTGTTCAAGAGAACCCACTTGAAGAGAGAACACATTTCAGAAAGATCTTGTAATCATCAAATTAACAGATATATGAGCAGGTCACGAGGTTTTGGATAGATAACAGATGTGGTTGGCATATCGCAGAGAACTAGCTAGACTGCCACCGCACACACACACACTCTCCTCACTCTCTCTATTGCAAATCTAGCACCATGCTCTCAGGTTACAGGTTGAGCCTGACAAACATCTGAAAGAATTTAGTGTGTGTGTATACGTATGTGAAACACACACGCATGCATACGCTCAAACTCAAAACTGAAACTCAGAAATGTGTGCGTGTGTATGTGTGTGTGCGCACAAACATGCATGTGCTGAGTAGCTGGTTGCCATGGTTGCCAAGGGAAGACCAAAACACAAACTCTTCTTAGTGATCGCATAGATTAACAAATGCCCTTCCTTTCATAACAAGAAATGAGAGCTCTTCATGCATACATGCGACTGCACATGTACGTGTGTGTGTCTATTTTGAGTGTATGTATGTGAGTGTATGTGTGTGTTTCAGAAAGACAGGTGCTGTGCTTCTGTGGTACTATGTACCTACAAGTCACACGAGTTCACACACATGTGTTTGTGGTCCTTTTGGGAGTAAACATTTTTTCTGCTTGGGTTTCTGGTTCCTGAGTACACTGTGCCCTCTGAGTGTTCTGTACTCACCTTCTCTGAGACATTTGACCACGAAGGCCTTCTCTCTGCTCCCCTGAGCATCCCATCATTCTAGCCTGGACCTCTGTCTCCATGAAGTTTTTTTTTTTTTTTTTGTCCTTTTTTGGTGCTATAATGTTGGTGGCATGTGAGCATGTTGTGATGCCCTAGAGAGGCTCTGTGATTGGCTTGGGACCTATTTACCAGCACAGGAGTCAAGCGGTAGAGCTCTGCTCTTAGTGCTGGAGCAGCTAACTCTGCAGCTCCACTCTCGCATGTTTGTGTTGCTTTCAGTGACAAAATAGTAACCCATCAGAATGGTATTGGCTGATGGACTTGAGTAATGGCTTCCATATGTGTGGGTTTAGTGTGCAACCACCAATCTGTTGTCCACAGCATGCTCCAGGGAAAAGTACTTCCATCCTCTAGACAGCAGTTCATATTTCTCCTGGGAAACATGATCTCATTTGTCTGTCTCTGTGAATGTCACTTCTCGTTCTCTTACATATTCGTCAAATTAATTCTAAAATTTCTAGCAGAAGGTCTATACTTCAGTTGGTTCTGTTACACTATAATGCCCACACAGAATTGGTTATTTAGTATAACCGATGGTCTTAGAATGGTCATGGAATGGTTGTGAGATAGTTGTAGAATGGTCATGGAATTGCTACGGAAAGGTCAGAGAATTGTCGTGGAATAGTCGTGGAATGTTCATTGAAATTCATGGAATGGTTGTGGAATGGTCATGGACGCCTCCACTGAAGATGCATATCATTTGCCTGTAGAAATGAATACTCGTATGAAAACTTATATGATGAGGTGCTCAAAATCCACGCAACATGTCAGGTTAAACTCCGACCAGGTTTTTTCTCTCAGTCCAGAGTAATATTTGACTCTGGGTTTGGACAGCAGAAGCCTGGTGGGACATTCGTGTAATTGGAATGAACCAATCTGGCCACGCTCCTAGCCAACTGTGTGTGAAACCGTGGGAACCGAGACTCAGGAATGCCATGCCGTTGGGTGATGTCATCTGGTGGAAGTGTTATCCCGGGGCGCTCCGAGCTGTGTCTGGGTCATACAGCTCAGATTCCTATGGCCCCAGAGAAACATGTCAGCCTGTGCGTTTCTCTGGAGGGACAGGAAAGTCCATCCAGTTCCTGATCGCTGTTAGGCTTCCGAATATATTGCCCATGACTAAGAAACCAGAATTGGAAAACGGAATCATTACTAAGTAGGAAAAAAGGAAATCAAAACGTTTAAAATAAATATATATTGTTTGTAGTATGACCACTTAAGCTTACCAAGTTATTTAACATGGGTTTTGAGTGTCTGGCGTTACCAAAACTACTGTCATTCCTCTGCCATAGCAAAAGACAATGTGAGAGAGTCTATGGTTCAGTGTAATACTGACTCCCATTTAAAGACCATCTTAGTTTTATGACCCATTTGGGAAACCTTATCAATGTCACTCATTGGCTTTAGCAAAGGGTAATAAATCCACCCATTCATCACCTCCTGTGCAGCCTCCCTCACCCATTCATCCACAGACATTCACCTCCTTCTCCTGCCAGCTGGTAGTTGTACCCCACCGCCCTGGTGTTTTTACCCCAATGCCCTTGTCCTTGGCTGCCTGTATAAGTCACCTTCTATCCCAACACGAGGCTGTTCGCCTCATGGGAGTCTCTGGTCCAATCTGACCTCTGACCTCTGATCTTTCACCAAGATGCCTAACATTAATGTTCTATATTTTTAAAAAAAAACATCTCAAGTAAGATTTCTGATCCAGGATCAGGCATCCACTTAATATATTTATTAGTTTACAAGACAATACAAGGATACTTTTATGTTTAAAAGTTTAGAAAATATGGGTCAATGACTGTAGTCATGGATACTTTCTTAGTCAATTAAAATTTATGGGGGAATTTATGGGGGATTTTAAAAGAGGAATTCAGAATAATAGACCTTTGAAAACATACTATTTGTGAAATGTAAATCACTGTATTAGTAGACAGTTCTTCAAACATGGAATTTTTTAACGTGGAATTCTTTAACATGGAATTTTTCAAATCCCTTTGCTTAGCCTCAGCCTGTCAATTTCTAGAGAACAAAGATGCTCCTGAGAGAAAATAGAATAACAGTCATTCTTCAAAAACAGGATATGGTTGAAGCAGGTCTACTGTAATGACACTCTAGAATCAGGTCTACTGTAGTGGCACTGCATATCTCTCAATAAGGAACAACGCAATAAATAATGATTGGCCCCAGTATTATATTGCCTTATCCATCAGTATCCTATAATGGCATTGTAATTATATCAAACAGCTGCTGTAGCTGTAGGTCCAGCCATATCAATGTTCAATTACAAGATAGGAACCAGAGCTAGATAGGAATCCTTCACCCTATTAAAGCTAACACGAGACAGACCCAACAATAATGAAAACACAACACCAGTGCTGCCCATCAGATCTTGACCATGCCAGTTATATACTATGATATGGATTATATACCATAATGATCAGGGTACATATGGAACAAACAGCTTAAATGGTAGTAGGTATCAGTTTCTAACCCATATAACTTGTGTGAGAGTTTTGTTGCCATTGTTGCAAATGAGGTGTGTGTGTGTGTGTGTGTGTGTGTGTCTGTGTGAGCATACAGGTAAACGTGACATATTGTAGAATGTACATTTATCATCAGTTCTACAAACCTGAAACAACACTTCTAATAAGCACCAGTGCTACAAACAACCCTTCTATCTTAAAGTAAGGTTCAACCAGTACGTTTAAGATGTCACCTTACAGACAGCTTGCATTTGAAGGCATTTTCCTGGGTGCTGTCAGCTGTAACTCTACTCTGTAGACCATCAGTGATTTAATGCATCTCTGTCAGAAATCCAGGCATCATGTCATATTACACCAGCAAAACGATGATGTAATCTCAGCCCTGAATCGATCCGAGCATCTATAGTGGCCATCCTCCCTCTCCCTGCTGGGCTACAAAGAAATGAAACTAAGCCTTTAAAATAATATTGCGAGGAATCAGAGTGCAATAAACAGCACCCTAATGACATAATGTGGCCAAAAAGATCAATATGTTCCAGTTCCTCTAGAATCCTGGGTAGTTGAGTGGAAACTAGCCCTTCTAAAGTGCCTGCAAATAACGATCCAGGCGTATATGTGTTGGGGATGATGTAGCCCCTCCCCCTCCTTCCCCACCATCCCCACCCCCTCACCTCAACAGGTGCTGTGTCTCACTTGCACGAGCTTTTGGTCCGTGATACTGGCAACACCAAACTCAAGGATTTAAGTCCCATGCAGTGCATGCTAATGTCATCCTGAAAAATAGGCAAGCTGCTCTGGGTAGGGAGTATTTGCTAAATGACATCAATATAATCTCTGAATGAGATTAGTAAATGTTGTTCTAATATACATAAAACAGAAGGAAGAATAGTGTTCTGCTGTAAATCATAACCTAGTTAAATAGGTTATGTATAGTGTTTAAACAGATTAGGTATACAAAATAAGGTATGAATACACTGACCACAGGAGGTCACAAATTACAGTTTAACAGTGGTATTCAAAGATTGCTCTGAGCTAATTATGACCAGAGTGAATTACAGGCAATGAATGAAATATATGACCAGGACAAGACAGAATGTACCTTTGCCGTTTGTATTAATGAATCCTATTATTCTTGTCTGTCTGGTTATTAGCCATATCTTAGGCAGTTCACACTGGAGAGGAGGAGCTAAATAAACTGTTATTTTAGATTAAATCATATGAGAAACCCCCCCCCACACACACACACAGTCTCAACATAACTAAAAAAAAGTACAAATTTGTACCTACCTATTACTTCACACCATCTTTCTACATCAGACATGTAAGATATGTAGAAATCACCATCTTTCCACAACACTGTTGACATTAATTACACGTCTTCTGTGGATTTTTGCTGTAACTATTTACTCCTTACCATGGAGTAGAAACAAACCAGCAATGCGTGTGCTAGAGAGGTTTTATACTAGCTGGAGTTTTTAAATGCACTTATTAGAAAAACAAATATTAGTACTTACTTATTTATTAGTACTAACATACTTTTTATGTTATTTGTCATTAAATTTAAATAGCATTCTGTGTGCATGACCACATCACTTGTTTTGTGATATTTCGAGAGAGATGTGAGAGAGAAGGTCAAAATTATTTATATGTATGTATCATTTTTTTTTACAACAAATGTTGTCACAAAGCAGATTTACAAATACATGTCCAAGTTCCTAATGAGCAATACAGGGGCGACAGTGGCAAGGAAAAACTCCCTAGGTGGGCATTAGGAAGAAACCTTGGGAGGACCAAGACTTAGAAAGGATCCCATGCTCCATTGGGTGGCCCAGCTAGTATCAGTCCAATACAATAATAATACAATGTCTAGACTGAGCAGTCCCTCCAAAGTTGATGTTGGGCTTCAGGTAGGTGGGAGCATCGGCGAGTCCCCTGGCAAACCACAGCATTTTCTAGGTGCTTTATGGCGTTGTCTTTGTAGAAACATGTAAGAAGGACAAAAAAGCACCGATCTAATTTTCTTCCCAAACCAGACACAGCAAACATGAGCATTGAAGCACCATGAGATTATGGGGTATACCCCACTCCTGCATCTCTCTTGGCCATCTACAGGCAATTTAATAAGGTTGCCGTATCATACAGTTGATATCAGCCTCATTGGTGTGTGTGCAGAGCAAACTTTATTTATTTTCCAATTACTGCTGAGCCTCTGAGGTCCACGAGCAGTTCCAGGTATCTGGAGTTCAGGGCTTTGATTAGATGTGGGTTGGTGCATCAGGGAAGGAATAGGTCTGCAGGTCTGGAGAGCTGCAAGAGAAAACATGATATAGCCAGGGGCCCTTTGTCTTGTACCAGTAAACGGAGACTCCTGACATCACAGTCATTAAAGTATGCTGTTCATTCAAGGAAGTGTAATCAAGTCACATGAGGACATTAACATAACATTTCCTTGTTGTGGTAAGACTTCAAGTCTGATAGATTCTGAAGGAGTGTAAGCATGATTAGCGCCTGGAGGACACTCAGCAACTGATGCAGCTTTTATAACTGGGCCAAAGGTGGATTCAGATCCACAAAGCAGAGATCAGAGCTGGAGGTGTAGCACCACAAAGCCTGCCTCAATGGTTATCTTAATTACAGGCTCTATTGCTAAGGGAACTGCACAGAGATTGAGATTGCTAAGAGTTGATGCTGATTTCACAGTGAAAAGAGATGTTCAATTTGACTTTTTTCCCCCCTGTTTCCTTTTTCAAGTTGCGCTATGAATATTCAACATCCAGCACTGTTGTCTGGAGTTTATGTGCCCTGGTTTCTGTGCATCTTCACAGTTCAAACAAATGTTCAAATAAATGAATATTCAATAACAACTCTTTACTAGATATTAACAATTGCTTTAGCCCTGTAGAAACTTCAAACCAACTAAAAATCAAACCAACTACTAACAGCATACATAGGAAGAAGAATTCATGAATGTGCACTTCTGCTGCAGAGTTATGTGAACACTGTAGAAATGAACAATAGCATTATCCCTGTAGGAACTTCCATGTAAAAGCAAGCAAGTCCACAGAAGTCCTCCAAGGACATTTCACTATATACTTGTGTATTGGAAGGAAGACAGAAAAGTTTTGGTTTGAACTACCCGGTATGATTATTGCTCATATTGTTGTTTCAACATTGAAAGTATTAACCATCACAGATCTGTAAGGACTGTTTGAAGAGAGTCTCAGGTGTGAAAAAGCAAATGCATATGCAGTTAATCTTCAGCTGAGCTTAAATTGGAATAGATGAGAGAAAAAAAATAACGATTTCTGGTGACAAACACCAGCAGTGAAGTTTTGGCATTAAAAGAGACAGTGTCATGCAAGATCCCAGCTGTGAAGCCCAGACAAACGCCTCGTTCCTACTGTGAAGTATGGTGGTGGATTTGTGATGCAGTGATGGATCTGTTATGTGTGATGGTAGACCTGTGATGATGTGGTGGATCTGTGGTGGTGGATCTGTGATGTGGTGGTGGATATGTGATGTGGTGGTGGATATGTCAAGTGTGATAGTGCCGTTTATTTTCCAAAAGTCCTGAGAATTGTATAGAGGCATGCAGTCATAGACTAAATCAAATACCAGGAAGTTTTAGAATGAATAAAAATGTGTAGTAGCTGGATCTTCTAGCAGTGATTCAAAGGTACCGCCCAATGTTTCACTGACAACATTGACCAAGGAGCACAATGTACACATGTAATCAGAAACAAATAACATTATAATAGGAATGTGAATCAAGTCTGGTATATATCATGGATTCTATATTGCTTTATCCTTAAAAGATCAAGGAATTAATGAAAGATGTCCTTGACAAAAAACACCCTTTACCAAACTAAACACACACACACACACACACACACACACACACACACACACACACACACACACACACACACACACACACACACACCACCACCACCATCTAATTAGTGAAGCATTGTGGATGTGAATGGGAGGGGGGGGGGTAGACCTGTGGGAGTTGTGAAATCACATTCAAAGAAACAGGTGCTTTCTGGACCCAAGCGGTTGTCTCCAGTGAAGCGGCTAGACCACCCACAGCTTCCAGTTTCAACAACACAGCTGATATTTCCCATTTCTGTCAACTATGAACTGCTTGGATTTACTGCTCATTAGGAATTTAGAAGAAGTATATATCTTCTAGAAGAAGCGTTACGCAACATTTTTATGTAGTAAAGGAACGATGAATTGAGTTTATTTCTGTTTGCTACTTTTAAGAACTAGAAAGTGTCAAATAAATTCTTATACCTGTAAGAGACCATTTAAAATTTCCTTCATCTTTACATCTCACTAGATAGATAGATAGGGTCACACATCAGGGGAAACCCCCTGGCTCCTTCCCATAGATGTTCTCATAAGCTTTCTCTGAGAGCTTCACCAAATACACCCAGCACTGCTTCAGTGTCCCCTTGTGGGCACAGACTGGTTCGATCTAGCTCCTGTTAAGCCATCTTATCTATGGCCAGGCAGGCTTCCTGTCAGAAATCCAGCAGTGTGATTGTTCTGTAATGACAGTGGGCCACACTCCAGCAGCAGTGCTTCTCTCCTGTGGTATCGTCTGGTCATGTGACAGGGTCATGTGACCCTGCTGGAGCACTCCATTCATATCTGGGTGGTTAAAAGGAAAGGCGCATGCATGCTGATTGCAGAAATGTTCCCTGTAGTGCTCATCTTTGTGTCTGTTTGTCCTTCCTTCTTTCATGTTCTGCCTCTTACTGTGCTAAAGGTTCCCTTTGTCTTTCTGATTCTCTTTCTCTCCTTTTGCTTCTCTGCTCTGAAGTTCCATCCTGCCTCATTCAGGCTTCGCTGATATCTCTAAGATTCCTTGCCTTTCTCTTGCAAGTACATTTCTGTATTGTGTTCTCAGATAAAATCATACCTGCTCTCTCTCTCCCTCACTCTCTTTCTCTCTCTCTCTCCCTCTCTCACTCCCCCCTCTCCCTCCCTCTCTCTCCCTTCCTTTCTCTCTTTCTCATTTCTTTAAGGCTGAATTTCCAGCAGGGTGAGCAACTCGGTGGAAGAGCCTCCACTCTCTCAGATTTACCCCAGACAAGCGCACACACATGCACACATACACACACACGCATGCGCACATGTATACACACACAAACATACACACACTCCCCGTTTAATGCACCAGTCTGTGTCTAAGACAGCTGCAGCAAACTTAACTCCTTCCTGGCTGGTCCCAGAGCAGTACTGCAGCATTGTTATTACATACCACAGTGTATCTTAACATTACACACATACAGTCATTCCAGCACTGTTCAGTCTGAAAAGATTCCTGGTGATTTCAAATTTCCCTACCCAATATAATGTTAGTGTTACATTAGAGTGAAGATGTGGATGTCACCCATGCTTCCTCAGGAGGTGCTCTCCTCCCTCCTGTCTGCTGAGTGGTGGTTCATTCACATATGATGTGCGTCTCATTAAGCACGATTAGAATTCTTGCACATCTGGGCTGATGGTGGTGCTTCAGTTTATGTCGGGGGAAAAAGGAGATTCATGGCCATTTAACAAAAGACGTCTAAAACTGACATCAGTATTAACACTCTTTAACACAACTCTATTAACACTCTACTGTGTGCTGTTTTCCATGAGTTGATTATGAGAAGACTGCCGGACTGTAGACAGTGAAACCCTGTTCACACTGTAATCTCTCCTGGTTTTTCAATCTTTATTTGAGAGTGTTTGGTAAAAGTAGCATTTCTGAGAAAACTACTTAGTTCCACATAATTTAGCTCATTTTCTTCAGCTGAAAGAAGATTATTTCCTGAGACAAAAGCACCACAACACAGATATGAAGAAGCACAGCTCAGAGCTTTTCTTCTAGTTTTTAAGGTGAGCACACAGGAAGAAGGAAACCACTGAGATAATATCTCTTCCTCAACATCCGTATCTTCAAAACAATCTATATACAGTATACAGCTTAAAATATAAATAAATAACTGTATAGCAATACAATGAAGCAGCAATACAAGGAAGAGATGTTATGTATTAATGAATATAATTATTTTAATGTATTACCAATGTTTTAGACAATTATAGTATGGCAGTATGGTTTTTATCATTAATGAAGAATTTCACACTTCAAATGTGTATGATATTAAAATGACTAATGGCAAGACACACATATCTCCTTTTGGTTAGTTGGCTTTAAAAGTTTATCAGCATAATAACATCCTAGTGAATTGCCTATCATATAGTACACTGACATCAAGGTCAAACACAGCAGTACAAAGATCCAAATAAAAACTATGAGTCATCATGTTAATGCTACACTGATTTCTTCATTCAACACTCAGTATATGAGCCCCTCTTACCTTTTCCCTTGCATATGTTGTAAAATCTTAAAGTCAGGCGTTTTAGTCAGGAAACCTTGACTCTGTTTTTAGAGCTGTCAGGGCCCACACACCCCACGTAGCCCACAGCAGTGGTGGGAAAAGAAGTGGAGGCCTGAACCATGTAATCTGTAGTTGCTGTCATGAACTTCCTCTGAGTCAGCCTTGCTCCTGACAGCTCCAGACACAAACTCCTCCACCCCTCCTGCCCTCCATTCCCACCCTTTCTACATCCCTTCACATCTCAACCCTTCCGCTACTCCACCCCAACAGTCCTCCACAACTCCACTGCTACAGTCCTTCATCCCGCCATCCCTCTAGCACCCTGTTAGACTTCCCACCTTCCCTCTGAACAGAAATCAGATCCCAGTCTGGACGGGCATTGTGTTTTGAAGGCATTGTGTTTTGAGGGTGCTAATCATGGTGTTAGGAGCTAAGCTGGATACTCTTTATTGCTGATGTATTTCGGGACAGTGTGGATAGTGTATGACACTGAAGATGTATACAGATTACGTTCATGACCACACTTTCCAAAATATATTGATTTATATTCAGGACCACACTTTCCAGAACATATTGATTGACATTCATGACCACACCTTCCAGAACGTATTGATTTACATTCATGACCGCACCTTTCAGAATACGTTGATTTACACTCATGACCACACCTTTCAGAATATATTGAATTTCAGAAGTTTTTTGAAACTTCTTTTGAAGTTTTGAAGTCTTTTGAATTTTGAAGTTATGTTAATTCACCAAGTCAAGAGAATTGTTTTTTGTTTTTAGGTTTTTTTTAAGTAGGTTTCTACAGATCAGTTGTCAGTACAGGGACTGTTGACTTTTGACTTATTCACTGTATGACTTAACACACACAATTATTCTTTCTCTTTGAAATGTGCTCGTTTCCTGGAGGTAGGCATGCACAGGTCATACAGTCCTCACCCCCAAAATATGAATACTATGTCGTTATACTACGTACTATGTCATGAATACTATGTCATTCACATGGGAAATCCCTGAAAAATCCATTCTTCATTATTTTTTTTGTGCCCTGTTTCCATGATGTGCTGCTGTTCTCTTTAACTGCTGATCTTGCAAATATAACTAATGACATGATGGTGTAAGTGTTAATATAATGAACTTCATCTGTTTGCTGTAACATCTGAATAACTGATGTAGTGTTGGCAGAAACCAAGCTCAGCTCTATATTCACAAGTTTCCCACAGTGAACAGTTCCAAGAATGGATTTCATTTCCAAGTTGTTTGAGAACCCAAATAATTTGTCAGGTAGTTTGTCAGGAACCAGAGATGCCCTTGTAGAATCAGGACAATAATTACATTTTGAGAGATAAGCCTAGATTCGGATTTATTTATTATTCGGATTATTTTTATTAAAGTAGGATTCAAGCCTGTGATTCAGGCTTTATTCTGTTACATATAACCCCAGACTGTACATAATAAGGGCTAATACTGTCATTTAAATTTGAATTTTAAAGGTATATACTGTACAACGCATGCCAGACATGAATCTTCCAAATAAACAGATTGATTTTTAAACTCAGTTAGCTAAAATCACTCCTGGCATCAGTTAGCCAAGCTCACTCCTGATATCAGTTAGCAAAGGTCACTGCTGAATTCAGTTAGCCAAGCTTATTCCTGACTTCAGTTATCCAAGTTCACTCTTGAACTTAGTTAGCCAATCTCACTCGTGACATCAGTTAGCCAAGCTCACTCCTGAACTTAGCTAAGTTCACTCTTGAACTATTGTTTAGATTTCTGCCTAGTAGTGAAAGCAAAAAAGTAAAGCTATCGTTTTCCAGGGTCACTCGTAGTTCATTCCCTCTGAAACAGCATTGAAACTGAAATCAAACAACTTTCTCAGTGGGCACTTTGAGCTTTCCTCTCACTGAATATCGTTTACTGCAAAGAATGTTTTTTTTAAATGGACACTCTGAGTTTCAGTCCCTCATACAGCTGAACATGAAATATTAATGAGGTAAAGGCCAATTTATGTTTGCCAATTCAAAGTATTCTAATAAGAATATGGTACTAAAGAACATCTCAAAAGTTTCTGACATTGAGAACGATATTCTAATAAATGCTTATCTATGCCTCCTATTTGAAAAATGGTGATCAAACCTAAAGGCCGATAATTTAATGAGAAATGCCTACAAATAGATAGTTATTGGAAATATAGTAATATAGTTATTCATAGTGGTCACTATGAATAACTAAAAGATTTGGGGAAATTTATAGCAAAATCCAAACAGTTTATTGACAGAACTGGGCAGGTTTTTTTTTTTTCTGGACTAACAGAAGTATGAAGGTTTCTTATCCAGAGTGAGTTCATTTTTTATTTGCGAGCATTGCTACATTGCTATTTTTAGAGATGGTCCACGTATGTAGAATGGTGCTGGAGGGGAGAGCTACCCTCTGCTCATACAGAATTATTCTAGGCTGCTTTTGCTTCAGTGCTGGAATTCCTTGAAGGGACATTTCACGGTGAAACATTACCACAGGCCTGCTTGAACACGGACATGTTTGCAACCTTGCGTTCACAGACAGACACAGATGTACATGTCACACGTCCTACAGCAACTTGTTTGAAAGGGTGTGTTGGGTATAAAGTTTATGACACTCGCAAGTTCTAACACGTGCTGGTGCTAAGACAGATCCACAGCTTGGCATCGTCTTGTTCGTACATGCTACACTCAGAGGGTTCAGGGAGTATTACCTCTTTTGTTCATCTTTCACACCTACGCAGTTCTCAGTACGATATCACTTTCAAGAGGAGCCAATAGCAGCTGTGGACGAACTACAAACTCAGGCTATTGGCTCCCACTCTCTGTTACCTAACAGCAGTGAGAGGAGATGAATGGACTGGCACCCACAATAATGAAGTCACTGCACTCAATCTGCAGAGCAAAGTCTCTCTGGTTGTTGGGTTTTTTTTTTTGTTTGTTTGTTTGTTTGTTTTTAGTGGCTGTACCATGAGCCATTCAGAACGAGCTGTGTGGATTATAAGGGGTGAGACGCCAGAGCTTACGTGAACACTAGTGGCCTCTCCCCCCTGCACCCAGCACACCAGTGCTTCATCTTCACAAGGGCATGAGAACAAGAGCATTGTGTTGCTGTCAAAGCGAAAAAACCAGGTCAGCAGCAGTGACAAGCTCTTCCTGGGAGTGAGGCACTAATTGCACAATGGTTGGGTTAAAAATACTATATGACTGTGAGGGTGTGTGAGTGTGTGTGTGTGTGTGTGTGTGTGACAGACATCATGAGTCACTAAGCCACACCTCACATAACCTGATCTCTTTGTCCATGTAGTGCGTCGCAGGTTGTACCGTCTCCTCCATTCCCCCTCAGCCAGTCGTTTAACTCTTAGTTTTTAGTCTTAATCGGTGTATCGAGTTAAATGATCTTGGTTTTGGCTCATACAGAACAGATAGGAAGGTGGTCATTTTAACTGACAAATAACACACTTTCTTCAGAGTTTTCTGTTCAGGTTCCATTTATTTACTTTTTCATATTTGATTAAAATCTGCCCCTGACCATATTAAAAAGTGGTGTTTGAATTGCTACATGTTCTAGAGAGAGTACACTAATTACTAGCTTTCCCTCACCAAACTAATTTCAACGCATCTACCGGGTAGTCTGAGAAATGACTCTAGTGGCCAATTTCTTTCAGAACAGGAAGTAAATATTATCTAAATAGTTCTTCTCAGGTATTTAAAAAGAAAGTGAACTGTGGTTCATATTCCTTTAAAAAAGTCCCAGAGTCAGTGTGTACTTCACACACCCCTCTCTCACTTATTTAGCTATTTAACTATTTCGCATATGTAGTGTTTGTGTGGCACCACAGTGAAGTATGCAGAAAAAAGGAAAAAGGGTGCCCTGTGTGTGCATGTGTGTGTGTGTGTGTGTGTGTGTGTAAACGAGTGACTCACACACCTCGTGTTGGATGGCCATGCCCAGTCCCAGCAGTGCCAGTCCCTGATGCACAGCAACAACTGTCCCTCATTCAAATCATCTGTCTTCATTCATCTCCTCTTTCAGCCAATCTCTATGCTTTGTCTCATAGCCACACCCCTTTCAACTGCTCCCTGGTCTTTTCCATTCTCGTAGGTTTGTGACCCCTCCTCTGCCTAACTGCAAGCCAATCAGAACCTGAGCTGCAAGTCTGAGTGGCACTATGGTTGCTGTATTCAGAGGAGTGAGGACAGTGTGTCTACATTAGCATGCAGGACAGAGCACCATGGAACAATCCTCCAGAACTCAGGAGTCAGCGCCTGGCACACATCACATGACTGCTTCACTGGTGTGTGGGCTGGCAGCTATTCCTGTATGGCGGATAGAGAATATGTCAAGCACTTCTTACGGTGCCCGATACACAACAGATCTCGCTCTTATAAATGGAGAGAAATAAATGGAGTAAATAAGACCTGCCATGCCGCCCCTTCCCTCCCAGATGACAGACTGATGTGTGTGTATTAACGTGTGTGTGTGTGGGGGGTAGGCGTTACATAGGTGTCAGAGGCACACACTTAAACAGGTACACACTAAGAAACACACTAAGCAGGTTCACACTAAGCAAGTACACATTAAGTGGGTACACACCAAGCGGGTACACACTAAGATACACACTAAACAGTACAAACTAAGTTGGTACACACTAAGCGGGTACATACTAAGTGGGTACATGCTAAGCAGGCATATACTAAGCGGGTACACACATGTTTTGATTAAAGAAGAAAGTCAAAAGCCCAGGGCAGAAGCATCACTTTTTGATGGTTTCCAAATGCCCGTCTCTTGCCGCTCTCTTGGGCCTCCCTCAATGTGTCAGACGTGGCTTAGACCTGCTCTAGGGACTTACTGTAACATGACACAATACACAATATCAACCATCCCATAACACAAGCCACATGTGCCTGTGGAGATTTGAGAAGTGTGCTGCTCTCTGTCAGAACCTGAGGACGTGTGTTTTTAATGTTTTTAATATCCCTCGGCGCTGTTGTGTGGGCGCAGCTGAACGTGGGTAATTACACGGTACTGGTGGCAGCCATATTTTTTCTTTCTTTCTTTCTTTCTTTCTTTCTTTCTTTCTTTCTTTAACCTGTAAATGGCAACAGATGTATTAGACAGGA